>JABTXL010002926.1:1431411-1464951 GCA_025134845.1 Neodon shergylaensis | reverse complement strand
TCTTGGAAGGTTGAGTATTAGTGATTTTAATCTGTCTGTTTCTGCATTGCTCAGATTAACTCTGTGATCCCCCAAGTCACACAGCCTCAAGAGATGATAAGTGAAGTTCTTCATTTTAAAAGTCTTCCCCCGTTGAAGGAGTAGAAAGGCAGAATATTCATTAGTGATCATAATTTCCTCTTTTGCACCATTACTGAGGTCCCTGTTTGTCTTTATTTATTACAGATTGCTTATTCAATCACTTCTGAACTGTTTTCTTTTTAGTCGCTGTGTGATTCTTCCTCTGGGTTTTGCCTATTTTTGCAAAGATCTAGTTTGTTCCTTGAACCCTATCAGCTAAAACAAATAATAAGCGAGCACTTCTATTCATTGTCTATTTTATTCACATTTTCTTCAAATTCAGAGGCTAATACGGAGAATGCCATTTTTATCGATTTTCTAGCTGTATTTCTTTTCTTACCCTTACTTTGGCAATTTCCTTAAAAGCAGAGCTTACCCTCAGTTTCTTGGTTTATTTTCCACTGTAAAGTCTGCTCAACATCTCCATAGTCTGCCCATAAGCATGTACTTAGAGTAACTGAAATAGATTTTCTAGCCCATTAATGGCACATTAAAATTTTGGAAGCATTGTTGTACTTGTGATGTGATGTAGTTTCTGTTGATCAAGCTAACATGCTTCCCGATACAATGCTGATGATTGCCACTTTAGGGTTTCCTCAACAGTTCTCTTCTTGTTGGGCTTGAATGTATATCACCAATGATTGGAGCATACAACCCTTATCATGGCAAAGAGATGTAATACCCCATACCACAAAGGAAAAGTGAAGCATATCTCTATTTTTTCTATGAACATTAGGCTACAGAGCTATGCCTCAGTTCCAGGTTTTATCATTCACCAAAGGTACAATGTAACCACACCTTTCCACTTCATCATTGAATCTTCTGTCTCTAAGGGTTGTGTGACATTTCTTGAAGAATATATATAATATATCCATTAATTCTTAACAGAGTCTCAGGAACAGAATAAAGAAATAATTCCATCCAATGCATCCTAGTGAACTAATGAGTTTATTGGAGTTATCACAGCGTGTCAAAAAAACTACTTCCTGCTGAAGAACTTACCCCCCCCCATACAGCTGACAGTTTACCAGGCTTCATCTTTGGAGCTCTCTATACAACTTGCTATCAGCATCATAAGAGTGTTTCTTCTTCCTCAGCAATTTCTCATGGCTTAAACAGTCTGGAGAGTGTTGTTTATTTTGAAATCTTCTGAACTTCCTCATGGTATCATGAGTATCTCAAGCCTTTTAACTCGTCAACGTTTATTAGCTTATTTTCCCATTAGGAGGAAATATTTTAATTTGTTGAAAGCATCTCCATATCTTAGACATACAGATATTTTTCTTCACTGATTAAAAATCACATTACAAATGTCACATTTTACAATTAACTAATTAGATCATTTTTGTGCAACTGACTTCCTAAAGTAGAAATCACCCCGAAAATGAAATTAATAACCACCAAATGACAACAGAATACAAAATAGTGAGCCTGCTTCAATGGCTAGTGTTGTGTGAACTTGATAGATTAAAGGACAAAAAGAACATTATTTTATGTGTGCATGACAATGTTTCTAGAAGAAATTAGAATTGGAATAATATCAAAGACACTGGTCAAGTCGCCAGTGTCTTTGATATAGACTGGTCCATTGTAATCTCACATAGAACAGAAAGGCAGAGGAGGGAGAAGTCTTCTGTCTGCTTGAACCAAAATATGTTCACGCTCCAACTCAATCATTTGTTAGCTCTGACTCATACCCTGCATTGGAACTCTGCATGAGTCCTTAGGTATTGAGCCCTGAAAGTTACACCAGTGTCTTGCCTTTGAATTCAGAATGAATTATACCACTTGGTTTTCCAGACTTCATAATTCTTCACATTTCTTTTTATAAAACTTCAATCCATAATGATGACAAGTTGTTTTCATAATGAATCTTTATCCATCTATCTCTTTCTTATATGTTTTTTTCTGAAGAATTCTGATTAATATATACATATATATGGATTATTCAATAATCACAGCATTAGTCACAGGGATAATAGATTCTGTTTTTTTAATTTTATTTTTATTTTTTTACAAAAAAAATTTCTGCCTCTTCCCAGCCTCCCATTTCCCTCCCCTTCCTCTCACACCACTCCCCCTCCCCCCACTCCTTTCCCCATCCCTCTCCAGTCCGAAGAGCAATCAGGGTTCCTTGCACTGTGGGAAGTTCAAGGTCCTCCCCCCTCCATCTAGGTCTAGGAAGGTGAACATCCAAACTGGCTATGCTCCCACAAAGCCAGAACATGAAGTAGGATCAAACCCCAGTGCCATTGTCTTTGGCTTCTCATCAGTACTCATTGTTCAGAGAGTCCAGTTTTATCCCATGCTTTTTCAGTTCCAGTCCAGCTGGCCTTGGTGAGCTCCCAATAGATCAGTCCCTCTGTCTCAGTGGGTGGGTGCACCCCTCACGGTCCAGACTTCCTTGCTCATGTTCTCCCTCCTTCTGCTCCTCATTGGGACATTGGGAGCTTATTCTGGTGCTCTAATGTGGGTCTCTGTCTCTATCTCCATCCATCGCCTGATGAAAGTTCTATGGTGTTATGCAAGATATTCATCAGTGTGGTTATAGGATAGAGCGATTTCAGGTTCCTTATCAGCTGCCCAAGGCACTAACTGGGGACATCCCCCTGGGCAACTGGGAGCCCCTCTAGGTTCAGGTCTCTTGCCTATTCTAAGCTGGATCCCTTAATTAAGATATATGCTTCCCTGTTCCCATATCCATCCTTCCTTTATCCCAACCATCCCAATTCCCCAAGTTCCCCCCATCCTCCCCTTCTCACATTTCTCTCCCCATCTCCCCTTACCCCTATCCCACCCCTCCCCCAAGATCTTGACTTTTGCAGAGTGAAATCTGACAGCTGATTGTTGAATTTTGATCAGTGATTCAAGAATGGAGTAGACAAGTGAGATTTATTTGCCTCTGTACATCTTTCTCCTTAAGGACAGAATTTTTCTGTACTCTCCCTTTTCATGTATGTAGTTAGAGCATCTCAATTAATTTAAACATTCAGAGGACTTAAGAACTCCAGTTTTATAGATGAACAGTGTTATAACATATGTAGATGATGAAAGTAACATGAGAAATGTAAATAACTATGTTTTTATATTAAAATAATATTAATATAATCCAATACTATACACACATTTTTACTTAAATTTTTTACCAATTGGCCTATGACTGTTTCATATGTCATACTCATTTCTTGATACCATACCTTGTTTTTCAATTTGTTTTCATTAATACAGTTATATAAATGTATATAGTTATAGATAAGCTGCTATAGATATGCATACATGAATTACATGACAAGAATCTGATTTAGAAACTTATATTTCACAGCACTAGTAACACAAAACTAATATTGACAAGGTTTATCTTATTACATTTTTACAGAATAACTTCAAATATATCTGAATAAAAATACTCAGCTCTCAATAAAGTATTTTCACAAGGCAATTTCTAATTTTCAATCACTCATTTCTGACAACTTCTAATTGCTGAATCTAAAGTGATTCAGGACCATACCGGTCTGTGAAGCCTCTTGCAACCAAGCCTGACAGCACAAATGTGTTCTTAGAACAAAGATGGAGAAAGGAGAGAACTGAGTCACACAAGTTGTCCTCTGGCTTCCACACATGTTCTTGGCATGCATATGTGCAGACACATACACGCACACACGCACACATACTCGTAAAAATGTAATAAACAACTAACTAAATCAATACTAATGAATATAATTTTTATTTTTTTTACCCACTGTTAAATTTTAATGTAATTTTTTTATTTATTTTTATTGAGTGCTACCTTTTTTTCTGCTCCCCTCTCTGCCTCTTCCCTCCCCCTTCAACCCTCCCCCAAGGTCCGCATGCTCCCAATTTACTCAGGAGATCTTGTCTTTTTTTACTTCCCGTGTAGGTTAGGTCTATGTAAGTCTCTCTTAGCGTCCTCATTGTTGTCTAAGTTCTCTGGGATTGTGGTTTGTAGGCTGTTTTTCTTTGCTTTATGTTTAAAAACCACCATGAGTGAGTACATGTGATAAATGTCGTTCTGGGTCTGGGTTACCTCACTCAAAATGATGTTTTCTAGCTTCATCCATTTTAATGCAAAATTCAAAATATTATTTTTTCTTCTGTATACTACGCCATTGCGTAAATGTACAACATTTTCCTTATCCATTCTTCGGTTGAGGAGCCTATAGGTTGTTTACAGGTTCTGGCTATGATAAACAATGCTGCTATGAACATAGTTGAGCACAAGTCCTTGTGGCACGATTGAGCATCCTTTGGATGTATACCAAAAAGTGGTATTACTGGGTCTTGAGGAAGGTTGTTTCCTAATTTTCTGAGAAATCACCACACTGACGTCCAAAGGGGCTGTACCAGCTTACATTACCACCAGCAAGTGTTCCCTTTATACCATAACCTCTCCAGCATAAGTCGTCATCAGTGTTTTTGATCTTGGCCATTCTTACAGGTGTAAGATGAAATCTCATAATTGTTTTGATTTGCATTTCTCTGATGACTAAGGATGTTGAATATTTCTTTAAGTGTCTTTCATTCATTTTAGATTACTCTGTTGAGAGTTCTCTGTTTAGGTCTGTACTCCATTTTTTTTAGTGGATTATATGTTCTTTTGATGTTCCATTTCTTGAGTTCTTTGTATATTTCAGAGATCAGACCTCTGTCTGATGTGGGGTTAGTGAAGATCTTTCCAATTCTGTAGGCTGTCGTTTTGTCTTGTTGACCATGTTCTTTGCTTTACAGAGGCTTTTTAGTTTCAGGAGGTCCCATTTATTAATTGTTTCTCTCAGTGTCTGTGCTGCTGGGGTTAAGGTGTTCTCCTTTGAACACCTGATTTTTTTTTTGACAAAGAAGCAAAAAATATCAAATGGAAAAAAGAAAACATATTTAACAACTGGTGCTGGCATAAATGGATATCAACATGTAGAAGAATGAAAATAGACCCATAACTATCACCATGCACAAAACTTAAGTCCAAATGTATCAAAGACCTCAACATAAAGCCAGCCACACTGAACCTTATAAAAGAGAAAATGGGAAGTACACTTGAACACATTGGCACAAGAGACCATCTCCTGAATGTAATTTTTAAAACACAGAAGATATCCCACACCTTCATAAAGTGAAAATATGCATGTGTACTTCCTTTGACTGCTTATGTCCTCTGTGCCTGGGGCTATCATTACTTTTCTTCCTTTAGTTTTTATTAATTGGCAGCATATACTGTCTTCTTTGCACAGTTTAGAAGGTAGGTTGAGCAAAACGGAACTTTTTGTCAGCTTGATGAGTAGTGTCCAGAGCAGAAGAATATTAATATTAAAAAGATGACCGCGTGGGTTGTTACTTGCCTTGAGTTGGGAACGTTTGCATTGACATCTGTAAATGTATTCATTCTTTTAATTTATGTAAGGTTTTTTTGTACTCAATTTACGAAATGACAAATTTTGGTTTTCTACTGTTCAGTGAGAACATTAGGCCACAGCAACATGTCATTGTGCAAAGAAAAATAAAAGTGCTGCAGAAAAAAAAGATGAAATGGTGGCGCATACCTTTAACACCAGCACTCAGGACACAGAGGTCGGCAGATCCCTATGAGTCTTAGGCCAGCCTGGTCTACAAACAGAGTTCCAGGATAGCCAAGACGTCTCATAAAACAAACAAACCAAAAAAAGCTAGGTCTGAAATATACCAGTTTTAACGGTGTCAATATTTACTTACAAGTTCCCACAGACTGCTTCAATATAAAATGTGAAATGACATGGAAAGAAAGTGCCAATAAATTTCAAAAGATAGTCAAAGAAGTAACTGTATTTTTAAATGAAAGAAGAGTCTATTAATTTTAAGTAAATGACAATATTTAAAAATTCCATTAACTAGATAAATAAGAATAGAAACTACAAATCCTATAAATCTTAGAGTTTTCTGTATTATGGTCATAATAAAGATAGTTCTCCAGAAAATATTAATCTAAAATGACTGATGACTAACAACAAAAATGTTTCTTATGTAAGAATGATAAAAACTAAGAGTTGAAAGTAAGGCTAAAAATAGTAAAATAAAATTCAACAATAGCAAAATAAAATTGAAAAAGGAAATATGAAATTAAGTTCAGATTATTTGCTATAGAAGTGAGAATATTCTATTTTTGTTTACCTATATAAAAGATATTGTATAAAATACTATAAACATCATATGTTTCAATACTACAATTCCAAAGTCATCTTTTTAGATATGCATAATTTTATTCTTTATAGCTCAAAATAAATTCTGGTATTTAACATTTACCCTCTAACTTCAAAAACTTTAGTTTTGCAAACTTTTATTTTGGATAATCTGTACTCAGGCTCAATAAAATTAAAGAATAAAGTGTATTTGATAAAGACTAATCTTTGAAAGGCTCACTGACTTTACTTTGCTTCAGAAGGTGGCTTGTACAGAAAGGGGAAACATCTGTGTAACCCAAGTTGAAAAATCATATTGTTCTCCAGTTTTTCTTTACTTTAATGTGATAAGCAAGTATTAGTCTCCATATGCTAAGTTTATTCTGACCCATCAATTAATGTAAATTACCTCTTTTCTTTGGTTATTCTCCCATTACCAAAATCTGATAGGAAAAGTGAAGATGGATTTTTATCACTGAACAAAATGCTTACTTTGGATATTTGTACAACATAAACTTAAAAACCTTGTAGAATTATTGGGCTTCTTCATTCTCAGGAATTTTAAAGAATATTTAAATATTATTCCTAGAAAAAAAACATAAGCTGTCCATTTGCCCCAAACCTCATCAAAGGCACATGGATTTGGCACATGGATTTAAGAAACATGGACTTTGACTAATCTCCTAAATATCATCACAGAGGGAAAGCCACTAACTGCTTTCTTCAGGTTGGGGACAAACATTTAACTTTCTTGTGTCTGTGTTCCCTACTCTAAGAGAGAGCAACCATAGTGTGATGTTATGGATTAATATATGGGAAGTGTTGAAGAAGTATAGAATACTCTACAAATGTGGTAAATGTTTCTCTATTAGCTATGGAGAAACACAATGTCGCCACAGCTATTTCTTGTCCTAGAGCCTTTCATTGTACCTCTACAAATGTCTAACAGCCGGAGAATTTCCCCTTGAATCTTTCTATGTAAAATCAAAGGGCTAAAAATCAACATGCAGTCAAGTTTAAATTGTATACTAGCAAAATTTACACTGAAATCACGGAAAAATAATGCTTGCTTGCACTCTCCTCACGTAAAATTTTTTTAAGCAAAAATAAAATAAGGGTTCACAAAACCACAACAGTGATGAAACACGAGGAGGCCAATTTAACACCAATTGGATTACTATAATCAGTAATGGAAAGTTAACATCTGGTTCTTTATGTAATTGAATCGCAGAAACTTAATATGACATAGGTGTGTGTGTATATATATATATACCTGGAAAAAAACCTGCATTATGCAAGGATTATCACCAAATAAAGACTGTGTAGGTATCAATGAGTTAACCTGAAACCTCTCTGCCATCATTGTGTTACAAATGAGTAGTTAAGTACTGGGTGCATGTGGCTTTCTAATACAGAAACAGACTTCATTCAGACTTCATTCGGAGCCAAGGTTGGGAACAGCATAGACAGAGGAGACAGAGTTACTTACTGTAATAAAAGTCAGACAGTGAGGTGAGACACGCTACATCTGGTTTGTTGAAAAATATCGCTCACAAAAATTTCATCACACAAATACAAAAGCAAAGATGGAGAAAACTTTCAGGAATATAAAGAGAAATCACAAAGTGATTGGAAAGTTGACAAAAGTACAAGGTTCTTCAATTCCAAAATAATGCTTTCAGGGTGACAACATGCACAACATAGCCCCTTTACTCTCTGATGCACAGGGGAAACATACTTTCTGCATCTTCTACTACCCCATTTTCCTGGTCAGTTTCTGCTCTGCCAGGTAGAGTGAAGGCAAAGAGCAGACAGAGGACGTGAATGTAGATGTTTGCTAGATGATGTTGTTTTGTTTTATCCAGCAACAAGAACTGTTTAGCACTGAGGTACACAGTCATCTCCACTATAAAAACTGCTGTAGTCAATTCTCATTGGCTTAACTGAATCCTCGTGTCTACCTAGCTTGTGGAAATTGTCATAAATTTAGAAGTACTGAGGGAATGGCTTTTATGTGACTATTGTCTAATTTTAAGTCTACAGATGCCTGAAAACAATTTTGGGATTCCTATAAAGGAGAAAGCTACATTTCATTTAGAGAATTTTTAAAAGATATGTTTTTTATTGTTGACTTTTTATTTTTTTGCAATGTTGTTGAACTTAATGGGGAATGAAGTCAGAAGTAGTTCAGGAAATATTATGTCTACAGAATTCCTCTGTAAGTCTCCTGTTCACTGGCAATAACCACATCAAACAGATATTCAGTTCAATTGCAAAGGTGAAAAATACCCCTCAAAGTAGAACAAATAAGAATGGGAAAAAAATGTTTCGTGGCTGGCTGATTATTCCTTACTGTGTGATTAAATGATGCTGTTGTAAAAGAAAACTTAAAATATGTTCCCAGTTTCCCCATCAAATTTTGCAGTGGGCATTGAGCCAATGAAATTAAATCCATTTACAGTTAAACCTCAACAGACTGGGTTTTTGAAAGAGCCCTAAAAGCAAAGCTACCCTCATTCCATAAGCTTGTTGTAATCTTTAAATTAAAAGATTTCAATTCACCAAACTCATTCAGACTCAACTTTAAAGATCATATTTCCATAGTCAAGCCCGGCTCAAAAGTATGTGAAGTTGGTAACTTGCATGCTCTTCTGACAGCAAGCCATTAAACTTGAAAATAAATTGTAACATAAAAATATGTAAGTAGTTTTTAAAAGGATAAAGGAAATATAGTGGAGTATATTCTCCAACATTGAAATATGTTTTTAAACAATTCCTGCCCACTTTAAAACTGTGTCAGGACTTCCTGACTGCATCTGGACAGTGGTAGGCATGTTTGCTTGAGTCTTTTTAAAAGCATTTTATTATTTAACTTGGCATCATTTGTTCGGTGTGGTGTGTGTTGAATCTAACTCATCTTCCTGGACCTCTGACTTTATGCTTTATATAAAATTTGTAAAATTTAAGGCCATTATTTCAAAAGCATTTTTGGTTTGATCCTCTTGTTTACGGCAAGATTTTATATGTATTAGTTGCAATAAATTGTGTTCCCCAAATCCTGATATTCTATTAATATATTTCCAATTATTTTATCTTTCAATTTGAAATAATTTATATTGGGAAGCAGAGAGCTAGGGATGTTTAGTTCCTTAAGATGCTTGCTGTTATGGCAGAGGACCTGAGTTCAGTTCTCAGCGCAAGTATCTTAAAATAATGGATGCAAAAAATAATAAATAAAAATTTCAAAATAGCTAATATTTATAAACATTCTCATATACTCATCTCTGCAGTGCCTAATTTGTTGATAATTTTATCTTATTTTTGATCTTAGACAATGGTAACTTTCAGTGCTAGATATTGATGGAATTTTTATGTCTCTAATGTGTCAATATTCTCTCTAGTTTCTTGATAATATTCAAATGAAGCTTTTATTATTTCTATTATTTGTGCAATGTCTGGAGCTTATGACTCTCTGTTTATTTTTTCCACTTTCTTTTCTCAGTATGAGTCAAAAGGTTAAAAAGCTTCCTATATACTCAACCTCAGACTCTTGTTTGCATATTTATTTGATTTACATTTGCATGAGATTTGAGGATACATTATTCTTTGTATTTAATGAGAAATTTATATCATAATTTCACATTAATGCTAACTGATTTTTGTAAAAATATTAAATTTTTATATTAAACATATCTTTGTACACCCACATATACTCGTTTTACTTTTCCCTTTAGTTAAATGCATGTAAAATCTTATCAAGATAATAAATATAAATTTTGTGCTCAAATTTGAGTGTTCTTGTTCTGTGTAAGCTGAAAAACTAATAGTGATCACCTAGTTTACTTATTCTTGCCCTTTTAATATATATGTATATATTAATATATATGCACACACGTATATGTACTCTCAGAAAAGCCATAAAATGTATTTTGATCTTACCCCACACTCCTCTAAAATCCAATGTCTACCTCTTTTCTCCCTCCCAACTCCTTGTTTTTACTCTTATAAACTGCCAAATTCAATTCGTGGGACCATACAATGAAAACTCATCAACTCTTCCCTGCCAGGGACCTTACTCCTGAAGAAAAATGAGTAAACATCCTCTGTTAGCTATCAGCAGCAAATAAATACGCAGCTAGGGGTGAGAGATCACAATCCCTCTTCACACTACACTGGAATGTTGGTTGATTTGATCTTGCAGAGGTAAGTAAGAACAGTGACTTTGAGTCAACCAATGCAGTGGGCCTGGCATGTGCAGAAGACACTACTTGGCTCAAGTCTATTCCAAACTCTGTACTTTACAATATTTCTGACACATCTTCCATTGTGGTACCCAACCCTCTGGGCTGGAAGGTATGATACAGGTGCCTATCTGTTGCTGAGCACATCATTGACACTTGTTCTCTGCACTTTGACATGTTTGAGTTTCTGCTTTTAATTTCTCGACTATAAAAATAAATTTCTCTGTTAAGGTTCAAGAGGTGCCCCAATCTAAGTGTATAAAGACAGTAGTTTAGAAGGAATTTTGAAACTGTGTTCATTTAGTAAAATAATGGTAGTAGATTCACCCATGAGGCCCAAGGGCTCCCCATCCATGAGTTTGTAAACAATGTTACAGTATCATGTGATGTGGAAAGTCCTTCTATATATGTGTTGTTTTCATTGTAATGAAAAAAGAATCTGTTTGGCCTGTGATAGGGTAGAATAGAGCTAGGAAGACTGAACTGAATGATGGGAGGAAGAAGACAGAGTCAGTGAGAAACCATGTAGTCTGCTGCAGAAGACAGATGTGCTGAAACCTTGCCAGTAAACCACAGCCACATGACAATACACAGATTAATAGAAATGGGTTAACCAAAGATAGAAAAACTAGTTAGCAATACACTTAAGTGATTGACCAGGCAGTGATTTAAATAATACACTTTCTGTGTGATTACTTCATGTCTTCAATTCTATTTCACTATACATTAAATATTTTTGGAAAATATTCATTTTATCTGCTTTACTTTCTCAAAATTATCTTGAATAATATTTATAGGATTGTCTCTATTCCTTAAATCCTGCCCTCCCATATATTTATAAGTGTTTGTAGAAATGCACTGTTCTCTGCACTGTGCTCTGTAGCATAGATCTTAAAACAGGCTGTGTCTAGTGGTTGAAAACTATTTGATTTGGTTCATTTACGTTTCTTAATTTGCTTATTTTATCTTTTCCTACTTCTCATAGTTTCTCTATTCATATTCTGTAACTAGACATTTTATATTTTATTATCTCATTTACCAGGATATATTCCTATAGGTGATTATGGCATGAGAAGGCACATTATATGCTATTTTTTACATGACTATGTTCCTTCTCAGAGTGATTACAGTATTGTCATCCAAGGCAATCTCATTGAGAGAGAATGCTATAAACATTGTATTTTAGTTTTACTCAAAAATTTTATCTCAGTATTTTTAAAATTTTATTAAATTTACAATTGTGTGTTGAGTCACATGATGTGTGAGTGAGAGACATACACATGCCACAACATATACATGGAGATCAGTGGGTAACTTCCACGAACTGCTTCTTTTCTCCTATGGGATTGAAATTTCAACTCAGGTAATGACAAGCTTTTCCTGATGGGCCAACTTTTCAGCCAACATCTTAGTATTTTAAATGTACATCTCCTCTTAAATTAGCAGGAAATTTTCATGCATAATGTATATATGTCTATATAACCACCATTAAAATTCAGTTTTTATTTCTGTCCATTTGCATGCAAAATTCAAGAAGTCATTGTTTTTTACTGCTGAGTAGTACCCTAATATGTATATATTCCATACTTTCTTCATCCATTCTTCCATTGAAGGGCATCTAGGTTGTTTCCAGGTTCTGGCTATTACAAACAAGGCTGCTATGAACATAGTTGAGCATATACTTTTGTTGTATGATAGGGCATCTCTTGGGTATATTCCCAAGAGTGGTATTGCTGGGTCCAGGGGTAGGTTAATCCCGAATTTCCTGAGAAACCGCCACACAGCTTTCCAAAGTGATTGCACAAGTTTGCATCCCCACCAGCAATGGATGAGTGTACCCCTTACTCCACAACCTCTCCAGCAAAGGCTATCATTGGTGTTTTTGATTTTAGCCATTTTGACAGGTGTAAGATGGTATCTTAAAGTTGTCTTGATTTGCAGAAATAGAAAACACTATCCTGAGTGAGGTAAGCCAGATCCAAAAAGAGGAACATGGGATGTACTCACTCATATTTGGTTTCTAGCCATAAATAAAGGACATTGAGCCTATAATTCATGATCCTAGAGAAGCTAAATAAGGTGAACCCAAAGAAAAACATATAGGCATCCTCCTGGATATTAATCTTCATCAGGCCATGAAAGGAGACAGAGACAGAGACCCACATTGGAGCACCGGACTACAACCCCAAGGTCCAAATCAGGAGCAGAAGGAGAGAGAGCACTAGCAAGGAACTCAGGACCGCGAGAGGTGCACCCACACACTGAGACAATGGGGATGTTCTATCGGGAACTCACCAAGGCCAGCTGGCCTGGGTCTGAAAAAGCATGGGATAAAACCGGACTCGCTGAACATAGCGGACAATGAAGTCTGCTGAGAAGTCAAGAACAATGGCACTGGGTTTTGATCCTACTGCAGGTACTGGCTTTGTGAGAGCCTAGGCTGTTTGGATGTTCACCTTACTAGACCTGGAAGGAGGTGGGAGGTCCTTGGACTCCCCATAAGGCAGGGAACCTTGACTGCTCTTCGGGCTGATGAGAGAGGGGGAGTAGATTGGGGGAGGGGCTGAGAAATGGGAGGCGGTGGCGGGGAGGAGACAGAAATCTTTAATAAATAAATAAATTAATTTAAAAAAATCAATTTTTAAAAGATTCCCAGAGGTTGTTCAGCAGATTGCTAGAAGCTGGCTTGCAGAAACTCAGAGTTGTATTCTCCTAACAGCTGTGGAGGACAGGAGCCTAAAGTACATGTGTCAGATATGTTGATTCCTTCTGGTAGCTCTGCATGATAGCCTGCACCATGTTGGCTTCCCAGATTCTCTTGACCGCTGTTACTTTCCATTTCCTTGACTTACAGATGCCTCTGTTCTACACATGAAGGCTTTAGTGTGGTATCTTCTTTACTTGTGAACAGTGATATTAAATCTGAGTTGAGTAAATCCAGATTAGAATATAGATTCTCGACTCATCCTCTATATTGTCTAGCTCTCATCTTTCTGACTTACCTTATTTATTTTTATTTTCTTCCTTCCTTCCTTTCATCTATCTATCTATCTATCTATCTATCTATCTATCTATCTATCTATCTATCAATCATCTATTTATCTTTCTTTCTTTCTATCTATCATATCTATATCTATATCATCTCTCTATCTCTCTTTTATTTTATCCTCTCCTTTCATCTCTCTCCCACTGCACTGTACAGATACTGAGGACCAGAGGAAGCACATTTCTATTAGTAGAGAAATGGTAGATGGAATTCAAATTTCCAAATAACTTTGAAAAACAGTCTCTATTATTTTTCTTATTTGTATGAGAATATGGGGTAGAATTCAGTTACTGTGTTAAACCTGAGATCAGATTTGATAATTTTTTACTTAGCAATTAGAAATATTGTAATATTAAGTGAATGTTTTGGATGAGTAATTTACTGCTATATAATTTGAACTGTGATGATTCAATATACACAACTTCAAACCACTGGGCAAAATTATCACCTACAATAACTTGGCAAGAGTATAGACATATTTAACCAGTGTCTCATTGCACTGACTGGTGCACATGCCTTTGACAATGGTTACAAGGGAAATACGATTAGAACATAGCTGAAACGTTACAAGCACACCTACGAAGGCATAGAGAAACTTCATACATTTTATTTTTTTAAGAGAACTAAAGCCCAACTTCTTTTCTTTTGCCAATAACAAAGGATTAAACAAACAGGTTTTTAAAAGAAATACAATGAAATTATTCAATTAAACTGTGTGGGTTGGCCTTATAGCAAAAGTCAGATTAAGGGTGCTCACCTTCCCATTTCTCTACACAGATCCTAAGGACTCGGATTTAGTTGAGGAAAGGACATAGGCTCCTATCACAACAACATATATTAAATGTTAAGTCTACTTCAAAAAATAAGATTTGAGTATGGATGTTGGCACATCAAACTGGTAGGAAACAAGTGTATAAAAAGGCACAAAGAAATTGTGAGAGAATTCTAAAGCCAACAATTGACTTTGAACTATAAAATCCAGTGTCTAGGTTGAAAGACTTTAAAATAGCAACCACACTAAATCCTTCAGCGACTGTGAAGGAATATGAACCTCAGAGATCTGGAAGCCTGTGGGAACATTTTGTGAACACTTAGAGCAAAATTTGCTACAGGCTAAGGAGAATTTTCCTACTTACTATAAAGTGTGGTTGAATCCAACGTCCATTAAGATCATCTGGCACCGCAAATGAAGAGTCATGCTATATATTTACTTCAGAGGTCCAGCACCACAAAAATGAATGGAAATCTCCTTTGGTATCCAAGAAATTCACAAACATGCACATAAATTAAAATACCAACCACTTTTCTTTAACACTGAAATAACTATCAGTTTATGCTTTTTTACTGCTTGAAAAGGTACATCAAACACATGAATTTTATTGGAATTTGTCTAAATCGTTTTGAAGTAAATATAAGATAAACAAAGAGTGAATGATACATTTATTTTAAGAACCGATCTTAAATTATAATCCTTCATGATCCTTTTAAGTTTTGGTTAAAATATGAAGTCAGGACATGCATAGCTTATATGTGTTGAAGTGGATTTATTGACAAAGCTAAGACAAACATATTGGAAAATTGATGGCAAGATGACCAAACTGGGCCCCCTGAATATAGGTGATAATGATGTGGCTTGGGCAGTATATGGAGGCACTAACAGTGGGACCAGGATCTAACACCAATGCATGAACTGACCTTGTGGAGCCCATTCTCTATGGAGAGAGACCTTGTTAAACCTCAGTACAGGATGGTGAGGAGGGAGGTCATTGGCCTTGTTTCAAGAGCTGTTGAGACAGACTTAGTCGACTTTGCAGGGGAGACCTTATACTTTCTGATGAACTGATGGGATGGAAGGGATTGGGAGGGAGATGGAGGAGAGGAGGGTAAAGAAACTGGGACTGGTATGAAATAAATAAATAAATACACAAATAAAATTTAGAAGATGTTGTTTATTCTCTGTTCTTTCGAAGCTGAACTTTTGAAAACTGTCTGAATACATTCTGGTCTCATTTAATTTCACCAATTTTTGTGCTGACACTAGACTGTCTCAGTTGTTTTGAAATAATAAAATATTAATATCAGTTTTATACATAATTGTGCCATAATTTATATTTTACCTATCTATCTATATCTATCTATCTATTTTTTATTTATGGGTTTCATATTTATATATTGACAAAATCACATAGAAAGAGAATGGAGCTTCTTGTAATCTCAGCATTCATGATGCTAAGGACATACGGGATTACATAATGAGAACCTGTCTCAAAAAGTAAAAAAAACTATCCACAAACAAATGATAAAGGAAAACAAATAAACAAAGAGGGGAGAAAGAAAAAAGAAATAACAAATAAAATGAGACACTAAACATATATGGACGATAACTAAAATATATGTATGTTTATATATTCAAAATATGCATATTTGAAAATTAATATGATTTGTGGAACTGGCTTTCTCACCATGTTGTCAAGATTGGCCTCAAATTTGTGATTGTTCTTTTTCTCAAGTGCTTATTTGTCAAGTCCCTTGAATACAAGCATATATCACTACAAAATTAATTATTTAGGAATTAAATATTCACAAATAAGCATGTGGGACTTGGAAATTCATTAATTTGTATTGAAAACATTATTGCTTTGGTGTTGAGACAAAACTGAAAACTGCATTTCCAGAATGTATTCTATTAAAATAAATGGCTAAAATGCATTAAGGATCTTGCTAAAATAATGTTGAGCTATTTCTATAAGATATTCTTTCTTTAATATGTTAATGTACATTGTAGATTACACAAAAGAGTGCACTGGAAATCAAAAAGTAATTATGCATAGTGTTCATTCTTTTGTCTGTGGAACTGTTGTTAAGAAGAGCATCACTTTGGCTTTTCATCTTAAATTCGGTCTTATTTAAGGCATATGGAAAATTGCCAACTTTACAAAGAAATATCCAAGTGACCCCCACCAGTCTAAAGTAGAATTAGTAGTGGTGATCACTTCACCTTCTGCCTAAGGCTTATATCTACTATAGTGAATTTATGTGCTCTGCACCGAGTATGCATTTCCACATGTTTTCTATTTATTTATTTAACCGCTGTCTTTTCTTTCCTGGTCACAATAATATTATGTACACTTTAGTTATGTAGGCTGGCAATAAAATAAGGTGGCTTGGGAAACAGTAAATCGCGCATCTGCTAGCACCGTGTAATAGTAGTAAATGGAAATGCCATGCATTAGTCTTGGGCAGTTGGTGAGCAAATAATAGTGATAGTACCTTGGAGACAGTTACACAGCTTGTATGCGATGCATGTTTATAATTTCTTAATATAAATTTCAATGGAGACACCTAGATGTTGAGCATGAAGTTTATTTCTCTGAACACCCATGTAGAGGGAAACTCTTTGTTTCCCAGTCATTCACCGGAAATAATCACACAAAAACTATATTAATTACAACACTGTTTGGCCTATTAGCTCAGGCTTCTTATAAAGTAACTTTTACGTCATAAATTAGCCCATTTCTATTAATCTATGTATCACCATGAGGCTGTATCCTTCTGGTGAGGTTACGATGGCATCTTTCTCCTTCGGGAGCTACATGGCATCTCTCTGTCTCTGCCTGCTTCCTCTCTATATCTCTGTCCATATTTCTCACGTGGCCTTACTCTGATAAGCCATTGGCCAAAACAACTTTATTCATCAACCAATAAAAGCAGCACATATGCAGAAGGACATCCCACATCATCTTTCCTTTTCAAATTAAAAAGGAAGATTTTGACTTTAATATAGTAAAATTACATATACAAACAATTATCAAGAAAGAAATACTTACACTATTTAGTCCATTTACATTTGGCAAATTACATAAAATACTCTATCATCTATCCTGTCATTAAAAGTCTAACATTTTATATCTAATTTGTAATTTATCATAACTAAGGAAAACTATAACTATCTGTCTTAATCTCTATCAAAGACCTCAGAAGAATAAAATATTACATAAGTAAATAGGAAGTGCAATGTAATCGGTGCCTGGACAATAACACAAAATCCTTCTGTAGCATTGGGGCATCCATCTTCTATCTGTAGGCTCATAATATCTGACAAAATAGCATATCAAATTTTGAAGTCAAGATACCTTTAAATACACACACACACACACACACACACATTCATTTAGCTTAGCAGACTGTACAATAAAATGTCTTTCTGCATCTAGCTCATTCACAGTCAAAAAAAATCAAAGAAAACATAATAATATACATAATTCAGGCTCTGTGTGTTTTCCATCTTTATATAGCTTTTTTAAATTAATTTTACTCCTTTAATCTGTGTCTGTTTGTACTCTTTTATATTACTTTTACTGTCTCTGTAAAGACTTTGCTTTACTTTTTAAAACTTTTCACTTCTTTTTAAAACTGTCTATACTTTTTTCTTCTCTCTCTCCTACATACATTTTTTTAACACACTGTCTCTTGTTTAGAGGTCTTTTATGTCTGAATCTGTCCTATTGTGTATCTGTAATTATTTTTGACCAGGATCACATTTTTCTTTAAATGCTAAGTGGCTCTGGCTTGGAGTTTCACAGCCCTGTTCATTGACACTGCCCCATCCAACACGGTGGAGGTATATTTATCTCCTCTGCTAGCCATGATCAGCACTTCAGCTCCAGGGATGCAATGGGCCGATGTCCCCATTACGAAATGACTTAGCACGCTTCTCACAAAACCCATTTAGGTTCATTACCTCCCCAAAGAGCCAGAGTTCCTGCTGCTAGCATGATCCAGGAAGCCACCAACTCTTAAAGTAACTGTACAGTTTTTGCTGCTAATGCAGAGTCAGGAAGCCTTTTCTTAAAGGAACTGCACCTCTGCTCACTGCCAGGAAACAAAACCTGTCTATAAAAAAGATGTTACCGAGAAGCTGCACTTGACTCCTGTTTTTGTGTCTAGAGGCTCTCTTTATTTTCAGGTCTTATGTAGATCCATGCCCCAAACTGTGGGCACCATTTTGTAGATGGTGACTGTTCATTTGTTTCCTGGTTGCCCAGACCCAAATAATCACATAGAAATTATATTAATTACAACACTGTTTAGCCTATTAGCTCAGGATTCTTATTAAGTAACTCGTATCTTAACCCATTTCTATTAATCTATGTATCACCATGAGGCTGTGGCTTCTGGATAAGGTTCTGGTACTGTCCTCCTTTGGCAGCTACATGGTGTTCCTCTGACTCCGCCTACCTTCTCTCTACATCTCTGTTTCCCACCTGGTTTTATTCTTCTCAGTCATTGGTTGAAACAGCTCTACTCATCAACCAAAAAAAAAGCAACACATATACAGAAGGACATCACATCCAAAATGGCCAGACATCATAAAGATAACTCACAATGTAAAGGCAAGTAAATTGGAAATGTATCATAAATGATTTATTTGCAGTAATATTTGACTGTTGCTCTAGTTTGTGACATCTGATTTGTCATATAACCTCTAAGTTTTCATATTAAGTAAATGCTAAGAGATTTTTGTTAAGACATTCACAATTTAAAATTTTATTAAAATCTTAGATTGATTAACCAAATATAAGGATTATCATTCCCCAGATATTTCTGTGTGGGGAAGAGACAAGTACTTAAGGTTTACTCATTGATTCATTGGCTGATTTGTTTTAAATTTGTTATGATACAAATTTTTCAAAAAGAGTAAGCTTCAGGGGGTATTGTAGGTTTTGTCGACCCCCCTGGATTCCTGTAGTGTACTTAGATATTCTTCTAGGAAAAAATAAAGGAGTACTATTCTTGCACAGTGTAGTCTTTCCACATTGTGAAAGCTCATACTTAGGCTCCCTCTGGGAATTTATCATAAATATCATAGTAATTTATCAGAGACTTCTTTATGTGGAATTTGTGTAAGGGTTTATATTTAATATTTACTTGATAACTTTGCTAGGAGGAGATTAAATGTTAATGCAAAATCTGTTGAGTCTCATGAATTATGCTAGTGTGAATTCATTTAAAAATCATAGTATTATTTGACCCAGAATATATTAGCTATCAGAAAATTACAAATTCTAGCTCTGCATTAAAAAAAATCAAAGCACATTTATTCACTGAGTAGTTTTTCATTTCACTTATGTAGATAAACTAGAATTCCTGTAAGTTTAGAATGTGCTCAGTTGTTAAAGTGTTCTACCACCATCTAGTGTCAAACCAGAGAAACTTTACTATTCAGAGATAACTCTAAAACGAGTAGTTTTTTAGTTGTTGCAAAAAAAAAAATTCTGCCTCCTCCCCGTTTCCCATTTCCCTCCCCCTCCTCCTACACATCTCCCCCTCCCCCCACTCCCCTACCCCTCTCCCCCTCCCCCCACTCCATTCCCCCTCCCTCTCGAGAATGAAGAGCAGTCCAGATTCCCTGCCCTGCAGGAAGTCCAAGGTCCTCCCACTTCTATCCAGGACCAGGAAGGTGAGCATCCAAACAGGCTAGGCTCCCACACAGCCAGTTCATGTATTAGGATCGAAACCTAGTGCCATTGTCCTTGGCTTCTCATCAGCCTTCATTGTCCGCCACGTTCAGAAAGTCCGGTTTCATTCCATGCTTATTCAGTCCCAGTCCCGCTGGCCTTGGTGAACTCCCAATAGATCAGTTCCACTGTCATGTTTTCTTAATACCAAGAGAAGACAGCTATTTTCTGAACAGACACGTAGGAGATTTGGATTGCGGACAGACAGAGGAGAGGTGGGGAAAGAGGATGGGAGGAGAAGAGGGAGGGGAAACTGAGATTAGGATGTGAAATAAATTAATTAAATTAAAATCAATCAGTAAAGTAGTGATTGTAGGTTATAATCTAGAATTTCTTCTATCAATTTTTAGACAATCAGTTAAATTTGAAATGCAGTCTGTAATAGTAAATGACTATGAAATACTTGTAGAAAGATGATGGAATGTAAACATGGTTATGACAAACATTATTAATGTGAAACACAATGAAGGTTCTAATATTCCTAAAAGGATGTATACATACAGACTTAAGAGCAACCAGAATATATGAAATATATCATATAAATATGAAAATTAAAAATGTTTTGTAGATATTTTAATAAAAAATCAACACGCTATTTGGTAAGAGACAATAAAGAATACTTTATTACATATGGTACAGCCAGTGCTACAAATGTTACCTGCTCTGCTTCATGTTCTACAGTTCTGTATTGATGTACAAGAATATTATATACTAGTGCATCTACCACTGTGATATCAATTTAATAAACCACCAATGCAGTTATGCTAAAGCTTAAGAGGAAAGTATTCTACCTGCTTCAACACTGAAAGATATCAGAGGTAACTTTACTCCCAATTTCATTAGTAATCAATTATGCTCCAGTGTTTGGTGAGGACAGTGAAGTGATGGCAAATGCTAACACTCACATTCCTTGTAACATAGCAGGAAGAACCCTGTTCCCAAAGATTCTTTAAGAGGATATTATTAGCTATCGTATAATGCACTAACACTGTGGATTGCTATGAGATATGAGCCTCTCTCTTTTTGTTGTTGTTGTTTAATTTATTAGATTAAAAAAATACCAATCCAAGTTCCCACTCCTTCCCCTCCTCCCATTCCCTCCACATACCCTCCCACCCCACCTCCCTGCAATCCTCAGAGAGGGTAAGGCACATTGCTTTGTGGAAGGCCCAAGGCCCTCCCTACTATATCTAGGCTGAGCAAGGTGTACATCCGAAGAGAATAGGTTCCCCAAAAGCCAGTGCATACAGTAAGGATTAATCCTGGTGCCACTGCCAGTGGCCCCTCAGTCTGCCCCAGCCATACAACTGTCAACCACATTTAGAGCGACTAGTTTGGTCCTATGCTTGCTCCTTCCCTGTCCAGCTAGAGTTAGTGAACTCCCATTAGCTCAGGTAGACTGTTTCAGTGTGTGTACCATCATGATCTTGACCTCTTTGCTCATAATCTTATTCTTCCCACTCTTCAACTGTAAATTTGGCAGCTCAGTCCAGTGCTCTGATGTGGTCTCTGCCTCTGTTTCCATCAGTTGCTGGATGAAGGTTCTATGATGATATTTAAGATATTTTTCAGTCTGACTACAGGGCAAGTCAAGATCGAACCCTCTCTCCTCTATTGTTACAAAGGCATTTGTTCAAGTATGTTCATAGCAGCATTATTTATAATAACCAGAACCTGGAAACAACCTAGATGCCCCTCAAGTGAGAAATGGATAAAGAAAATGTGGTGAGTACTACTCAGCAGTAAAAAGCAATGACATCTTGAATTTTTCATGCATGGATGGAATTAGAAAGCACTGTCCTGAGTGAGGTTATCCAAACCCAAAAAGATGACTATGGTATGTACTCACTCATAAGTGGATACTATCTATAAACGAAGGATATTGAGCCTATTGTTTATGATCCTAGAGAAGCTAAGTAATAAGGTGAACCCAAAGAAAAACATATATAGATCCACCTGGAAATTGGAAACTGACAAGATAACCTGACAAAATTGGGAGCATGGGGATAGGGGAAGAAGGGAGGGTGGAAGGGCATGAGGAGGGGAGAAGGGAGGGGCTAAGGAGAACTTGAGGGAATGAGGTAGTCAAGATGGAGGAAGGACAGAGGTGAGAGCAAGGAAAGAGATATCTTGATTGAGGGAGCCATTATGAGGTTAGCAGAAACCTGGCTCTAGAGAAATTACCAGGAACCCACAAGGATGACTCCAGCTAGGACCCTAAGCTTCTCTTTTCTTCATTAGATGCCCTGTTTTTATTTGATTGGATGAAAAGAGAGAAGGATATACTACATACTGTGTAACAGTTGTTACAAAACTAGGTAGCAGTGTAAACATTTGATAATGCAGATAAAAGTGCTCTGAATGGAAAAGAATAATAATTATAAAAGTCAACATTGCACAGACATATGAACACACACACAAATACACACAGAAAGAGGATGGGGAGCCTTAAGGCCTTAATTCTATTATGTTAATTATAAAACTTTATTCTTTCAGTGATGCTCCACCTCATTAAGATAAGACTGATTTATCCATCCACTGCTATATTTTAAGGAGATAAGAGACACAAACTGTGCTTTGGAAATCTTCAAGTGCTATTTTTAAAAGGAAAGATAAGCTTTTAAAAGTTGTGCTTAAATCAAGAAGTTGTCTTATGGAAAAGGCCTTTCTGTAGTGTATTCTCTTAGGATCTTAATGGAAATTTTAAAACCTTTGTAAACAGATAATAGATAGTCTTATAATTATAATGTTCTGATTCTCCTGACATTGGCAACAGCATTATGAGAGAAAAAAGAACCTTTTTTGTTTTTGTTTTTTGTTTTTTTTTTTTTTTTGTTTTTTGAGATAGTGTTTCTCTGTGTAATAGCCCTGGCTGTCATAGAACTCACTTTGTAGATGAGGCTGGCATTGAACTCACAGAGATCTGCCTGCTCTGCCTCCCAAGTGCTGTGATTAGAGGCATAAGACACAACCACCCAGTCAAAAGAATTGTGGTACACATTCTTTAATGTTCAGACAGCAGCAGCTTTAATTCAAATATGTAGGAGTCACACCAAATTCACATGTATAGTGGCTACACTACCATGTCCAAGGGCATTAATATAATTATAAAATAATTTTATCTATTTTGTTTTTTTTTGTATTTTTGAGCTACCCATTGTTATTTATATTTTTATTATAATGATAGAAAACAATAATAGTGGGGGAAACTGAATTTTTATTATTCAATTTAGAATTCTACACCAATTATATTCCATAATATTTAATGCATTTCTGAAACCAAATAAGCCTATAGAAAGAGCTGTGAAAAATTCTCCTTTGAGACACAAGTTTTGGGAAATAAGAACTATGAGCATGGTGATTGGAAAGGATGCCCAGAAGGTATGTCTGCTGTTTGGTGATTATTTCTTTTTCATACAGTGGATTCTTTAAGAATGAATTTGTAAAATTAAGGTCAAATTCCATAAATCTTTTGGGTCTCTGTTATTTGAAATTGTTGTAATTTGAAACTACAAATCATGAAAGAAATCTGATCTTGGATGTTTGCAAAACAGATCTAGATTTAGTCTCTCCCCATTCTTAGAGTGGTGATGTGTGATTATAAGCAGGCCACTTAAGACTGTAAAGGAAACATATACTTGTTACAAATGGAAGACTAATATAATTGTCTTTTACCTAGAACTCACATTTTTATGTACTCTATTAGTTGGCATGTTGCTACAGTAATGACTTAAGAGATACAATTCTCAGTAAGTGATTTCATTTGAGATTATATATCTAGCAAATGAAAAAAGTGAAGTCTGAAGACACATCTGACTGCTGTGGTAGCTGTGCGATGCTTTGTGTATATTAATTTGCATGCTGACAATTTTTTTGTTTTACTGACTGTTTTTTTTAATAGTCTTAGCATGCCAACTCTTTGGCTTTAAACTTTCCTCATTATTGTAAGTTCTGTATTCTATCTGTTGCTGTTTCTCAACCTATAAGCTATTAAAATGTGCTGGCTGTAAGGATTCATTCTACAAAATCACCCAAGATGTGTATAAACTGCATTATTGTCTATGAAATATTTATTTCTTAAATAGTTACTTTATTTTCCTACAGACATTTGCTACTACTGAATTAGCAAGATTGACACAGCTTGAATTTTATGAAAGTATCTATAGAAATATTAAAATGCTCCTGAATAAAGTCAACTATCAAATTTATTAACTGCTAGCAATATTATTTACAGGCAATTTGCATGCAGTTGATAGTATTTCATCATGGAAGCCCTGTGTCTCATGTTCATGTTTTCATTATTAATGCAAATGTGGTGGTGCAATCTTTAATCCCAACAGTCTGTAGAGAGAAGGATCACAGCCATCCCTGGCTACCTAGCAAATTCAAGGCCACTCTGGGCTTCAAGAGAACCGTTTTCAAAACAATAAAACAAAATACAAATAAACATTAAAGGACACAGCTTACATTTTGAATTTATTTGAAGACATACAACATGTATCTCAGTTCCTAAGTATGCTACCTTGAGCCACAATTGGTCTGTTCCTATTTCCACAATGTGACATTCAGGAAAGTTGAAAAGACATTATAAACATAGAGAATAAGACTAGAGTGTTACAGGCACAACCAAAGAGTGACCATAGCCACAAAAATCAGAAAAGGCAAGGATCTTGATTCTCTACCAGAGCATTCAGCCCAAATGAGAAGCTTAGTTTTGACCCAGTGATGTGAATTTTTCAAGCACACAACTTTGACATAATGACAAAATGAATACTTGCTGTCACAAGCCACCGGATCTTGTTTTGTTTGCTTTGTTTTTGCTCTAGTTTTACAGCAGGCAGAAGAAACAGAATTCCTCATTTCTCTTGATAAAAAATTGCCAGGTGTAGATGCTATTTATCATTTATCTGATAAATAACTAGAAATTTTTATTTTATTAAACAGCTATTATATACAAAAGTTTTATGTCCACAAATTCTTTTTTGTTAAAAATTTCAAGTGTGAGCTGTGAGGAAATCATTCCAACTGATCTTGTAAGGACACCATGGACTACCAAGTTCCACAATAATAATGTTTTTCTTTAACTTATTTGCTCTGGCCATGTCTGACATAGCAATGGAATCCAAACTGCAAAAAGCAAGTTACAAACACTTATTTTCTATAACTGACTTGTCTATATTATTATTATTATTATTGCTATTGTGTTTTGAAGAGTTTTTTGGTATGTGTTTTCATATATAGTTGATTTCAATTCATATATATATATATGTGATCATCTACAGGAGGCATAACATATCATATTAATTACCACACTTTACGAATAAGATATGTTGACTTGCTGGTACCAGAAAACAGTGTTAATTATATTTGTGGTGAAACATTTATATTTAGTCTGAAGATAAACTTGAAAATTGAAAATTCTTGATCTTCACATGACCAACCAAAATGTCTCGATGACACAACTTAATCATAGGAATGCGGTAATCGGAGAGAGTCCTGTGTACAGTCCAGACCAAAGCTAACAGGAAGAGGAGATAGACCTCCCTGGCAAATAAAAATGTACTGTCGTTCCAATTCTGAAAGGTCAGCATGGGTTGAGGTTATTGGTCTTTTGAGTAATCAGAGTCAGCATTCGGTAAGTGCTTAAGTATTTCTCCACAATAGTCCTAGACACTGTGCTGGTCCTAGGTTACTGCACCTCATCCGTCTTGTCCAGTTCTCAATATATCATATTTGCCATGTTTGTAGGCACTTTCTGCATTTGTGTGTACATGAGTACAGTTTCCCTTAAGTATGTGAAACTCAGCTTTCAATGTCACTCATGTAAACCCAAAACTTCTGTAATTTTTTTTCATGTTTTACCTAACTTTGTAAAAATCTGTCATGTTACCCTGTAGCAAGCATATCTTTAGGCTGAATTCAGCATTCCAAATGGTGTTTTCTCTTCCCTTCACATTGACTTTCAAACTCGATACCCTTTCTGACTTTTTTTTTAAATTGTCCCACATAGTTCACAAGCTTGCTATTGCTTTCTTTTTTTTTTTTTTTTTTTTTTTTTGATTTTCGAGACAGGTTTTCTCCATAGCTTTTTCGTTCCTGTCCTGGAAGTAGCTCTTCTAGACCAGGCTGGCCTCGAACTCACAGAGATCCACCTGCCTCTGCCTCCCGAGTGCTGGGATTAAAGGCGTGCACCACCACCGCCCGGCTATTGCTAACTTTCTTAATTTAAACTTTTAAACTTCAACCAGTGTTTACCTCTGAGGCACACTGCATTTTAATAGCTTCCTAATCTTAACAAATTTACATTTTCATACTTACAAACTTAGTATATTCCGGATTTAAAATGTAGAAGAGAATTACACTTTATTTGTACTCCAGATTTAATTTGATAATTGATATTTTATAAAAAGCATAGAATTAATATATTAAAATGTTTATCTTGACATATATCTAGTAAGGAAGAATCAATTTAAATCTAGAAAAACAAAATAAAATGCCAATGTAAATACTGTATTAAATCACTGGTTACATCTCTTCAGTTAATAGAGTTTCAAGGATCTAGGTCTATAATAAGTTTTTGAAAATGGTAAGAGCAGTTTGAGAAAAAGAAAAAGAAAGGAAAAATCACTGTAGCTTGTCTCTCTAGTCCTTTCTCATTTGACCGGTGGAAGATTTCCATCATCCATTCCAAGAACGAATGCTAAGAAAAGAGGAAAAAGAATGAGGATGGCCTTACATTTTATATACTGTTTAAAAATGTAGAACACTTGGAGAAAGGAACTTTCAGATGTAATGAGTATATCAAGAAACGATGAAGCAGAAAAATACTTTAGCAGAGGATGGAATACATGTTCTCAACCTCAAAGGAGGAGCTTCTAAAAGCTGGAGAGACCAGGCTCCGTGTTTTTGACAAGGGGATAGAAAGGTACAAATCACAGAGCATAGTAGGTATGTTAACAGCGACAACTGCAAGCCTGAAGTGTTCTCTGAATAGCCGAAGCTTTTGTCAGTACCACAGCCCAGCACTAAACCCTCTGTGACTACTGTGCTAAACAGTCAGGAATCTAGGAATATCTCCAGAAAATTAATAGGCTAATGGCACCAACAACCAAGACTCTGAAATATAGCATAACGAATAAAAGCTCATAGTTATCTAACTTACTATCCCTCTGTAATGACAAATACACAACTTTAAAAGGTTTATATCTGAACTTTGATTAGGATAAACTTACTTTTGTAGTTTTATATTCAAGAACAATACTACATAGAAAGAAATGGTAGAATAATCCTCTAGTTTACAATAAGTGTGTCTTCATTGATTCTGATACATATTTGATCATTATATGTAAATTTTTTTTATAATTCATGGCATAAGATTTCTGAGTTTGGTCACACAGTTATATTCTTGTCCTCCAGGGGGCACTGGAATATAAGGGAAATCAGCTCACAGGCCTATTTTAAATTCTGTAGGAAAATATTCAATTTTCACTGAGCAGAGTTTATTTTGACATTTTCCATATGCAAAGCCTGCGGTCTTCTGGTACACTTCTGAAAACTACAGCTCTCCGTGTGGGAAATGGTAGCGGCTCCTCCACATAAGAAAACTCCCGTTCCCTTCAAAAGAAGTTTCTATGTTAAAATGGGCCTTGTGATGCATGTATGCAATATTTGAGTCGTAAAGGAAATACAAAGTGAGAATTGACTGATTCTATAGGACGATTTTCCACGATGACTTCTAGTTTTCAATGCTCATATTTTAATAAAATAAGGGTGTTGTGGAATAGCTCAATCAACTGAAAATTTCCTACTAGGAAAAGTCTATACACTAAATAATTCTGAATAACAAGCTGTTAAAAGTCACTCAGTGTACTTATGCTACCAAATTGAGTCAATATGTTGTGCATTGGTCTTTCTGATTTTGCTTCTCCTGTCTGAATGACTGTTCTTTTCCAGTTGACACTCTATCTGCCTCTACTCATGACACTCTTGGTAACCACCCTTCTGTACTCAATTTCCATGTGAACCATTTTTAAACACTACATGTATGACATCATAAGGTTATTTGTCTTTCTCTACCTGATTTGATGCATTCTCTTCCATGTTCTTTTATGTTGTCCTCAAATGATGCATATTTTTTATACATGAAAAAATTTTCTCTTTGACATATACCAACTATTCTACATACATTTATTCCTTGATTCTTAGTTGATTCCATATTTGGTCTTTTGTGAATATATACTGTGTCTTTTATATACAAATGTGTACATAATGTGGTATCACTAAGTCACTGGGTTTTACTTTTAATAGTTTGAGCTATTTTTAAACATTTGTCGCCATGAGCATATTTATATCATACACATCAGCTGTGTATAGGGCTCCTTTCTGCATATCCTCAACAGCATGGGAGCACAGTTTAAGGTAATATAACATTGTGATTTTTATTTACAGTTCCCTGTGGTTTTATCCCTGTGAGAGTAGATTCTGGACTTTTAATTTGATGCAAGATTGCTATTGTTTACTTTTCTATCCATTCATTATTGTTTTTCTCATGTTCTTCTTCTTTATAACTCAGTCTTGAGCTAAATAATGCAACCGTTTCTTCTAAACTATTGAATTGTTTCTGTATAGTGGCTACTAATAGTCTCATGATACTTTGTATTTAGACTAGATACATGTTTTTTAATGCATTTCTACTTCTTTAGGTTCTCACTAATTTATTGTATTGTTAAGGCTTTTTTACACTCAGTTTGCTTTTCTAAAAACCAATTTTTAGTGTTATTTTCTATTGTTTTTATTATTTCTCTTTTCCCTATTTTTATGTTATCTTTATTATTTCTTTCTACCATCTTTGGGCTTGTGTGATTATTATACTTTTATTCTTAATAGGGCTATTTAGATTTGAGAACTTTCTTCTAGTGATAGAGCTATTTGTGATAATAAAATTCCTCTTTTCAGAATTATTCTTGCTATATGTTGGGTTTTGAGTTGCTTTATTTCTGTTTATCTCAAGTTTTTGTTGTGCTACATCTAACTGTGTGGGCACAGAATGCCACTGTAGAGACACGGCAGCCAGAGGACAACTTGTGAGGACGGGTTTTCTCTTTTCACCTTGTGGTTCGAGACGCAGAACACGGGCCATCAGGCTTGGCGGCAAGCAGAGTTATCCACTGAGCTACCTTGACTATGAATGCTCGTATTCACTTTTGTTTATATTTGTGCAGAATTTCACGTACAGTCCATTCACTATGAGCCCAGGCTTCTCCATAAGAACAGGGGAATATCTACAGGAAGTATGAAGCTGAGTGTTGCGGCTTTTCAGTCTGTTTAGGCGCTCTGTGTATTTCCAGTGAAGATTAGAATCTTTCCACATTCAAGGCCATTATGGAATGTGAAGATTCATTGTTTTTATTGTTTCAATTTGTTCCTATTTCATATGTCATTTACTCATTTTTTCTTTATGATTTTCATTTTAATTACCTGGTTTTCCTAAATGTTAGCTTTTGATTAATTGATTTACAGTTTGCCTGTCTGCTATATTTGGTTTAAAATATTTTATAATTATAAACTTTTTTTTAAAACTTTGGACAATGTTTACTTTGCTATTTTGTATTACACTTAATTTTGCTGCTAATATTTATTTTAAAGAGTAAAATACATATTAGTGAAAATGCTTCCTCATTATAATCAAGCACTATTGATTTTTTGGCAGTTTGTGAGAAAAATAAGAAGTTAATATTGTTTGATATGCGTAGTCATTGGCCATCACATTATACTAGAGTTAAATAAACAAATTAGCAACTCTCTGGAATAAAGGTTAGACATTTTTTCTAGATTGTGGAAGGAATTACGAGACACTTAGTAAAACGAGTTGATGTATAAATTTTAAATTCAAATACTTTTATCTCAAGAGGGGATAGTTATATAGAAATTGTACAGAGACATAAGTCAATTGGCTTTAATTTTTAACTCAGTGCAGAATAAGATTCCAGATTTTTTAAGTGCTGTCTAGGCTGAGTGTCATAAGTTTATAGTCCAAACTACTAAGAAAGTTGAGGTAAGGACGATTATAAATTTTAAGTTGCTATACAATGAGTTTATGGCCACCCTGAGAAGCATAGGAAAACTTTATCTCAAACAAACTTTTTATGTAGAGAAATGTGTATATATTTTAATACATAAAAACATATTTCATAGGTATATGGAGAGAGAAGGAGACACAGAGAGGGGGTATGTAGCTTACTAGTAGAGTCCTACTTAGCAGAGAGCCCTAGCTTAAGTCTGTAGCATACAATTTAAAATTTGAAAATATGTGAATGAGCAAATTTTTCACTATACCCTTTAAACCTTGGTTCCAAACTACTCAAAAGCAGATGTCTGACATGGAGTTGAGACTGAAATATAAGAAAAAAAAATCATCCCCTCCTACTCCTGTACAGAGAGAAGAACACTCAATCAAATGAAATATATAAGAATGATAATCATTGCAACTAATTACATTTTACCTAATAATTTTGCCTAAGGACTTGACTACAAAAGTAATTTTTTGGACACTAAAACTTGACATTATGGCTTCTTGATCCATTGCTTCCTCTAAAATACTTGCTCTTTAATAGCTTTGAAAGTTTGAATTATTTCAAGTGCATGAATCTCGAGGAAATGGTCATTTCTCATAGACTTTAATTAGTCCTTGAGGTTGATGACATTAGCAAATTTTGTGATTGAACTTACTCCATCTGAGTGGCCGGGAATCAGTTCCATTACACAGACTTAACTGTTTTCTTAAGAATATTTTGAGAATTACTAGCTATTCTTACTTCAGACATTTAATTTTTATAAAACGAATGAAATTATAAACTGAGAAATGTACAAATACAGTGCTATATTCTGTAACGTCTTAGGATAGCATCCAAGGGCTGTTTTGTAAGTTTTACCTTTGTTTGGAGCTGAGATAAAGTCTTGGGGCACCAGTTAATTGGATGCCAAGATATCAAACAACAGGACTGATAAGCATTCAGAGAGCTGCCTTCTTTACAGAACTTGTGTTGGATAAATGATCAGTGAACTGTATAGCATTGGGTGTTCTGTCTCAGCTTAACCTTTACATCCTTTAGATGTGTTTCAAAGGAAACTGCCTGTTCCAAGCAGAGATTCAAAGAAAGATTAGAAAATGACCTGGAATGCTAGTGTTTCCCTGGTAGAATATATCAGTGGTTTACACTGGACAAATAATCTTCTAAGATAGACCTCTGCTAATGTGATTCCTTCAAAGGAAGGTAACAAGTTTGGTAAATTATTGTTGCATTAGAACACACAAGTAAATTTTAAGAAATTTAAAATGGAAGATAAATTTATGCATATTCATTTAAAATGTACACAATTATATGTCAAACAACAGCTACATTATGTAACAACAATAATTATTTTCAAGCCTGCAAAAGCACTAAGGACATGCTCAATATGCAATCTTAAGAAAATGCTATTTAGAATATACTTTTCATAATGTAGAAATTTTAACATGATGATTAAAGAGATTATGACAGAGCACAGAAAAAAAATTCAAAATTTGTTTGAGAGTATAGAAATTTTGACAGAAAAATATAAATGATGGGTTGTTTTTATTTCTGTGAATTATTAACTCCAAACGATGTCAAAAAGAAAGCAGATGAAGAAAACTGGGACTCTTTAAGTGAAAAGAGGGCAGCTCAGGAGGTGAGCCTGCTCAGTGTGTGTGGGGAAAATATATGCCAAGTGATGAAAGAAGGCGAACCATGTGCTCAGCTATATAAGGACTCTCCATTGACAAGTATTCAGGAAAACTGACAAAACATGAGTTCCATCTGATATACTGTAGTGCTTCTATAAGTAATAGTTCATATGTTTTGGTCTGGCACAACAATAAAACTCTCCATACCTTGATGTTCTCACTTTACCTCAAGAACAATTTATGTACAGGATGATTAGTTTCATGTTTATTGAAAATTTTCTATGACAAATTAGAAAATCCATTTGTTTTAAATTTTCTTTTACCCCCCAACCTCACTTCTCCTCCTACCTCTCCTTCCACACCCCTTGCTTGCCCCACTCCAACCTATCCCCTTATCCATGCCTCCCAATGGGTAAGGGCTCCCATGGGGAAGCAACAAAGTCTGGCACATTAAGTTATGACAGGACCATGCTCTTCCTCTGTGCATTAAGGGTGAGCATGGCATCCCACCATAGGGAATGGGCTCCAACAAGCTAGCTCATGCACCAGGGATTGACCCTAGTCACACTGCCAGGGGCCTCTCAGCTAGTCCAAGCTTCCCCACTGTCTCCTACATTTTGAAGGCCTAGTTTGGTCCCATAGAGGCTTCACAGCCTTTGGTCTAGAGTCCATGAGTTTCCATGAGCTTGGTTCAGCTGTCTCTGTAGATTTCTCCATCGTCATTTTGATCTCCCTTGCTCATATATAATTTTATAGAAAATTATATTGATAAGAAACCTACAGATCAGATTCAAATATGGAAAAGTCCAAAGATGGTCACAGTGAAAAACCAAGAGCAGTGAGAAGAGCTAGGAGTTCCATCTATCTTACCCGTGATCATCTACATCCTTCCTTCCCTCACATGTACACAAAGCTATACTCCCAGCCAAAGCTCATGTGCTCAGTAAGGAAAGCAAGGCCTTGTTCAGCTCATGCTTGGGCAGTCATGTTAGTTAGATGTATGTGTGTAGTTTCCGATATTGCCAGGGATATAATCTCACAAGCCACTTCATGGCCCTTATACGCTTTCAATTCTTTGTCCCTCTACATTGTTCATAAGCCTTAGGTGTGGGGGTGTTATATGAACTGAACAAGAATAACCCAATGGACAAGCCAAAGTGGGCTGAAGGAAGTCTGTGAGACCTCAACCCTACATAAAGGTCTTTAACAGCTGAGGAAGGCTAGCAGCAGGTGTGGTGGCCTTCACAAGGGAACAGCACAATTGTTTGTCCAGTGCCAGATGGTCGAACCTAAAGATATACATAGAGGTGACATGATAGGAACTAAGCAGTTTGACTTAGGAACATGTATATGAATGTGCATATATATGCATGCATGTATATGTGTGTAAGATGTGTCGTATGTATGTATTTATATGCATGCATTAAGAATTAATGACAAAAGAAGCTATGAATTTGGAGGAGATTGGAGAGGGGGATATGAAATGGTTTAAAGGGTGGAAAGAGAGAAATGATACAATTGAATTGGTATTAGAAATTAAAAATATAGGGCTGGAGAGATGGCTCAGTGGTTAAGAGCATTGCCTGCTCTTCCAGAGGTCCTGAGTTCAATTCCCAGCTACCACATGGTGGCTCACAACCAACTGTAATCAGGTCTGGTGCCCCCTTCTGGCCCGCAGCATATACATATACATATACATATACATATACATATACATATACATATACATATACATATACATATACAT
>JABTXL010002926.1:1388934-1431401 GCA_025134845.1 Neodon shergylaensis | reverse complement strand
TACATATACATATACATATACATATACATATACATATACATATACATGAATAAATATTTTTTAAAAGAAATTAAAAATATAAAAGAAAACAAAGTCCCAAACTATTGACAAGTTTTGTGAAAGTGGTAAATAAAAGTAACTTACTAGATTAATAAGAGTAAAATGAAACAATACTCACATATTAAAGAAAAGTATACAGGAATAAGTAATAATAAAAGGAAAAAATAATGAATTTTAACAATCTGAGATTTGGGCATTACAGTCCAAAAGATTTTATCAGTAATACAAAGTAGAGGACAATCTAAGAGAGGCTTAGGTGTCATAAATCAATAAACATTATGTTCAGAAAATTCAATAGTTTTTCCTTAGCATTTGACTAGAATCATTCTCAAGCAGCTTTTGAACACCCTAAGTAATTTATCAGAATTGACAAATTTTAGAAGTCAATGTTGGGAGTATGGACATCACTCAACAAAGTGCATAATTTTCTTTTAATCTACTAAGACAAAGGAAACAAGAGCAAGTTCACAGACAGCAAAAATTAAGTGTCTAGTCTAATTACTTTTATTTTTCAAGAAGTTCAGCTTACAAGAATGTGTCTCTGAGATCTACTTGTTTTCAGTTTTAGGCATCCAGTTTTGCCAATAAATATGTCTGTGTTTGTAGAAGTTCAATTATGAATGCAAATTAAAACCATTAACATGCAATCATCAAAATACAGAGGAGAGATGCTGTATATTAAATATAAAAGTAAAGAAACACAAAACATGGTTTAGGTTAAAATAAATTGAGGCAAGCCTCAGAGAGTATATCTTTTAGCCTCTAGTATGAAATAGAAATAACTTAAATGTGTAGATATTAACTAGTTTAAAATTGATCAAATGAAGAGACAATGTAAAGGTATTCTATTGAATTCATGGAATTCAGAACCATCACATAGATCATTTCAAAGGTAGAGGGCCAAATAGCATCTTTAGAAAGAGTAAGTATAAAAGAAAAATTACAATTCCTGAGTTTAAAATTATTTTAAATGTTTTAGTCTCTCTATAACTTTTCTTTAGTGTGTGTGTATATATATAATATAATATTATATATAATGACTTAATTAAGTACTTCATTGTTTCTTTGTTTTTGCTTTGTTACTTTTGAGGCAGGACCTTATTCCCACAGGCCAGCCTCTAGCTCACTATGCAGTCAGAGATAATTTCACTTTTCTTGTCTTCTTATCTTTACACCCCTTTGGGGGTTACAAGCGTACACCACCACACTTAGTGTTATGTGGTGCCCGCAAGCAAACTTCGTGCTTTCTGTATGCTAAGGACATACTCTACCAAGTAAACTATACTCCAGAATCATATTGTGGAAGTGTACTTTTGAATTCACCAAATATACCCAGAAAGTCAAGAAAAATATAAAGTAAAATAAAAAAATAGGGAGACTAGAGGAAGAAGCTGCAAGGGAAGTATAAAATTATATGCTTGAGATTAAAGGCATGAATAAAGTTTCTATTGCATGTATTGGCTTTTTGGGACCCTAGTCTATTTGGATGCAAAGCTTTCTAGGCCTGGATATAGGGGGGAGGGCCTTGGACTTCCCACAGGGCAGGGTTCCCTTACCTCTCTTAAGGAGGGAGGGGGAGGAGAAGAGTGGGGGAGCAGGAGGGAAATGGGAGGAAGTGTAAATTTTTTAATGGAAAAATAAATAAATAAAAAATAAAAATAAAAAAGTTTGCTTTATAAGAATTGAGGTCAAGGATCAAAACATCATCAATAAGTATCAGTCAAATATAACATGTTTATCCTGAAATCATAATTATGGCCTACCACAAAGGTTCCAGCTAACAGCTCATGTCTTTTTCCTCCTGCAGCTACATAGTTTCTCCCTGACTCTCCCTTCTTTCACTCAGATTCAGTTAAGTTTTCCCCACTTAGTTCTATTCTGCCCTATCACAGGCCAAAGAAGCAGCTTTATTCATAAATCAGTAAAAGCAACACATATATAGAAGGATTTCCCACACCATCAATCTACCCCAAGACCCAGCTGTACCACTCTAGGGCACTATCCAAAGGATGCTCAAACATATCACAAGGACACCTGCTCAACTGTGTTCACACAAGCTTTTTACAATAGCCAGAAACTGGAACTAACCTATATGCTTCTCAACTGAAGAACTGATAAAGAAAAATAGGGTACATTTACACAGTGAAATATTACTCAGCTGTTAAAAAAATGACATCATCAAATTTGCTGTCAAATGGATGGAGCTAGAACACATCATCCTGAGTATGGTAACAAAGACCCAGAAAGACAAACTTAGTGTGTACCTACTTAAAACTAGATATTATCTGTAAAGTAAAGAATGACACAAAGAACACAGACACAAAGAAGATAAGTGACAAATGGAGGGGGGTCAAGAAGGGATTCTTGATTCTCAGTGTAAAGGGGAAATAGGATAGGCATTGCTAGTGGACAAGGGGAAAGGGTCGCCACTGGGGTGTAGATGGGAACGGGAGGGATAAGGGTAGTATGAGAATAGAGGGATTCAGTGCTTGGAGGTACAGCTGGAACCTGGGGCATCTCTGGAATGTGTAAAAACCTAGTGCAATGGAAACTCCCAAGAATCCATGAAGGTGACCCTAGCTAAGTCTCCTAGCAACATGGGATCTGGAGCCTGAACTGGCCATCTCCTATAACCAGTCAAAACTTACAGAGTCAGGATTTTACACCAGCCTAGCCACGAACCCTTCAACCTACAGTTTGTCTTGCCTAGAAGATGTGATTGGGGTAAATTGGCACAGAAATGGTGAGTGTCGCCAACTACCAATTGATCTAGCTTGAGAGCCATGCCAGGAGAGGAAGCTCACCTCTGACACTGCCTGGAGGGTCTGGAGGGTCGAATGCCCAGAGACCTAGCTAAGAACTAAACAAGACTGGCATAAAGGGAGTCAATGAAAAGATTCCTAACGATATTCTGCTTTATGCAGATTGGTACAGATCCCACTTGTCATGAGAGAGGCTTCATTCTGAAATCAGTATGGTGGTTTCTCAGGAAATTTGGGATCAACCTACCTTAGGACCCAGCAATAGCACTCTTGGAAATATACCCAAGAGATGCCCTATCATATGATAAAAGCATTTGTTCAACTATGTTCATAGCATTATTATTTGTAATAGCCAGAACCTGGAAACAACCTAGATGTCCTTCAATGGAAGAATGGATGAAGAAAATGTGGAATATATACACATTAGAGTACTACTTAGCGGTAAAAAACAATGATTTCTCGAATTTTGCATGCAAATGGATGGAAATAGAAAACACTATCCTGAGTGAGGCAACCCAGACCCAAAAAGATGAACATGGGATGTACTCACTCATAATTGGTTTCTAGCCATAAATAAAGGTCTCGGAGTCTATAATTTGTGATCCTAAAGAAGCTAAATAAGAAGGTAAACCCAAAGAAAAACATATAGTTACCCTCCTGGATATGGGAGGTAGACAAGACTGCTGGGTAAAAAATTGGGATCTTGGGGGTGGGGTGGGATGGGGGTAAGGGGAAATGGGGAGAGAAAAGTGAGAAGGGGAGGATGGGGGTAACTTGGGGAAACGGGATGATTGGGATAAAGGAAGGGTGGATAGGGGAGCAGGGAAGCACATATCTTAATTAAGGGAGCCATCTTAGGGTTGGCAAGAGACTTGAACCTAGAGGGGCTCCCAGGTGCCCAGGGCGATGTCCCCAGTTAGTTCCTTGGGCAGCTGAGGATAGGGAACCTGAAATGGCCCTATCCTATAGCCATACTGATGAATATCTTGCATATCACCATAGAACCTTCATCTGGCGATGGATGGACATAGAGACAGAGTCCCACATTGGAGCACTGGAACGAGCTCCCAAGGTCCTAATGAGGAGCACACGGAGGGAGAACATGAGCAAGGAAGTCAGAACCGTGAGGGTCACACCCACCCACTGAGACAGTGGGGCTGATCTATTGGGAGCTCACCAAGGCCAGCTGGACTCTGACTGAAAAAGCATGGGACAAACCTGGACTCTCTGAACATGGCGGACAATGAGGGCTGATGAGAAGCCAAGGACAATGACACTGGGTTTTGATCCTACTTCATGTTCTGACTTTGTGGGAGCCTAGCCAGTTTGGGTGCTCACCTTCCTAGACCTGGATGGAGGGGGGAGGACCTTGGACTTCCCACAGGGCAGGGAACCCTGACTGCTCTTAGGACTGGAGAGGGAGGGGGAGAGAAGTGGGGGGAGGGGGAGAGGAGTGGGAGGGAAATGGGAGGTTGGGAGGAGGAGGATTTTTTTTTCAATAAAAAATAAGTAAATAAATGATAAAAAAAAACAGATGCAAAGATCCACAGACAAAATTAGGAAGAGCTCAGGGATCTCATGAAAAAGGGGTAGGAAAGACTATAGGAGCCAAAGGGGTCAAGGGCACCGCAAGAAAACCCACAGAATCAACTAACCTGGGATCATAGGGGCTCACAGAGACATAACTGACAATCAGGAAGCCTGCATGACTCTGTCCACCTCTTACAGTTGTGTATCTTGTCCTCCTGTGGGACTCCTAACAGTGGAGCAGGGGCTGTCTCTGACTCTTTATTTTTAGGTCTTTTGGACAGGGTTTCTCTGCAACTTTAGAGCCTGTCCTGGAACTAGGGCTTGTAGACCAGGCTGACCTTGAAGCCACAGAGATTCACCGGCCTCTGCCCCCTAAGTGCCGGGATTAAAGGCATGCGCCACCACTGCCCAGCACCTTGTCCAGCCTTAATAGAAGAGGAGGTGCCTAGTCTTACTGCAGCTTAATATACCAAGGCCAACTGATATCCATGGGAGTTCTGCCCTTTTCTGAAGAGAAACAGAGGAGTTTATGGTGTGTGGATGGGCTGAGGGAGGAGGGAGTGAGAGGAAAAGAGGGAGGGGAAACCGCGATGTAAATAAATAAATGAATAAATAGGACTCTAACAAACTTGTAACAATTCTTTTATCCCCAAGAAACCTTTTAATTTATTTTTTCTTCAGTATGTCTCATTCCACAGGTCGAAAATTGCTGGTGCTTTATGTTGGGAAGGCAGACTGAAAAATGAGGGAGCATTGTCATTGTAGTTAGTATTAGAGATCTCTTGCAAGAACAGCCTGTTTCTGAACTTGTATCTCTCCATAAGATACACAGCTGATTCATTATTTTGACTTCTGGCATCCAACGTGGATCTTTGAGCAAGGGTGTCAGATATCCAAATTTAAGCAATTACCCTTGCACACTGTAGCTGCTGGCAGTGTATATAGCTTGACATGGTCATTAGTTTTTATGCCGTTTTAGAGCAAATGTGTTACCAGAAAACCAATTTGCCCTGACAGAATACTATTAGGCAACCAAAGCACAGAAAGTGTCATAGGTTTCCTCTAAGTAAATAGGCTGCTGGCAAAAGGTTCCTGCCATCAAAAATGGACTTACATGCTTGGGAATTTTTTAACTCATTTTTTTGGCATCTCCATATTTTAAAAAAATAAATATATCATTGTTTCTATATGATATTTGACTTTAACCCAGAATGCTTTTCTTATGCTAAAGTTTCTACTTCATTAATAGTGGTACCTCATGTTATAAGATCCTGAGACTGCTCCTCTAGCATATTTTCATGGATATAAGAAAGCAGGAGAGGAGAGGGTAAGCAGGGAGTATTAGACATAAGGATTCAAGTAATGAACAATGGCAAAGAACACAACTCTCAAGTTTGGAAATCATTTCCTATTACTTATGCATCTCCCTTTCTCAACTAAATCCTAACTTTTGAAATTATTAATTTTAAAGACATGTCACAATATGAAAAATTTGAACTTAGTGAACATGAGTATATTGGAAAGCAATTATCTTCCTTTTTTCCCCAAGCAGCAAAATTGCAAAAATACTGTTAGAGAATTCAGGTCCCAGCAGGACAGGTAGCTGCTTGGTGTGTACTTCCTCGGTATGGTACGGCCCTCTTGCACCGTTTCTCATACTCCTTGCATGCTTACTGTTTCTGTGTACTAGACACATGCCAACAACAGGGAAAAGTCTTCAGGTGAGATGCCTAGAGTTTCAACAAGGTCCAGCCAGCAGACAAACTGCTGAGACTGGCTGTCCTGATTTGGCACTAGGTATCCACAGGCTACTCTGGGCTCTTCTTCATGCACACTGCTCAGTTTCCTCTTATCCTGCATCAACTCTCTATAGTTGGGCACTGTGGCTTCTATGATGTCCAACTTGCTCCTTGAACTCCAGATCCACTGAAAGCCATCTGCCTGGAAGGCATTTCTGTTGCCACACATCTGGAGAAATAAAACATGAAGGAGGGAAGAGGGTAGGAGGTCACCTACTGAGTGAATTCAAAAAAGTCATGGTGATTGGGAAAAACCATTACAGGGTCTTAAGAAAAGAAAGCAGAGAAGACCCCTCACCCAGGAAATGTGCTGCTTGGACCAATCAGCCACAGGTTAATTCAGACAGAAACTCCATGCATGAAGAATTATCCACAGAAATTAAAAAAATGATCCATGTCAGACTGACTTTTTGCTTCTTATGGTGAAAAAAAAATAACTTCCCCATTGTCTCAGTGTGTGGGTGCACCTCTCACGGGATGTTCTATCGGGAACTCACCAAGGCCAGCTGGACTGGGTCTGAAAAAGCATGGGATAAAACCGGACTCACTGAACATAGCGGACAATGAGGACTACTGAGACCTCAAGAACAATGGCAATGGGTTTTTGATCCTACTGCACGTACTGGCTTTGTGGGAGCCTAGGCAGTTTGGATGCTCACCTTACTAGACCTGGATGGAGGTGGATGGTCCTTGGACTTTCCCACAGGGCAGGGAACCCTGATTGCTCTCCAGGCTGATGAGGGAGGGGGACTTGATTGGGGGAGGAGGAGGGAAATGGGAGGCAGTGACGGGGAGGAGACAGAAATCTTTAATAAATAATAATAATAAATAATTAATAATAATAATAAATAACTTCTATCACTGAGGCTTTCCCATTAGAAAGAGCTCTGGCATCTCTGTGTTCTGGACCTCCAGTTAGTTCTCTAGTAAGGAGGAGTAGCTTCCTAGAGTGTCACCAGATGGTGCAAAAGTTCTAGTGAGGGACAGATGGATAAAGGGCCTAATGCCACAAACACTATTGATGGGCAAAACCCAAAGGTGTCCCTATAATGGACCTACTATCAAGAATAAATATATCATAGAGAAACATGTGTTTTTCTCTGACTACCAATCTACTGGAAAGATGGACTAAAGGAAATTAAAATTTCCCCAGTAATTTCCCACTGCAGAGTGGAAAAATTGAAGCCTCATGGATTTTATTCATAGAAGAAACATGCACCCAAAGCATGAACTTGTCTCTAGGAGTGAGATTTACTGCTTGTCTAATGACTTGTCAGAAGAGATGTGGATCTAAGGCAAAGATGGGCTCTAGGGATTAAGCCTTGGCTGGGTGGCTTAGCTATTCATGCATCTTAGCTTTTGTGTAAACATTTCCTCTTATCCAGTCACTGAAAATGGACTTGGATGAGTGGTCATAGATTGTCCTGCTCCTCTTTCCAATGTTGTCACATTAAATACACCCTACTTTTCCTTTTTTTTTTTTTTTTTTTTTTTGCTTTTGAGTTGGCTGTTTTAACTGGATTATTGACAATAGCTGGCCAAACCTGCTTTATTGGGGCATAGGGTGCCACTCTGAGTCCACAAATCAGCTCCAGGGTTAGAGCCAGACCACGCTCAGAATCTTGGAACACAATTAAATATAGATTAGCAAGTACATTTCCATAACAACAAGGTACTGAATTGGAATTGGTATGTTGGGTTCTGAATTGTCAACTATAACATCCTTGTTTGTCTCAGATAGGAGCTGAGATATATTTCTTTTAGCCATATAAAAACCCCTGTTTTGGAAAAATCACTAGAATATGGGAGAATTTTTTTCACTATTAAACAAAACTGTCATGGGACTGGAGTTATGGCTCAGTAACTCAGTAATAAGAGCATACTTCTCTTACAGAGGACCTGGTTTTCCTTCCCAGCCCCCACTTGGTGGTTCAAAACTGTATGCAACTCCAATTTCAGGAGTTTAGTATCCTCTACTGTTCTCCATGAATAACAGAAATTTACATAGTACTCATACATACAATCAATTAGACTTCATACACATAAAATAAAGATAATTTTAAAAGAGTGATTCAATGGTCTGCAGGCAGCATGGCCTCTAAAATTAGGAATTTTTTCTGCTGTAGTTAAGATATAAATAGAAAAATAAAAACAATAGACTCAATTTTAAATTTGTCATGGAAATTCTTTCATATTTTCTATGTATAAAAATCAGTCATTCAGTACTTGTATTGGCTTTAAAGACCAGATGAATCCCATTAAAAACTAGTTGATGTCAGCAATCTCCTGACAGGGTTATAATTCTAAGAATGGTATATCCAATGTGCTATCTTATGAGGACATGGTCCTTCAACATGAAGTTTTCCATGTAGCTCGGGTAACCCTTCCCAATAGGGCTACTGTCCTAGCTGGCATAGGTCCCAGTTTGTCTCTGATAACCAAATCGAGTCATTATTTATAAATATACCCACTTTGATTTCATTAACATTTATTCAGTTCACAGTGAGTTGTTACAATTTCTGCATATTACAAAGCAGTTTTGGTCTGTTGCAAAATTTCATATTTTTCTCATACTCCTTAACTTCCACTTAGAAAGTTTAAGCTTTGGAGGTGGTAGATGACAGTTTTCCTTAAATTGAGACACTGACCATGGGAAATTTGCCATGTTCAATTTGGATAACTCTAAACCCTATCAGTGTTAACCTAGTAAAAATGAGCTGGAGACTATGTTCTGAAGTTCTGATAAAGAAAAAGAAATCAATGTTTCTCTTACAAAGGTCTCGCATTCCAGAAATTGAGGTCTCTTAACCACTAAAATTTTTCTGAGTAACTCACTTTGTTGCTTGTTCATAACTCTGATAAGAGTTATTCAATACTGTGCACATTTAATTGCCACTATTTTAAGTGATACTTAAGACTTTTTATAATTAGTTCTTTGAGAGCGTCACACAAAATATTGTAATGTTTCACCCACGTTCCCCAACTCCTAAATCCACCCCCCATCTCCCACCCACCCAACTCCATGTGCTCTACTTTAAAGCCGAAATCAACCCTAATTTGTGCTGTCCATCAACTTTTGCTTACCCTTCCACTGGAGCATGGAACACTTACCATGGGACACATCCTTAAAGAAAATGCTCTTCATCTCCCAGCAGCTATCAATTGACAAAAATACTTCCGTTACTTGTGGGACTTTATGCCACTCCTCCCAGCTGCACACACATACACTCCCTGTAATGCTGGGATTTTGTGTAGTTTGAGCATGTGTCGTGTTTACACACTCTTTCGCAAAGCTTGTGAGTTCAGATATGTACACGAGGCACTGATTCCTTCCAGTCATCTGCCACTCTGGTTCCTAATCTTTTTCTGTATCCTCTTCCCAAAAGATCTCTGAAACCTGGGAGAAATGAGATGTCACAGATGTTCTATTAGGGCTGAGCATTTCCTTACTCTCTGCAACTGGATTGGTGAGGTTTCACTGGTGCCATCTACTGCAAAAGAAGCTTCTTTGATGAGTGTTGAGAGATGCACGATTCTATGGGTGTAACAACAGGAGTTGGTTTAATAATGGCCCCTGGTAGCAAAGATGTTAAGACAGACATTAAATAAATGGTACTTCATGGAACTAAAATGATTTTCTACAGTCAAGATAACGAGACATTTCTATTGTCTGTAAGATAAATATAATATTCTCAGACAAAAATGGGTACAAAATGGGGGTATTCAAATTTAGGAAAGTCATAATATATTTAGGGAGTAATGAGATAATCTGTGTTTAAAGTGTATAACACACAATCTTCAAAAAAGAGTTTCAAATTAGCATTCATTCACATTTTTGAAAATATGTTTGATAGATATAGAGATAGATTATCTTGTTGTTTTACATTTTTAGATATTAGCATGTTCAAAATATTATTTTAGTATATATATAATTTATATTCTATAAAATTAACAGTGAATAATAATTTTTATTTTATTTTATCAGTGGACTAATATTATTTTATGAATAATTCACAAAACAGACATTAAGTCATTTCAGGTAGTAAAATAGCCTTAAAAGGAGGCAACTCAAGCTGCTGTTTATCAAGTAAAGCAATTAGAACACTTGTGTCAATATGAGATAGGAAGGAGTTGTATAAGATTTCTCCATAGTGTGACACTTGAGTTTATCATAGGTAAGTAATATTTTTTAAAAAATCACTTGGAATATTCAGAAAAGAGAATGATCAAGAGAAAGAGAAGGGAAGGGATGAAGGGGAGCAAATACTACATGGAGAATAAGAATTGTGTTACTAAAAGAAAACAGAGACAAAGGACAGGTCATGGAGAAACTCTCTGTGGAGTCAGACTGAGCTCTTCAATTTTCATATAGTGAAAACCCTAGAAAGAGATTCTGGGAGACTGTAAAGTGACCAGGCTTACACTTTAAACTATGGATTAGCAGAAAGCCAAAGTTGTGCATTAAAGTTTTTGGCTGCAGTGCAGAAAGAAAATCCGTCTCATGAAGATGAAGATACCTAGAGAATTGAAATGTGTTTTGCAATTGATATCAATGAACATTTCTTAATAAATGGTATTAGGGACTAAGAAAATACAATATGTCAAGAGGGACAGTCAGATTTCATCTTCAACATGACATACTAGGTAAAGGTAGTAGAGATACAGACAACTGTCATTTTGGAATTTAATTTATTATATCAAATGAAAGATATTTACCAAGAATGACTAAGTAGGAAACTGGCATGATTACATTTAAACTTTAAGTGAACAAGTTATCAAAACTGTAGGAAAAGTAGGATAAACTGGGTCACAGGTAACTTGGAACCCATTATGGAAATCCATCGAGGGGACATGAAGAGCTCTCAGGTAGTGCCTGATTTCATGTTTCCTAAATAAAGAAATGAACAGTGGTTCATTTCATTGTGGTTAACGGTTTGGAGAAAACTAGCTGTAATTCGGCACAATTACAAACGTCTCCTAATTCAGGACCATGTGAGTGACCTACTTTCCTATTCTAAGGGGATCTTTAATGCTCTGGGCAAGAAAGTGTAGAGAAAGTAATACATGAGGTGGAAAATTACAATGAAAAGTGTTAAATTAATAAATTATAGGATTAAGTCTAATTAAGAAGATAGCAATAGAATCAGTTATATATCACTATTGAATAGGGCCCCAGGAAAATATTTGGAAGGATTTAAGTGACAATAATACTTCAGAATTTAGTTTCAAAAATATGATTAGCATGAAATTATTTCTGGTGCAATATAGTTGCTGTACATTCTAGAAGATTTGTTGATCAAAGACCATATAGATTGACTAGAAACTCATGAAATGGAATAAGATCTTAGTTTTCCGTAAGAGATAAACATATGCAACATAAATATCAGCTATTTAGACATCTGTTTGGTGTTTCACTTAAATATTTGTACAGTGTTTATTAGAGTCCTTTACCAACAGCTAAGTTATGGATCCGATATGGATCCATAAATAAAGAAAATGAGGTATGTAGTCAATGGAAGTTTCTTTTTTCAGGCATAAGAAAGAAACAACCACCATTTGTAGAAAAATGAATGAAACTGGAAATGATCAGATTAAGTGAACTTAGTTTTAGAAAGAAAATTTGGATTTTTTATTCGTGGGGGTCTAGAATATATATATATATATATGTGTGTGTGTGTGTGTGTGTACATATATATGTATGTATGTAAACAGTATAGATTGATAAAGTGGACAAATGAAAGAGAAAATGAAGAATTCAATCAAAGGAAAGAAATTATTCTCAAATTACATTATATGGATGCATAAAAATTGCCAAATATTTGACCTATGCATTAATATTTACTATTCTTTTAGGATTTTCTTCATGTATCCCATAGATTTTGAAGTATATGTTCTCATTTCCATTGATTTCTTGGAATTTTTTGTGTTTATCCTATAATTAGCTCATTATTGTACTTTCATTACTACAATCTTTGATGTCTATAATTGTGTATATTTTCTAACGTGTTTCCTGTTGTTAATATCTATCTTAGTACATTGAACTTAGATAAACTACAAGGGGTTGTTTCAAATTCTCTACATCTATTGAAAAGTGTTTTGAATCCCACTATGTGGTCTATTTTAGAGAAAGTTCCATGGCCTGCCAATAGGAGTGTATGGTCTCCTGTGTTTGGATAGAAAATCATGTAAGTACTCTGATTGCTCAATTTGTTGTATGATTCCATGTATGTCCAATATTTCTCTGTGTATTTTTTTGGTTTAATTTCTTAAATTGTATTGGTGAAAGATGGTATTAAAATCATCTGTTATGCTGCTAGTGTAAAGTAAGATTTGTTTTATAATATTAAGTGCTGTCTGCGAAACCCTGTGTGAAGATAAAAATCAACAGACTGATTAAAAAGTAGCAAATTACATATTCAATTGTCATGCCTGTGTCTCAAATAAACAAGAACTCCTAAAACATGTGAACCAAACTGTTCAAACAACTGGAAAATATACAAAAAGAGACATCTCACTTAAAGATAAGTATGTAGATGAAGCATGAACAGCATCCTTTCTATTCATCCTTTTCCATTAAGAACATGTGAATTTAAGACAAATGTATTATCACCACATATATAGTCAGAATGACCAAAATAAAACAGAAATTAAGACAAGTGCCTAGGAATATTGGAAAGATATATCATACATTGTCGGTAACACTGGCGCAGAGTCTCTAGAAGTGTTTAATAATTCCTTAAATTAAAAAAAAATCTAACTCTAAATATCATCACACATACTGTATTAAGCCCATGAGCATTTAAGAAATGTCATAAAATCTTAAAAGCAAATTTATTTATAATAGCTTGGAAAATTAAAAAGTAGCTGAAATATTGTGATGCTACTTTTTATAGTATACCAGTATCAAGAAAGAAAACAGTATGTTTATTAATGAAAGTCACATTTTAAAAATAAATCTCAAGAACTTAATTTTCTAATTTAATTGAAACTTCCGTAACACAAAATCATGGCAATTGTGAACCAATGTGTTTTCTAATTAGATAGATTTATGCAATCTACAACGCGGATATTGTTCAAAACATAATTTGGCACACACTACATATCTATAATGTATAACTGAAAATCAAAAATAAATAATTGGTACAAGCAACACTTGTATGAATTTCACAAGAATTTTCCTGAATGAAAAACTCACATTGACAAAAAGTTACATATTTTATATATATATACCTTTCTGAATGGAGTAAAATGGGAGAGATAAGAAACAGGTAAGTGATTGCTGAAGAGAACTAGAAGGGATGTAGAAGGAAGTAGCTGTGCTCATAATTTTAGAAGGTATACATGATTATACATGATTATGGAATTATGTTAGTATAATCACACAATTATGACAGAACTATCTTGTAATTGTAATAGTGGTCCAAAAACCAGTGGACGAATTAAAATTTTATATATGCATAGATGAATTAGTGTATATAAAATTAGTAAACTTTGAATAAAACTGAGGGCTTACCTAAAAATTAAATTTTTGATTGTGACATACTACCATTATACAAGATCTTTACACAATTTCCCTTTAGAGTTTAAGCTACACATAAATTAAAATTGTCTCTAACTAAATAATACAATAACAGCTGTTGGCATCCTCACAAGATCATGAAAAGAGGATGAATAATGATGATGTGAATTTTACCAGTGAAAAATTTCATAATTAACTATTTTTTACTTCCAGATGTAATCTTGGCTTGAAGATGTTTGGGCTATAAAAGATAAAATAGGATTAAATACTAACAGAATTTCACTTAACTTTTTCTTTACTGAAAGTGATTTTATATTTATGGTATTATTATATATACATACGTTTATGTATGTTTTTGTATTTATAGTGTATTTGTGGTATTATTATTATATTATATACAGTATTATATTATCCAAGATAATTCTGTAAATATTACTATAGTGAGGATGGTATTCCACCAGATATAGTTGCACTTACAATTGCTGTGATGAAACACCATGACCAAAGCAATTTGAAAAGAAAAAAGGTTTATTTAGCTTAAGCTTCCAAGTCACCTTTCATTATTGAAGGAAGTCAGGACAGGAAAACACAAACAGGGCAGGAATATTCTGGTAGGAGCTGATGCAGAGTCCATGGAAAAGTGCTGCTTACTGGCTAGCTCCTCATGGCTTGCTCAGCCTGCTTTATTATAGAACCCAGAACCACCAGCCCAGGGATGGCACCACCCACAAAGGTCTAGGCTCTCCTCCAGCAATCACTAATTAAGAGAATGCCATACAACTCGATCTGAGAGTGCCATTTTCTTAACTGAGGTTTCATCATTTCAGATAACTCTAGGTTGTGTCAAGTTGACATAAAACTATTCGGCATACCAATTATAACACTGTTACCTGGATACCAAGACATAAAGCAGACTACAATGCTGTCACCATGACCTACTCAGAATTGTAATGTATAGTGGTACCCAGAAAAATATTTGAGACTTATGTTTGTGGATTCTCAGAATGATTATAACATCTTACTTTTGCATGTAAGGTTCCTATACAGTGGAAGAAAGCTGACCTTGTTTTCCATCCAGACAGACATGCTATGCATTCCTTAACCATACTCCTTTTATATTCCTTTGTTCCTTCCTTCCTTCCTTCCTTCCTTCCTTCCTTCCTTTTGAGACAACGTTCTTCTGTGTAGCTCTGGCTGTCTGAAATTTCTTCTGTGGAACAGACTGGCCTTGAACTCAGAGATTCAAGTTCCTCTAATTCCAAAGACCTAGGTTTAAAGGCATTTAAGTATGAACTGTAATATTGAATTTTTCATCATTTAATAGTATTAATAATATAAGATTTATTGTTGCTCTGTAAACTACAATTTTAAATTAGTAACTTGTCTGAAACTTTTCTCCATCCACCCATCCACCCATGCACTATCTATATATCTGTCTGTCTTTCTATCTATTTACCTATTTATGTGCCTAACTACCTACATACTATACACACACACATGCACACACACACACACATATATATATACATAAGTATATACACACACATATGTGTGTGTATGTGCATGTGTGCTAGATGTAATTGGGATAGAACTATGACAAAATTCCCAAATATTGTTTATTAATGTTTGTTTACATTTAAAGGGGGATATGATATAGAGATGAATACATTACAATGGTATGGATCTTGGTTAATTTGTTACAAATTTAAGGTCGATTTTGTTATATATATTATATATATATAATATTTCTACTCTTGATGAAGGTACTGTGTTTGTGCTGCTCATTTAAATGTAATATATAACTAAAATACAGATTAATATATAGTCATCTGTAATAGTCCAGCTTGAATTCATGTTAGTTAGGTTTTCTAGATGTACAGAGATATATCTCAGATAGATATTTATTCTTAAAACATTTCAAAGACTAACAGAATACGAGATTTAAAATGTTTAAGAACTTAGGACTTTTCATGACAATGAGACTCATCTGTTCCTTGCAGCACCAATTACTTCAAGAGGAAGATGGGCATCAAAGAGGCTCTTTACAGAGTTGGTCAGCCATGTGGGCAAGAAACTGCTCTTGCCTGGACTGTTCGGTGTTATGCTGTATTAACTGGACATGCAGAACCCACAGAAAAATGACTTCTCAATTTGCCTAAATGGGAGAGGGTCCTTCAGGGTTTCTACTCAATAAAAGAATTAACAGACATTTTGAAGGACATGAAAGAAGGCATCTGATGAACTTTACCATTAGAAGGCAAAAGAAATCTTCAAATTTCCTGCTTCACGGGAATGTCTGCCAGATACGATGGGCCTGTAGGCTGCAGATAGATACCACAATGTTGCAGAAGAACTTTGGGTGACTATCCAGGCATCGAGATGTCTCCGTCATTTCTAGAGTTTTGGAAGTTGCTTACAATGTACTTCCTGTTAACTTAGGTAATAGTATATCCTTCTTCTGAAGTCTTTGATGGAGTTGAAGAAAGATGGCTATAATTATAACAGATAAATTAGTTATAAAACTTTAGCCTCACAAAGATGTGAAAGATAATAGAGAATTTTCCTTAATTTGCCAAATGTAAATGGATTAAATACTGTAACTACAATTCTTGCTTGATAAATGTTTTGTTAGATATAATTTTACTATGTTAACCTTAAAACCTTTCTTTTTATTTAGACAGAAAAGGGGAGGTGATGTAGGATTCCACTCCGTATGCTGTGAGTAACACAGGTTAATAAGTTACTTTGGGCCTATTGCAGCATAGAACAAGCGCAAGGCGGGAATTCCACGGAGATAGAGGAAAAGAGAGTAGGTGGAGTCAGGGAGATGCCATGTGCTGCAGGAGGAGAGAGACATGAGCTGTCAACCAGAACTTTACTGGTAAACCATTTGCCTCGTGGTAAAATATAAAATAACAAGAATGGATAATTTTAGAAATAAGAACTAGCCAATAAGAAGTGTGAGCTAATAGGCCAAGAAGTGTTGTAATACAATTTCTGTGTGATTATATTGGGTCTGGGTGGCCGGGAAATGTATGAGCAGCCTCTGCCAACAATATAGTCTTTCCCAATGTCCAGTTAGTAGCTCTACATTTCTTTCTCTGTGTTTTGTGAGATTTGGATGCTTACATTAAGCTCCTTATTTCACAAAACAGAGATTTTAAAACAAGGAATTTTATGTTCACTTCTATTATATGACACCAGGGTCTTAATGTGCTGGTTAATCGAAACGTTCTATATTTCAGTGATGAAACAGAGGTACTCAAAGTTTTCTCTAACAATGAGAGAAGCAACGAATGCACCTCTTGACTTCTTTGTCACATTTCCTGTATCTTTTGAAAATTTGATTTCTAAACAGGATTTGACTTTGATTTTTCTTCCTATAACTCGGACCCATTGTTATCTTAAAATCTGCCTCAGTGTTTGTAGCTCTTCCAGAGAATGGGAGTTCAATTTCTAGCAACCACCAAAAGGTGACTGACTGATGCACAGCTACCTGGAACTCCAGTTGAGGGAATCCAACACCTTCCCCAAAGACCTTCATGAGAACACATACACAGGTGACATGCATGCACACAGACAGACGCACCACACGCACACGCACACACACACGCACACACACACACGTTTGTGAAATCTAGAAGGAAAGGCCAGGAAAAATAATGTTATTGCAATTTCAAAAAGGAAAATTATATATACATATATATATATTAAAATATATTATATACATATTGTGTACCAGACTTTTTTGTGCCATCAAACAACTCCCAAGTCACGACAAAGAGACGTCTTATTAATTACAAATGCTCAACTTAGCTTAGGCTTAGGTGCCTTAGTAAGGCAATGTGAAAGAAATGCAGGACATCTTTGCATAATTAAACAAATGCCACAGAAGCTGCATGCAATACAACTTTACACAGTTAAAGTAATATTCGGCAGCACAAACAAATGTAACACACCTTTATATTTTTAAATTTTCTGCAAGTATTTATGTATGTATGTATGCAAATTCAAAATGTAAAAATTTGACCTGAGTGGCAATGCAATGAACTGATTTGTTACATTCTTAATATGTAGTTTATGTTCTGCTATATATAATACGGAACCCTCAAGTGAAATGAAATCCTATTGTTTTAAAAACATTGTGTCTGTTTTCTATTTTTTTTAAACTAAAAAATAGTTAGAGATTTGGACATATTAGCTCAGTCAGATGTGAGTTTGTCCCTGGGAGGCCTGGGAGGTTCACTGGCTCTGTGCACCTCGGCACAGACATTTATTGAAAACAAATCTTTTATGCCCTTCATTCCATTAACATTTTAAGAGCAACTACATTTATAGAACCACTGTGGAGAATTAACCTCTAAATGATGTATGAAATGAAATATCCTTGCCAACTTCAGATAATGGGCTGAGTTCTGCTATGCTCAGTTACTTCTTTGAATGTGTGCATGTTCAATCCTATTTCCCTGTATTTTCCTACTACTAGTTTTTTTTTCTTTCCCAGAAAACTTCTTCAGAACCTGGAAAGACATAAGAAATAGTATTAAGGATTGCTGAGAGTAATCTAGGAAACTTCATGACATTGAACTGCATCCCCCATACAAGTTATGAATAGAAGTATTGTGTTTTATCCATCTATAAATGTTACAAAGACTTTAAATAGCCACTCAGATTTATTCTCTGCTAAGCAAATTATAAGTCTATTTAAATAGTCCAAGACCATACTACAAATATCTGCAAACTCTTTTACTGTACACTCCAAAGTCCAGTTATCTGTAGTAAGATTACACAGTTATGTCTGATTTAGTCATCCAAAGACTTTAAAATTCATCTTACAAATATGAAATTATCTAACTATTATGTTTCAAGGAGAAATATACAATTTAAAATTCAGCCAAGTCAATATGCTAAAACTAGTACATTTTATTTTAAAAACTATACTGATTTTCTCTTTTAAAAGTAAGAATTTTCTATGGTGATTTTTAAGTTATTTCAAATATCCCCCAAACAAAGCTATTTTAAATCAATAAAGTGACAAGGAGATAACATTAAAAGATGGAATCATGAGTGTCAACCTTTATATATTCTGCTTCCATTACAATCCAGTCAGTCTCTGTTTCAGGAGCCCAACCCAAAGCATCTTTATTGAATAGGGTTTAGGCAAAAAGTAAAGAATAAAATCTCTATACAGATATCCAATTTATGGCAGCCAACTCGTTTCACTTATATTCTAGTAAAAAAGTCATTTTAATTAATTCTACACCTTGGATTATTTTTTTATTTTATTTTTTTTATTAAAGAATTCTGTCTCTTCCCCACCTCCGCCTCCCCTTTCCCTCCCCCTCCCCCAACCAAGTCCCCCTCCCTCGTCAGCCCAAAGAGCAGTCAGGGTTCCCTGCCCTGTGGGAAGTCCAAGGACCACCCACCTCCATCCAGGTCTAGTAAGGCCAGCATCCAAACTGCCTAGGCTCCCACAAAGCCAGACCTTGGATTATTTTTACAAAATTTTATATCAAATGAGTTATATTTTTCTAGAAAATCTTTTAGCAATGTTTATAAAATATCTATTTCAAGCACCGAGTTTGAACATATGTTATAAAATTTATCTTTATTTTATTCACACTGTAAATGGAGACTGCTTTTTCATTTCCTGACCACCCAGACCCAAATAATCACACAAACACTATATTAATTACAAGACAGCTTGACTGATGGTTCTGGCATATTTCTAGCTAGTTATTATATCTTAAATAAATCCATTTCTATTAGTCTATATATTGCCGTGAGGCTATAGCTTACCGATACTGTTCTGGCATATTTCTCCTTCAGCAGCTACATGGTGTCTTCCTGACTTTGCTATCTTTTCCCCTGCATTCAGTTTAGTTTTCCTGTCTAGTTATATTCTGCTCTGTCATAGGCCAAAACAGCTTTTGTATTAACCAATTGTAATAAAACATATTCACAGCATACAAAAGGGCATCCCACATCACCACACAAACTTCAGTGTAATATGGGAGAGTATTGATATGAGTCTATGTTGACTCTCATATCTTCTTCAGGTGATCTTGAGTGGAGATTTTGAAGGAACACTATTGCAGAATGCTTTGGCTGAACATATACAAGTAGTGAAATAAGAAAAATGGAGTTAGCAGTTAACTCCAGTGTATTTGAAAGAAAGGCAATAATCAGTTTTAGTAAGAACTAAAAAGTGTCATTTAATGCTCAGGTGAGGGTCCAGCAATTGGATCCTTACATTGAACATTAATAGAATGTGTTCTGCTCCTGCTGCCTGTGACTCTCAGTATGCAGCACCTCTCTTGCTAGGAGCAACTTTTCATGAGGATCTCCCCTGTGAGCCAGAGCCCAGAGTCCGCATCTGAAGGAATGATCGGGGTTGTGTATGGGGAGTCTTTAACATCCAACCAGTGTGCTTCTCAGATCTACTTGTTTCATATGCCAATCCATAGGATCTGTGGAACAATTCGTTCAAATTTATGTTTAATACAGTTTCTGAATTGATGGGGAAGGAAATTAGTGGGATTAATTTCATGGTAGTCACAAATTGTTTGGGGGCATAGTAAACATGCCTTGCTAATTTCTATATAACTCATACAAGATTTCTCACTTTTTTTTTTAGTTGCTAGAGCAGGCAGCCTAATGTATGAAATGATCTAGTACCTCATTGTTGACCAAAGACTCTAGACACAACACTCTTTTCCCTTTATATTCTTACCTTAAGATATGACCAAAAATATCAAGAAGTACTCAAATAGATCAGCTAAATTTAATTCTCATTCTTTCTATTTATTTATTGCTTTGTTAAAGCAGTGCTTTTTTTCTCCAAATGGTGAAAGTGAGTTTTTCCTTTCTATGGTAATTTATGTTCTTACTTTTCTGAATTTAGGCACAAAGAACAAACATAATACATCAACAGTAGTGTTATCTTAAAGTTTGGTCACTTTTTTACTGGTATTTAGTTGAAGTATTTTATTCATTTATTTATTTATTCATTTATTTTTTTATTTTATGTCCATTGGTGGGAAGGTGTCATATGCCATGGAACTAGAGTTCCAGACAGTTATGAGCAGCAAGTGAGTGGTCAGAATTGAACCTGGATGCTCTGGAAGAACAGTCAGTGCTTGTGAGCCAACTGTCCAGACTTAATTGAAGTATTTATATTTTGGGAGAAAATAAAGTACAGTTTTGAGTTGAAATAATACAATTGAGCCAACACAGCAATCTCCTCTAGAGTTTACATGTGGAAAAAAATTTTTTGTCTCAAAATACCGATAGTCCTGAGGTAGGAAAATTCTTGTGTAGATTTGAACACCAATCTAGAAGCTTGCAGCCTCTGTGGAATGTGATATGATTACTAGATACAATGACATCATGCTGGGTTTCATTTCACTTCTGGTAAAACAGAGCTTCTCTGGCCAGAAGTGATATTATGTGGTGTGATGTCTTGCTGAATCAAAATTTCATGAGATCTTATATAATAAATCTTCCATAATATTGTAGAAGGCAAGACTAATCTATGCCTGAAATATGTCACATTTATGCCAACCAATAATAATTGCTACCTTTCCAGAGTATGTGGTTCAGTGAGAAAAATCTTTAAGTGACTGATTGACTTTCATAAAGACTGATGTTCAGTTAGAGACACGGTATTAGTTTCTCCAACTTTGGATATGCAGCAACAAGAACACCTAAATTGCTTTGGAGAATAAAGGTCTAAAATGTTCCGTCCATTAGCTGATGGACTCTGTGTTCGATATGCTTTATTGCCAGGTTGACACATCTTAGAGCTACCTGAGCAGATAAAATCTTAATTGCAGAATTGCCCAGATCACGGTGGCCTGTGCACATATCTATAAAACACTGCTGTAATTGGTGATTAATGTGAGAAAGTTAAACCTACCCTTGGCAGCACCATCCCTAGGAATGAGCACGAGCTCATCCCTAGCTGAGTTTGAGCAGTATCCTTACTTTTTTCTGCTTCATCTCCTACTTGAGCTCCTGCATTGATTTTCCTGTATGATAACCTGTAAAAGCTGGAAAGTAAAGTATTTCCAGAGGTAGTTATTCTTGTTTGTCATACATTATAAAAATTCTGCATGAATAGTCCTAAGAGGGTGAAATAGATGAGCTCTCTCTGTTTACAAAAAAAGTGGTCATCTATCAACCAGGGAAAGGGAACTCACCAGTAACTGGATCTCTATGTGCTCTGGTTTTTAATGCCTTAGCCTCCATAACTTTTGAGAAGAATATTTCTCAAGTTCACAAAATGCCTAATTTGTAATATTTATAATGACACAGTAAGTCAGAGAAAAAGTTTTATCATTGAATTCCCATAGCTGAAAATAATGCTTCTAAGTTAAAACTCCATAATTTCGTATTTTTAGTTTTTTTGATTCTAGATTAAAAGATATTTTATATTCTCAAAGCAGTTATTCTATAGTCCTTGATGTTGGCACTTAATTCAGTGAATTGCACTTTGCAAACTAATCTCTTCAAACAAACATACACACACAAACACCCACACAGACAAAGAGAGACTGAGAGAGAGAGAGAGAGAGAGAGACTACATATTCAATACCAAATTTCTTTTTATGTTTATGATGCCATTAAAGATTTTCAGTATATGTTTTATGGGTATATGACAGTATATAGATGAGTGCTAATCCTCTGCATAATTTCTCTGATGGAAGTTATGTTGGAAATCCAGATGTTTGATAGCTGTATTTATTGAGCTGTGTTGATATGCATAACATATATAAAATCTACTGGATCCATTTAGCATTACCTTTATGAATCTGTATCCATGGTTGAATATTTAGGAGCTCAACTGTGCTTATTAGATTTTTTTTTTTTTGGCAATTTGACAAAAGCCTGTGTTATCTTGAGAGGGGAAACTGCAATTAATGTAATTAATTTATCACATTGGCCTGTAGGCAAATTAGTGGGAAATTTAATTAATGTTTCAGTGTAGACATTGCCAACGCTGGGCAAGTGATCCCGGGTTGTATAGGGAAGCAACTCAAGAATCCCACAAAAGCAAGCCAGTAAGTGTTCTAAATCCATAGCTTCCACTCCAGTTCCTGTCTTCAGGGTCCTACCATGAGTTCTTATCTTAATTCCCCTCAATAGATTGGGATTTCGGATAAGTAGAATAAATAGTCCCCTATCAATCCAAGTTGCTCTCGGTCATGATTTTAATCACAGCCAAAGGAAGAAAACTAGGCTATCATTCCTAGAGGAAACTGATTTCCTCTCAGCTGTCGTTGGTCACCTGAAAATCTTCCTCAAAGGATAGTAATTTGAGGCATTTTCCTGGTTAACATAATATATGATCTGATATTGTATTATAACTGTTTTATTCAGGCAACCATATTGTTGAAATTTTATGGGTACATTTTCCCTATTACATCTTGGTGACACTATCTTCCAATAAGTACTCTGGTCTTCTGGTTTTTAAATGTTTCTTCTTCCATTTCTACATTATCTCCTGAGTCTTATGATGTGAGATTTCCCTCTGTCTGCTGTGATTTCCATTAATGAATAAAGAAACTTCTTTGGACCTATTGCAGGGCAGAATTTAGCTAGGTGAGGAAAACTAAACTGAATGCTGGGAGAAAGAAAGGCAGAGTCAGAGAGACGCCTGTAGCCCTGCCAGAGATAGAGGCTAGATAAGCCAATAAGCCACAGCCACGTGGCAATACACAGATTAATAGAAATGGGTTAAATTAATATGTAAGAGTTAGCCAATAAGAAGCTAGAGCTAATGGGCCAAGCAATTATTTAATTAATATAGTATCTGTGTGATTATTTTGGGGCTAAGTGGCCAGGACCTAAATAGTGACCTCCCTACTACATCTTATAAGTAGAGGTTGCATGAAGATGTATCAGTTAAAGTTGAACACTGTACTGGTACTACATTTACCAGATATGGATCTCTGAAATAGGCTCCATGTAGTGCAAAAAGAAGTTTCTTTGATGAGGATTGAGAACTACACTTATCTTTTGTAAACAGACTGTTCTTTCATTTTCCAGCCGCCCAGACTGGAAATAATAACACAGAATCTACATTAATTACAGCACTGTTTGACCAGTGACTCAGGCATATTTCTAGCAAACACTTACATCTTAAATTAATCCATTTCTATTATTTTATATTTTACCACAAGGTTCATGGTTTGCTATCTCTTGATTCTTGGTGTTTACATGGCCGCTACATGGTGCCTTCAGCTGCTACATGGTGCCTGCCTGATGCAATCTTCTTTCTCCCTGAATTCGGTTTAGTTTTCCCGCCTACCAATATTTTGCCCTTCTATGGACCAAAGTAGCCTTTTTTATTAACCAATGGTAATCAAATATATTCACAGAGGTAAATTCCCCATAAGTCTGTGGATATAATGAAGAGTATCTAGAATTTAGAAGTTACATTATTCCTGGAAAGTGGTTGAGTAGGTTTTACTCTAGTGTCTATTACCTTTCTAACCATGGGTTTTTGATTAATTTTACACAAGACATGGACTCCCTCCCATCAAACATGTCTTAAATCCAATTGACAGCTGTTACTTCCAATATAGAGTGTCACTATTGTACGGCAAAGAAAATGAAATTATGAAATTGGTAGGTAAATTAATGGATCTGGAAAGCACTACACAGAGTGTAATAAGCCAGACCCAGAAATATAAATATACTTGTTCCAGTTTGGTTGAGAATTCTAGCTCTAACTCTTAATATTTGATTATAATTTGAAATAGCCAAAGAAGAAAAAAAGCAGAAAGAAATGATGGTTGGGGGAGCAAGAAGGCTCCTCAAAGCAGGGAATAGTAGGAAACGAGCAATAAAGTGAGCAGTGGGTAAAATGTGGAAGGCTTTAATTAGAGAGGGAAGAGGAATAGAAGGAGAGGGGGAAGGAGAGATAAACAACACTAGGGAAGTTTTAAAAATACAGTAAAACACATTGTGTTACTTTAAAAATCCATAGACAACACATATGTAACACAATATACATATATTCATTCATGTCTATCTGTTGCTTTTCTATCAGCACAGAGAATGCCCTCTAATCTGCTGCTGTTTTAGCCAGCAAATCTGGCTCTGCCGTACTGGCCTGTTTCTCTGGCACTGATCAGGTAGCTTAGTCCATGACCTGGCAGGAATTATGCTCCAACAGGCAGCGGCTATGTCTTTGCTGCCAAATAAAACTTTTAGCTAAATCTCTGTCATTCTGTTTATCAATGAAACTCAGGGTCAGAGGCTGGGGTGAAAGCCTGCTTGCCCAGAGAGGCTGAGTAACAACTAGCTGACCTGCTCTTTATGCAAGTATCTCTGAAAGAGAGCATTTTTCCACTCAGTCAAAACAAAAGAACCCATGCTACACCAAGTCCCTCCCTACTACTTTCTGTACATGTTTCTATTATCTTACAGATACCCTAACTCTCTATGATTGCTTTCTGTTAACTAGTTGCTAACTTGGCCTTCTGACCCAACAGTGTTTGTTTTTATTTAATATAAACACAAACTCAGGGTTCACAGTGTGATCAAATATCCCACAGCATGTGTATAAATACATATTTTTTCCATTCTCAATTGGAGTTATGTCAGTTGGGGTGATAGTACACATCCCATAAGCAATGCTGTATGTAGTCAAACCCTCAGTACCAGGCACAGGAATATAAGAATTTTTCCTCAAAATGCTGGCCAGGGGAATAGCAGAATTTTGTATATATTATGGGCTAGTGCCATTGCCCTTGATTGCCTTCCAGAACATGAAGGTAGGATGCTACTTCTGAAGATACCACAAAGTTTTGAACACAGGATTGAAGGAACTGAATGGGAACTAACCTAAAACTCTCCTCCTGAGTCCTGCATCTTGTAGGATCAGAAGGTGCTATGCAAGTTGTCAAGGGGAAATGACAAGCGGTAGTTCTAAGGCTATATAGATTATGAGCCACAGAATTGATCATTTTGGTCAGATAGCTCTAAACAGCTAGCTTTAAATTAATATTATGCTTTCTACTAATAATTTTCATTCTAATTTACATTGACTATTTTATGAGTATGGTGGAAAATTACAGAATCTGTATTGTTTTCTTAGTTCTGATAGGTAATGACTGAAAAAGATGGAAGGGTGTTACAATAGTCAGTGAAGAGGCAAAATGTTAAGAATATATATCCTCTGGTAACATGAGCTTAAATACAGACACCTCTCTCTAGTAGTCATTTAATATTCATATATACATAATAGATAAATGTGTTCTTCTCAATTTTTCAGTTTTTTTTTTAATTTTTAATTTTAATTTTTTGGTCTTTTAAGACAGGGTTTCTCTGTGTAACAGCCCTGGCTATTCTGGAACTCACTTGTAACTTTGCAGACCAGGCTGGCCTTGAATGCCTGCCTCTGCCTCCTGAGTGCTGGGATTAAAGGTTTGCACCATCCCCATCCAAAATGTAAAGCAGAATCTGGTTTTATTTTAATTTGTCTTTGAGATTTTTTGATTGTTATAAATTTTAAATCTATATGTTTTACCAGAGTTATTGAAATTCTGAGTGAACTATGAAAAGATAAAAAGTCCAATTAAAAACAAAATTAATTTCCTTTTACCCCTTCAGGTGTCTTCAAATTACATAGGCTGCATTTTTTGTATTGAATTATTTTAAGAAACGTGAAAAGGAAATTTATTTTCTGTTATTTATAAAGGTTTTTAACTACTTGGTTTTCTAATAGTAACAAGGAAAGACCCATCCCTGGAGTTATAAGTCAATCAAGTTAAAAAACAGCACCTGAAGCTTCTGTTTGAGAAGACAATCTGGTGTTTTATGAATGCCAAACTACATATCATAAATGCACAGTACATGCATTTTAAGTGGGCAGAGTTCCTTCCACTTAGACTCTGAACTGTTTCTAGCTTTCACACTAAGGGTGTACTCACAGACACATTTTTTTTTTCTTTCTAACAAAAGCATCAGTTGTGCTTTGTCTGTTTAAGATTTTTTTTTTTTGGAGTTGCTAGTCTCAATTCTCAATGGGAATGAACTAAATTCTAAGCACATTACTGAAGGTATTGTTCTCCTGAGCCTAAATTTCAGGTAATGAAGCAAAGTCAATACACACACACCTATTACTTTCACATGGGGAATAGACTCACAGGGTGAATTTAATTGGTAATTTGCCAAAAATACCCAAAGTCTTAAATTGAAAAATCTCCAGGAAAAGTAGAAAATATAAATACTTCAAGTGTGGGAAGCGTTAACAGAGCTATACCACTGATATTTCGTGGAATTTTATGACATTTCTTAACATTAATATTCTTTTAAGAATCTAAAATTGTTTATGTTTCCAAGCCTTTTATTTTATGTTCATTAGTGTTCTATGCTTTCAGAAATATGTTCAATGAACAAATTAGTGAAATACAATATGAAAATATTTCATCGATTAAGAACTTTGGATTTGCATAACTAAGGTTTTTGGTCATACCTGCCCTTTAGTTATAGTTATATGTAAATATACTGATATACTGGTGTGGACACTGGGACTTGAATTCCTATCAGACAAAGTAAAACTTTAAATTAACATTTTCTTATTCTCTGAAATTTTCTTCAGTGTGTGTGTGTATGTACAAAGTATTTGGGTCATATCCATCCTCACTCAGGCTCCATAAACCAACATATCTATTTCTTTACTTCATTCTCTATCTTTTTGCATAGCTCTCTGAATCTAGTTACAAAGATTTTTCAACAGAAATTTGGACTAGAAGCAGAGCTGCAGATGAAAAAAGGAAATTATGGTGTTGAGGACAATTAGTATTAAGCAAGCTCTCTTTCCATTATTTCTTTTCAATATTACTGTGATTATTACTAACTTTCGAAGGACACATGATTAGATTTAAACCCACTTAAAGTTAGCTCATACTTAATCCTTTGAAACTAAAGTTGTGAATAGGAGGTATTTTCTTTATTATTATTTGGACCATAAGTGATCTTTGATGAGGTACGTCCTTCTGTATAAGTGTTGCTTTTATTGGTTAGTGAATAAAGCTGTTTTGGCCAATGGCTTAGTAGAGTAATGCCAGGCAGGAAAGAGAGAGAGAGAGAGCGCGCAGGTGGAGTCGGGGAGATGCCATGTAGCTGCTGAAGGTGCAAACTCCGATCCCTACCAGTAAGCCACAGCTTCTGCCAGTACATAAGTTAGCAGAAATGGGTTAATTTAAGATGTAAGAGTTAGTTAATAAGAAGCCTGAGCTATTATGTCAAGCAGTGTTGTAACTAATTATAGTTTCTATGTGATTATTTGGGTCTGAGTTGCCAGGAAGCAAAAAAGCAGTCTCCCCCTAAAATAAATAAATAAATAAATACATACATACATAAATAAATAAATAAATGGTGCCCAAACTTTTGGGGCTAAACAACGTGGTCAGGCACACATTCGAATCTGGATGATAGTATGCCCGCTCTGAGTTAGCAGGAAAGTAGCTAAGAGCACTCCTCCCCCTCAGCATTCCCACCTCTTGGGTAAGCAACTTGATTGGGTCTTCCAGGTGTGCACAGGCAGGAAAGCATGGTGGATTACTACCACTACACACGGAGGCATTTCCAGGCCTTACAGCATGCTGCATGGCAGATTTAGCTTCTACTCATACAAGAATAGTTTATATGCTGAGTGGTGCTTCCCAGAGCTGAGGTGGTAAGCACAGCTCCCACCCAAAAGTCTCAGAGCTGGAGGTAAACGTACTTCTGCCGCATTGAAAGGACAAGAGAGGTAGAATCAGCATCCAGGGCTGCCGCAGCTCTACCACTTACCAGTTTAAAATGCTCCATGTCAGAAAAGGTTTTCAGATACACCCTCAGACAGATGGACATAAAAGACCTCTAAACAAGCCACAGTGTGTTTAAAAATGTGCATAGGCTTGGAAGGGAAAGGAAAGAGTATAGACAGTTTTATATATATATATATACTAGTCTTTAAAGAGATAGTAAAAGTAATATAAAAGAGTACAGACAGTCATAGATTAAAGGAAAAAAGAAAAATTAGTCATATAAAGATGGAGAATGCACAGAGAGTCTGCATTATGCATGTTATTGTATTTTCTTTGAATTTTTCTGACTGCAGAGAGACATTTCTTTCTGGGGGCTGCTAAGTTAAACCAATATTTACTTTTAATTTTTTCTTTTAATTTCTTCTTCTCAAGATTTGTATTTGTATCTATCCTTGCTTGTGCATGAGTGTGTGTGAATATATGGGTGTTTGTGAGTTTTGTGTGTGTGTGTGTTCATGTGTGTTATAAATATATTTTTTGAATGTACTACCGCTTATGTAAGCTGGACAAAATTTTTAGTTCCTGACCCCAGAGTTACAGGTAGTTGTGTCATGCTATGGAGCCAGGGAACACAACTTACATCCTATGGAGAAGAAATAAGTTCTCTTAACAATTGAGCCATAGCTCATATCCTTATTTTAATTTTTATAGCTATAATAAGGCTTGAGTCCATGTAGTTTTACCACATTCTGTTCTAAGTATTTAGAATTTGTAAATTAATTTTACCTAAGTTTTATACTTTCTGAAATATAATCTAATGGGATTTTAGGATGATGACATTTAATATAAATGACAACTTGTGGAAATAACAATGCTCATAACATGGATTTTTTCCAATCAATGAATATGGCATATTTTTATTTAATTGGTTGTTACATTTTCTTTTTTTGTTGTTGTTTTGTTTGTTTGTTTGTTTGTTTTTGTTTTTTGTTTTTCTTCTTTTTCTAGACAGGGTTTCTCTGTAGCTTTGGTGCCTGTCCCGGAACTAGCTCTTGTAGACCAGGCTGGCCTCGAACTCCCAGATATCCGCCTGCCTCTGCCTCCCGAGTAGTGGAATTAAAGGTGTGCGCCACCACCTCCCGGCGGTTGTAACATTTTCTTAACTGTTTATTTACCACAATTGTTTAGAAGCCTTTAACATTCTTTGTGGGAAAGTAAGGCAAAGTGTTAACATTTTTAACAATTTGTAAAGCAAATATGATATGAAAGCATGGGTTTTTAAAAATTGGAGGCAAGACAAGGTATTGTGCTGTAAGGTCTTTGGTTTATAAATAAGGTCTTACATGTGAATTATATATGCTGCTCCCGAAATCAGAAACTTTTATGGATCCTTCTATTGAATGAGTGCAAAATGATATAAGAATAGAAAAGTATTATTGATATAGAATATGCTAAGTTTGGTGATAGTAACCTCTTGGCAGGGGTTAATTAAATACTCAAAAATGTGATTACTTTTCTTGCAATAGAGCCATGATTGCCACAAGCAGTTTTACATGAATGGAAGTAATGTGTCATGATACAAAATTTCAGAAGAAAAAAAAACTTTTGTTAGCAACGATAAAAAGTCCCAAACACTGGAATAATTGTGAAAGCCTACTCATCGAGCCCTTTTGTAAATGATCCCAAAAGTGAGAAAAGTCAAATGAATTTCTAAATGTAGATCTGTATGGCTTCAGAGTTGACTTGACTTTGGCAATAAAGTGATGAAGAAAACACACACACACACAAGCTGGGGTGTGCGTGAACACTGATGGAAAAGTACTAGAGGCAGCCTGGAAGCTCAGCACATTTATTTTATGAACCTGAGTCAAGAAGACAGGTTTATTTTATACAGCAGCATGAGTAGGGTGTGGGGCAGCTAATCTCAGCAGGTGGTCTGTGTAGCAGGGCAGTTTCAGAGGTGTTGTCTCTGGGGAGGACAATTGTGGTTGACAGTTTGCTAGTTCTGCACACACAGGCTTAAGCTAAGGGTCAACCATCCTTAACATCTTTACTGTGACCATGAGAAGGCTTTGACATTCCTCTCAGCCTGACAACAGGAAGCCTTTGCCATTTCTGAGTACAAGCCATTGGAGTCCTTCACATAGCCAAGGTCATATAAAAAATGAACACACACTCAGGAAATTATCTGTTCCACACAATATATCACTATACTTTAAAACTATACATTCTATAAGTGACAATTTATAATGAAGAAATGTTAGAGATTGAAACTGAACAAAAATTTTATGCTGTGCCCTAAGCTCTCACTTTTAAGGAAATGACAAAATAACAAAATGACAAAATTATAAGCGTTAATGTTGAATGCTAATTTGATGAGACTTTGGATCACCTAGGAGACAAGCCTGCAGTAAGGCTGTGAGGAATTGACTATGCAGTAACAAAGTTACCATTTACCTTACATTCTTGCCACTAAGTTTTTAATGCAGAATAAGCTAAACCATTTAAATGTGAACAAAAACTTTTTCAAATATGTCACTTTTGTCATGATATTTTATTATCACTACAAAAAGTTAATGCATGCCATCATAACTAGAGGGCTTGAACTCAATGGCAATTCTAATCAGCAGAGTTGGAGAAGCTCATTGATTGTTTCTAGGTAGTAAGTTCACAAATCTTTACACTTGTCTTTTATTAGCATTGGATAAAATCCCATAACTTTGATTTTCTCTTTTCAAGGCACGCCTCAGTATTATTTATTTTTGTTTCTTAAATTTCAAAAACAGAAAAAGTATTCACACTCCCTATCTCTATTCCCAAGTCTCTATGAGGATAGAATTTATAGTTATGAGTACATAAGAGAATATCAGAGTTATTGATATTATTGAAAATGACCCAGGAAGAAGTTCCTAAAATCTATGCAATTAGCAAGTAATTTTATGCCACAATGTGGACAATGAGAGGAAACTGAGGAGGGTTATGTTAGAGCCAACCACAATTATATTCTGAAACAGTGTCAAATTGAGCTCTCTGCTCTGTAATAAGAAGCATTTTAAAAAGTAAGAAATAGTTTGAATATATAAATCCCCAGGAGAAGACAGAGAGCAGGAACGGTTTCTAGAGGTAGGTGTCTAAGCCACCTGAACAGATTGAGGAGGAAGAGCAGGTGGCTTCATGAACCAGGACGCCAAACAGTATGCTGAAGAACAGTGCAAATGTGTCAGCGTAACCATGTAACCACCATTTCCAGGAGCATTAATGAGAAGAACTGGTTAAAACATCAGTAGGATTTATTTTATTATTGCTGAGAATGCCTAAATTTTGGCTGGCTTTATTAATAATAAGCAATTACATTTTAGAGATCATTTTTTAATAGATTTTCATTTTTTTTGCAACTGTGTCTTTGGCTTAAATAAAACATTCTATACAACCTTCCAACACAATGATATAGAGTTTATGAGACACTGTAATGGGAAATATAGGTTAGGGTTTGGAATACCTGAATATGTTTCTTGACAGGCCACAGAAAACTAAACTAAGTGGAAAATTATTATGAATTGTCCTTCACATTGGAGCTAATTGCTACCCAAAGGTCAGTACTGAGTGCTGAATCTCTTGAGCATAGATACCTATTTAAGATTGAACCTGGTTAATATTCCTCACCAAGGAATGAATTCTTGTGTCCATATTTAAGCAGCTGTGCGATTGTATGAATTAAATGGACTTTTACAAATATTTAAACATCTGCTTATTTCATATCTCCTATCTGTGAAGTATAAAAAGCCCTCTAAAGTTAAAAACAAAAACTTTTTCATAGCAATTGCATTTCTCGGTACAGTATTAGTAGACAGCATACCACAACACTATAGTATTCTAATGTTAATAATTTATATAAAATTATATAAGTTATAATAAAATCTATAAAAAGAATTTTGAGTAATTAATTTCTGAAACATGGCATTTTATAAAATATAGTTTATCTTTGGATAGTCTCAGTTATTTTAGAAAGGACCTTCTCTTTTCTATATTAACCTTCAAATAAGCAATGAATTTCAATTATAGGGGGTAAAATCTCAAAAACAAGGTTTTTTAAGTCTACAAAGAATTGTGGATTTTAAGAATCACATACTAGATTAAAGCTGTGTGGAAAAAGCGGGTTTATTTGCTGAGTGTTAAGGATATATTTTATGGCCTATTTGTATTAAAAGAATGCCCAGAGGGTAAAAACTGGGCCATAAAATGAGATAAGGAGGATTTCTAATATATTTTGATAAAAAGCTATGTAGAATTCATAAGATTGCTGAAGTTTTTAGAAGTAAGCAACTTTCTTCTGCCCAAATAATATAATAACTCAAGGAAGTTGCTGCTTATATTACCTAATTGTGCATCATTTGATGCTACATTTCCCACACTGTGGTATATTTAAAATATGTGAGGTTGAGCATAAGAATGAGAAGTACTAAAATGATGTGATGTGTGTGTGTTGACAAGGGGAAGAAAGGAGAGGGAGATGGAGATATAGAGGAAGAAGGGTGCACACTCACCTGCACATGTCAGTGTGGTTGTGAGTACCTGAGAATGTGCAATAAATATCAGAGATGTTGATGTTCAGTGAATCCAAATGTGAGATCCATGGGTAGATGGGAAAATGTGGGTAGTCTACTTATGTTGTTTGGATGTTAATGCAACACTTTAAGTGTAAAGCAAATTTGAAATTCAGATGCATAGTTAAAACATATAATGCATAGATTCAACCTGTAATTATTCCCTCAACCCATTGGTAGCAAGCTTCTATCAGTTTATTATGAATGTGTTGTTTTAAGGTAAATTAATTTTCCATAACTTGTTGAAGGTTTAACAATAAAAGGGAGGTTTTATTATAGCTTGTTGCTAAAAAAATTACATTTACTAATCCAACAAGAGCTTCAACATTTGATCTATTTTATTAATTCATTTCACCCACTTACAATGTTCTATCTGTAAATCTGCTACTGAAAAGTGAACATGTCTCAAAATCCACATCAACAGTAATACTAGTAGAACAAAAATGGATTGTTTAAAAATTCTGCAACTTATTCTTTGAATTATGAAAAGTAGTCAATGTTAATATTTGGACTAACCCTGTTATCTTATATAGGATATTTGGAGGCAGTTATTGTTTGGCATGGCAAACCAATGAGCAGATGAGGTAATTACTACAGGATCCCGGGCAACTTCTACCTCTGAAAAAAAAAAACAGTCCTTTGTTCTTTCTCCTTAGCCCTTAATGAAGTGTTCTTCATGAACCCAGACCTATTGCTGGATTCCCATAATGTTAGATAGTATGCATTTCAAGTCACACCATGCTGCCTTATAATTTATGATTTTCAAACACATTTTGGTATTTTCTAAATTTGAGACTTTTAATTACTTTGAAACTGTTTTTTATTTTTTTGTAGTTCTGAGATTTCCTAAATATATTTTTACAAAATATTATTTCCCCTTATGTTTACATTAGACATACTATTTGAACATATGAACGAGGTTAAGTGAACTGTTGAAAGAAAATCATACTACACACCCAAGGAAACCATTCATAAGGATAGTAAATGAGAAGACAAAAAGCATGCATGTTTCTTAGGGTATCTAACCAGGGAAGTCAGGATAAACAGAAGAGGACTTGTGATTTTAACATGGGTTTAAAATTTACTAACTGCTCACCATTTACACTGTGCCTTTGGTCATTTTCACTTAGCTTCTAAGCAAGGTACTAATTGTTTGCATGGACCTAATCACTGTTTTCATAGTGTTTAAACCTTTGACACAATAATCACAATAAAGTAATACCATATTTAGCTCTATTATCTTATAAATACAGATTTTTATGCTATTTCCTCAATAAGTGTTTAAACAGATTATCAATTGTTGACTTTATGGTTTTTTTTGGCTAAACTGAGTTTCTTCAGTCCAAAACATCTGTGTACTATTATAAATAGTATACTTAGAGAAAATAGGAAGCTTGTTTAAAATGTAAACATGACTAATAATCCTTTCTTCCAAATTTCTGTAGGTAAATATGTTTGAAAGCATCAAGATTTACAATTGCTAACCCTAGAGCAATCTTGGGAAAAGGCAAATCTTTATTGCCATTTAAAAAGATGATTTCTTCAAATGCTGTTACTGCAATTTTATAAAACATTGACAACTCACGCATACATTTCAAAACTGGTGAATATAAAAATGTGAATGAAAATTTTTTGTCAAATAAGATTTTCAATGTGCAAGCCACATAATGTAGCCAGACAATCAGTTTATGGTTTTCTATGCAGATGCTGATTTTCTTTAACAACAATTTAGTTTTAACTATGTCAATAGTTTTGTTAGACATGTGATTTAATTTTGACATAATTAAATGTCATTATGCTTGCACTGTGTGATTAGAATTGGGTGGTGTTTTAATCTATATTTTAATGTTTGTAAATAACACTTTAAAAACAAATTGCAGACTTTGAAGATTAAAAAAAGTCACTGGAAATTGATTCATTTATATCCTTATAATGATATTATAGCAGTACATACACAGATTCCAGAGCCTTGTAGTGGATATATTCGTAAGATTTCTAAAAACCCTATATATCCTATGTATTAATTTGTCATATTTTAGCTGACAGTCCTTCTAAATCACAGGTTTGATTATCCTATAATTCCCTTTCTTTTGTGGCATATCATCAGAGCTTGCCAATGAGAGAAGACGGATGTGTTATGTAAAACAGGTAATGCACCAGAAGACTTTCTCAGTCGGTTATACTAGCAGAGGCCCTTGTTTACAGACACCTGCATGAACTGCTATGTAATGGTCGTGTTCCTCTTTCTATTCCTTAGCTCTTCTGAATGAAGTACTTCGTGGCTTTTCCTACAGTCTTCCATTATTTCCAGACTTTTCCTCACAGTTTCTCCTGGGCTCTTGTCATTCACACACACACACACATAAACACACACACACACAAGCACACACGCACAAGTACACATACACACCCCCACCCCCCACACGCACGCACACATATACACACATACTTTCACACACACTCACACACATGCACATGCACACACACACGTTCACACAAACACCCACTCACACATGTATGCATGCACACACACATATACATGCACACACACTTGCATACACGCATGCACACATGCATGTGCAAGCACACACGATCTAACCATTTTCTCATCACTATTGTTCTTTTATTTCCTGTAGTTTCATATTTTCTTTGACTAATTTCTTTGACTAATTAGACAGACTGATTTCCACTAAAATGGAATCTCATATCTGGGATCACCTTAGACTGCAAAATAAGACATCCAGAAAGAACACACAAATCTTTTGAGGAGTCCAAGATCAGTGACATGCCAGCAGTGTCAGTCATATCAGCCTTTGTGATCAATCAGTAACCATAATAAAGATCATAGGGTTTTTTGTTTGTTTGTTTTGACAAAGCAATTAAAACTCCAGAAAAAATTATACTGGAAATATTTTAGCTTTGTTTCTTTAGCTCCAAGAACTAAAATACAATGCATGACAGACATTAGTCAAGTTGTAATCCTTGTGAGAGTTTGCCAACAATAAAGAAGAGGTAGTGGTAATTATTGTTCTTAAAGAAACGCAGGCTTATCTGTCTGAAGAAATATGAATGTGACTGTTTTGTTTACTACTTATTATCTCAAAGATAGAACACACAAACAGATGAAGAATTTCTAATGCATAATTGCATAATAATCTGCATTTAATCTGCTTAATTAAAGAATTTGATTTTAATGTGAAAAAACTTTCTGCTATCAGAAGCAAGTATATCATTGACTTGAATATTTTCATTCTCTGAAACAATAGTTACTTCTATTTCTGCATCATAAATTTCTATTTGGCAAAAATTCAAAAAGCCTCTAAAAACATTATTTCAATTAAATAATAGCTTTAATTTTATTTCTTGTTTGGAGGATTTCTTATTGCCTTTGGTTTTTTGATTTTGTAAAAGGCCTGTAGTCACTCTCAGAATGCAGACTAATTAAAGGGAAAGAACACACACAACCGCAAAAGAGAAAATTTGAAGAATGAAGACCAGAAGCCATCTTCCAAAAATTTCTTCCAAAGACTCACCTGGAAAGTCTGGAGACAATGCACGTGAATTATTACACAGGAAAGTTCTCTAGAGTGTCAGTGCCCAGAGTTTGGAGCAGAGTCTGGTTATGTACCTGGTCATACTTCACAAATACCCAGGTTCCAGACTCCCAGAAAGAAATCAGCTGTTGAGTACAAATGGTACTATTTATGCAAATAGTTCTTCTAACATAGCAAAACACTCTTACAAATTAATGCTGAAGGATTGAAGAGATGGCCATGGATAACAGCACCCACTGCTCTTCCAGAGAACCAGGATTTGATTCCAAGTCCACCTCAAACCTGTCAGTAGTTTCAGTTCCAGTGGTTCTGACACCTTCTTCTGACCTTGGACACCAGGTAAGCATGTGATGAACATCTGTAGTCATGTAAAATATTCATGCACAAAATAAAATAAATTATTTTTAAAAGTCAATTTTAAAAACTTCCTTGGTTCTAACTCAATGTGAGTGGAAAACTATCCTTAATTAGCCTTATAAACGATTAGCAACATAAGATTTTTGAATATTAACTCTTTCCTGTCCCCCTAAGTTATGAACTTGAATGAAAATACAAGCAAAATCAATGATGTGGCAATTAATATTAAGACCTGAATTCAGGTATTCTTTTTTAGTTTAAGACTACTTAAACTAAAAGGGTGATGCTTCTATTTTGGAGGAGGTGATAAAATCACTAATCCATGTAAAATAGCTCATAGGCATATGGTTCAGCAGATTTTTCTCAGCTTGATAGGCATCGGTTTCTCAGTCTATTTCTCAGTTGTATACACTTATCTGCAATTCTGTATTCTGAATTAGAATATTAGATTTTGGTTTTGTTTCTGCTTTTTGCTTTCATGAAAGAAAAAAAACATGTTTTAGCTCAGGTCATAGATACTTGTAAAATATAAAACACCCTTTACATTCTTTCCAGACCTCTTTAGCAGTTAGTATGTCATGATCTAGATACCTGCAGCTATTCTTATATGTTTCTATGATAGTACAGCATATTTTTGTGTGAAGTTTGATAAGTAGTTGTTTGGTTTAAAGCCATACCACAACCCCTGGCATCTATATATCCAGAAAGTCCAGAATATTCCACTGGAAATTCCATCCCAGGTACTCCCTCCAGGGAGTTGCCTCAGTTCAGACTATACCACCGAGAAAGCACAACAAATGACCCCTGCTCAGAGATGCTCAGAACCACTCCCACAAGGTATTTAAACTACCCCAGAGAACAAACACTTGGTTTTCCAGTCTTCCATTTCCAGGTTCTCTCTGGAGGGACTGGAAAGCTGCCAGGGAGTGTTGGTATCCATTAAACTTGGGATTCTTTTTTTAATCTTATTTGGATTATTGTGTAGGTAGAGAGGTTTATTGGGGTGTGGTATGAGACAATGGACTGTATTCTGTCAAGTATATTTTAAATAAATGCTGAATGACCAGGAGCCAGGCAGGAAGTATAGGTGGGCCAACTGGACAGGAAGTAGAGGTGAGTCAAGGAGAACAGGAGAATTCTGGGAGGAAGTAAGACCTAGTCTGCAGCCCTGACCCAGCCACAGAGCAAGCAAGATGTGACTGCCTCGCTGAGAAAGGTATCAAGCCACATGACTAACACAGATAAGAATAATGGGTTAATATAAGTTATGAGAGTTAATAAGAAGCCTTAGATAATGAGCCAATCAGTTTACACCTAATGTAGACCTCTGTGTAATTTCATTGGGATTTAACAACTGCAGGGACCAGGCAGGACAGAAACCTCTGACAACAGGGGTGCAGAAACTTTTCAGTGGTCTTTCCACAAACGATAAACTTCTAAAAAAAAAAGTCATGATTAGATTCAGATTTAGCTACTACTGGTTGTTCAAAAAGCTAATTTTTCTAATATGTGAGTTCTCTGTATTATCTGATGTACTACTTGATAAAATAGATACTAATATAAATAATTATATTATTTAATATGATTAATAAATATAAACCATTCATATCTTTTTCTGTTTAAAACTAAAAATAATAAAAAGATTGTATCACAGAGAAGTCTGTGTGATAAAGTGTTGTTAGAGCCATGAATTATGTGCATGCTTTGATGTGGGAGTGATTTCGTTCTAATCTGTTGCTTTCATTGGTTAATTAATAAAGAAACTGCCTAGGCCCATTTGATAGGCCAACCCTTAGGTGGGTGGAGTAAACAGAACAGAATGCTGGGAGAAAGAAGCTGAGTCAGGTAGTCCCCATGATTCTCCCATTCAAGACAGATGCAGGTTAAGATCTTCCCTGGTAAGCCACCTCGTGGGCTACATGGGTCTGAAAAAGCCTGGGTTAAAACTGGTCTCGCTGAACATAGTGGACAATGAGGACTACTGAGACCTCAAGAACAATGGCAATGGGTTTTGATCCTACTGCACGTATTGGCTTTGTGGGAGCCTAGGCAGTTTGGATGCTCACCTTACTAGACCTGGATGGAGGTGGGTGGTCCCTGGACTTCCCACAGGACAGGGAACCCTGTTTGCTCTTTGTGCTGAGGAGGGAGGGGAACTTGATTGGGGGAGGGGGAGGGAAAGGGGAGGCGGCGGTGGGGAAGAGACAGAAGTCTTTAATAAATAAATAAAAAAAAGAATATTAGAAATAGGTTAGATCAATATGTAAAAGCTAGCGAATAAGAGGCTGGAACTAATGGGCCAGGCAGTATTTAAAAGAATACAGTTTCCGTGTAATTATTTCGGGTAAAGCTAGCCGGGTGGCGGGACATAGCCCACCGCTCATATCACAACAATGCTTGACACATTTAGTTGTAAGATTAAAAAGACAACAAAGACCCATATTTCAGAATGTCAACTAAAAGGAGGCTCACAGTACAAACCATTTCCAACTATTGTCATTGAATAAGTGAAAAATAAAAGAGATTAATTCTCTCCTAGAATTAGCAAGTGTTCTCTTTCCACTGAGTGTTACATAAGCCCTCCCACAACAGCAGGGATTTAGATCAGACACATTCCTTGGTATTTAGGAGCAGCTGTAGCCTGCAGAGCTGAAGGCAAGTTTACCTCCCAGAGCTCTAGAATCTGCAAAGATCTGTGCATAACAAACAGGCACAGAAATAGCTGGAGCTACCAAAATCACTTGATGGAAAAAAAATGTTCTTAAAATTGATGATTGTATTAATACCAAGCTCAGATCTTGAGAATTCTCTATGCCTTCCTTCCCTGTCTTCCATACAAGGGCTGGTATGGATCTTAGACTAGGACGGATCCAAATAAAATTATTTCACATCAGAAATACAAGGCCACAAATTTCACATTTCCTTGGGAGTTGTATCAGTATCTTCTAAAAAAATTTTATGTTGAAATGAAATCATTATATTTAACCCAATACATTTATGTCTACTTCAGTTGAAATTGATAGCTATTTCCTCTAATTATATTTAACTGTACAATCTTAGGCACAAATTTTTTGCTTTCTTATTAAACAAGTATAAACCATATGCTTTATTTTACGTTTTCTCTACTAAAATGGAATAGTTATTTTTTCTTATATGTACTTTGCATTAAGTCATTTGGTAGCTGCAATTCCTTGTCCTCCTTAAAACGCATACTGCTACTTTGTGGTTTTCCCTCTCAGAATTCCTGGCTCCCAGTAGTCACAACCTCCAACTGGTTCAATTGAGTGATCATCAGACAAGTGGGAATATTTGGTAGGTCTGCATCCCTTTGGTCTACATTTGTTTTTCTTAGCAGTTAGTAGAGAGTTCATGCATGCATTTAGTGCAAAATATCTACAAACTAGTTAAAACAAAGAATTTACATTAATAAGCAACAGCGAGAGGAAGCCCACTCCTGACACTGCCTGGATGGCCAGGAATCAGAGACTGGATAGCGCAGAAACTCGGGATAGAACCAAATACGACTAGGGGAATTTCTCGAGACAGGGTTTCTCTGTAGCTTTGGAACCTATCCTGAAACTAGCTTCTTGTGGACCTTGCTGGCCTCAAACCCACAGAGACCCACCTTCCTTTGCTCCCAAGTGCTGGGATTAAAGGTATGTGACACCACCGCCCGGTCGGTTTGTCTTGGTTTTCTTATGTGACTCCCAATAGCGGGAATGGGAATATCTCTGAAACTTGTCTGCTCTTGGAAACCTTTTACTCCTATGGAGTTGCCTCCTCCAACCTTGATATGAGGGTTTGTGCCTAATCATATTGTGTTTGATTGATATCCTTGGAATGGCTGTTCTTTTGAAGGGAAGCAGAGTAGGAGAGAGGAGAGACTACCAGAGAGTAAAGGGGAATGGAGAGGAGAGAGAAGGGTGGAGGAAGGGAAAACTGAGGTCTGTATGTAATATATAAGAGAAAATAAAAGAATAAATAAATAAATTGAAGCTTTATAAGGAAAGACAAAGTAAAAGTTATAATGTGTACTCGGAGACTGTTTGTTCTCCGGCTGCCCAAGACCCAAATGATCACACAGAAACTATATTAATTATAACACTGCTTGGTAAATTACTCAGGAATAATTTTAGCTAGCTCTTACATCTTGAATTAACCCATTTTTATTATTTTGCATTTACCACGAGGCTCGTGATTTTTACCGCTTGCTTTTTGGGCGGCTACATGGCATCTCCCCGACTCTACCTACTCTCTCTATATATCTCTTTTAGCCTGGCTATATTCCGCTCTGTCATAGGCCAAAAGCAACTTCTTTATTAACCAATGGTAATAAAACATATTTACAGTATGCAACAATAATGCATGATTTTCAATAAATAAATAAGTAAAAACCATAGCTTTCTTCTAGACTCCTATACCACTTCTAGTCTCACTAAACTTTGAGAACTTTTCATAGATGTCAATTACTTTTTCCTGAAGGAACTGCCTCTAAGTTACTAAGAGATTTTTATAGCACTGTCATGTAATCTAAGACAATTTATACACTGAGTATATTTTAAGATAGTTCAACATTCATTTCACCTGTATCACTACACTGTGTTTAGAATTTCCAGCTTGGGGGTTCCATTCCAGCCCCCAACCTCAGCATCCTGAACAGCATCTCCCCTGTAGCTGCCCCTTCCAAACCCTATCCTCAGTGCACCAAGTGGCGGTCCCACCCCTGAAATTGCCCCTATTAAACTCAGCTCCTAAGAAAGCCCACCAAAAGTCAGTCCTTCCTTGGGGTTGCTCAAGACCGTGTCTAGAGGCTATATAAGACCTCACAATATCACAATATTTGACACATGACTCTTCCTGCACTGCCAAGGGTCACCCAAGAGTCCTTCTCTCTGTTCATTAAAACTAGATTTGTTAATTTGGCTTGATTGGATTATTATATAAGCAGTGGTGGAATTAACTAGAGATTCAAAACCTATTATCAAAACTTATTAACCTGCCCCTATAATTCTTTATCCATGGCCCTGACATTGCTCCCTTTTTCTTGTCCTTCTCCATGGTTTTATAATTTCAAAAAAAGTTAAATATATTTAAATTTCCTGCCACATCAGCAATAAGTAATATCTTTTTCAGGTGATGTGGAAAACAATGTCATTTAAATTCTTTCACTAGTATCTTTCTCTTTTTGTTACTTAAACTCTATTAGTTTGTTTTAATTTTCATATTCTTTTTTGATAACATTTCTAATATTGCTAAAATTTGCATAAGCAATTCCACATCATATCTCTGCTCTAATTTCTAAAATTACAAAATTAATGAAAATTGCTTAATTGCATATAACTCTAAAAATGAGAGTCAGATTAGCCAGAGGAGGTATTATGATAACCAAGTTAAGATGACCACAGTTTTATAACCTTTGCATTGAGAGTTGACTTAGGAATCTTCTTCTTCTTCTTCTTCTTCTTCTTCTTCTTCTTCTTCTTCTTCTCCTTCTCCTTCTCCTTCTCCTTCTCCTTC
>JABTXL010002926.1:1265633-1388924 GCA_025134845.1 Neodon shergylaensis | reverse complement strand
CCTCCTCCTCCTCCTCCTCCTCCTCCTCCTCCTCCTCCTCCTCCTCCTCTTCCTCCTCCTCCTCCTTCTCCTCCTCCCACTCCTACTCCTTCTCTTCCTCCTCTTCCTCTTCTTCTTCTTCTCCTCCTTCTCCTCTTCCTCTTCTTCTCCTTCTCCTCCTTCATCTTCTTCTTGAGACAGGATTTCACTGTAACTTTGGAGCCTGTCCTGGAAGTAGCTATTGTAGACCAGGCTTACCTCCAACTAACAAAAATCCACCTGTCTCTGCCTCCCAGGTACTGAGATTAAAGGTGTATGCCACCACAACCTGGCCTAAGGAATCTTCTTAAATCTCACTGGGTTAAATGACTGAACAAATAGAATGAGACCACATTAGTTTCTAGACCCTGACTTTAGAAGGTTGTCAGCTTTCATCCCTGTCTCATGTGAAACAATCTGGAATCCCTCTACTGCCATGAAGAACTTTTAGCTTTCCATGGACTACCATGCTGAAGAGAACATGTATAAGCCCTTAGACTTTATGATAAAATACTGCATTGCATATCTTTTTTTGAAGCAATGGTCACAACAGTGAATGCACTTGTGTTTTCCAGTTAAACACTATATGGTTACTGCTAACAGACTTCAGATGATGCCACATCTGAAGACACAGATTTGTCTACAAAATAAGTAAGTAAATAAATAAAGAAGAAGAAAGAAAAGGAACTTTTAAAAGTAAAATTATTGATCATTTTGTGATTGTGTTTACCTTCGTGATATTGCTGTATTTGGGGGACACACTACAGAAATTATTAAGAAAATACTGTGTTGTTTATAGATTTAAAAATCCCTCAAGTTTTTATAGTCTTTTTAACTTGTCGAAGCAGCATTATGCCATTGTTTTTCTATGCTATATTTGTTTCTTCACCTTTCTTCATGTGGTTGTCTTCTTCCTTCTACAGACTGTGATAATGATTCTGTTTCATGGCTGAAGATATCTAGAACTGGCAATCTAACCTATGTTTTCTCTATTTGAAAATTATTTTCTGTCCAAAAATAGTATGTTTGAAGAAAAAGTAAATGTTTGTCTTATCTTGATGACCCTCAGCTGTTTCCTCATATTTCCTTTAAAATTTCTTACAGGCACACTCTGTACAAATCAATAGTCTATATGGTAATGTGAACTCAAAGTCTGACTCCATTTGATAGTATTTAGTACACTTTCCCTGAGAAAGATCACATTATCAAGCTTCTTATTATTTAAATGAACTCCACAGAACTCAGATATTTATTTACCAAATACATTAGCTTTTATGAAAATCAAGACACAATGAACAATTTTAGGGTTTTAAAGGAAAATATATTAGTAGATTTCAGATGTAGCATATATTTATTTTATCAGAAAATTGTGAATTCTGAATATAAGTCAATAATGCTTTTGTTCTTACAGTGATATTCAGTCTTGTTTGTTTTTCTTATTTATGGTGGTATTAATATTATGTGAAAAAAAATTTTCAACATTCTTCTGGCAACAGTGTATGGCTATAGGTCTATGGTCCTTGGGGGGGGAAAAAAGAGAAGCCATGAATTTGAAAGGCAGTGAGAAGAGATGTGTTTTAAATGACACAGACATGTGCAGAGGTCTGTAAATAACCTGAAAACTTACAATTGTTATATAAGTGTCCTTTACAAAACAACAGCTACTGTTAAACTGTATAACATCATCAAATTTAGGTTCAAGCTTGCTTATTGAGGTTGATTCAATCACCAGAAACAAATCTTAAATATGCAACAAAAGACAATTTTTATATGAATGTGGCATAAGGGAACAATTTTCAAGGCTTTGTTCATGACTCTGTTCTTTCCATAATCGCAGATGATGACACTGTAGTCGCATAGGTGACCTTGATTTTCATACACATGATAGGATGAGTGGAACATGATGTTATGAAGATCTCTCTCCATAGCAGGACACATTGTAGATACACTCAGCTTGCAGAAATGATAACATATGTCCTGTGGGTGCATTTTGAGAAAAGAAGGTAATAAAATTTATCTTAAAATGTTTGTATTTAGTCTTTGAAAGTTTCAAATGACAAATTTTGATCATATTCTTTTCCTTTCATAAGACCCTCCCAAATCCTCCCATACCTCACTTCCTACCCAACTTTGTGTTCATTAAAACTTGAATCAATTTTTAATAATTTCTTTCTTATAATTTCATATAAATCAAATGTCTATTTATTAATTTTAATTTATTTTATCTATTTATCTCTTAATCATGTCTTAATGATGAGCCATCAATGTATTTTGAGCCATTTTTATGTAAGATATTGCATGTATATCAAATATTATCTCATTAAAATTGCTACAAGTTATTTCAGCACTGTTTACCATTGAGTCTATGACTAAAGATGCCATACTTTTTATAACCTAATTTCTCATTTTGAATTAATCTTGTATCTTCTAGGTCTATTTCATCATATATTAGCATGATACATTTGGTTATGGATTTATTATTTTTCAAATTTCAGTATATCTCACGTATATCAGTGTTTTCCAGGTTCCCCTGTGTGTTTGATTTTCCACATGAAATTCAATGTCAACTTTGATAACTCTGCTACAGCTGTTTGGTATGCTTATCAGAGCTGAAGCCATAAATCAATATATAGGAAAAACTGCCCTTTGTAATGCTGATTAGCCCCATTTCTTATTATTTTTTGCTGTCATAAGAGAATACCATACTGAACATATTATAAAGAAAATAAATTAAAGTGGTGTATCTGGTGAAGATTATATGAAGAGGTGAAATATATTGTAAGAGCAAGCATATAACGGGTATTGCAAAGTTACAGTGTTTATATCTTAAACAACAGAGGTGACACTTCAGGATGGCATTCAGGAATTTTCCATACATGAGAAATAATTTTAGTAGAAATATTTTTTCATGAAGGAATAGGTTTGGCACTTTAGAAATATCCAGCGATAATTCATTAGTAATCATACAATCTTACTCCTCACTTACATCAATGTCAAATACAGAACTCTCCCATTTGACAGACCAAAACTAGTTTTATGAAGCACATTTTCTGCGTATGACAAAGTGAGATATCTAATTTTATCAGAAAATGTACTTATTTCAAGAAGAAATCAGTTATGAAGCAATATAACTTGGAAAAAGAAGTGCTGGACCTCTTTTAAATCTTGGTATTAAAAAAATCAAATCAGAACAAATTAAAGAGCATTATTTCAAAGCTAGCTATTTAGTCCAGAAAAATATAATATTGTGGGAAGTAAAATGACTTTATCTAATCTAGTTGAAAAATGTTTCAATGGAGAAAATCTAGTTATGCTCTATTATTGTGGTGGTTTAGCTTCTCTCAATGAGTAGAAGTTATTTATTTTTTGAGATTATAATACAATTGTATCTTTTGCCCTCCACACTCATTCCTGCAATATACACATATAAGTAATTAATATGCATATATAAGCAACCTGATCAGTCCATGTAATATTAGTTATATGAATATTTAGAGAGAGATTGTTTTTAAAATTTATCTCAAATATTAACATTAAGAATGTTAATTCAAAACATGCTATGGTTTCCATGAAAATTGTATTTCTTTTTTCAGAGAAAGAGATACAGAACAAACATAACTATTACAGAGCATAGCTGCCAGTTACCATGGTTAATGTGAAGATGCCCTTACACTCTCAAAACATCATTTCATACATTAAGCAACATGATGCCTCCTCAGAAAAGACAATAGGTGTTCTCTATAGAAAGATTGTTTGTGGTGCCATAGATATATTTATAACTAAACTTTGATGTTTTGTTGGTTGATTTTTAAAATAAGTAATGGTAATAAATTTAGAATAATTTTTCCTCAAAATTGATATCAATGATGGTTTTTTTTCTAAAACTCAGTTAAAAAAAATCTCAGTGATTTATAAACATCTTAGACTAATGTGGGTTATAAGCCAAAATCATATAGCAATATCATTATTAAGTTTTAGATTACACACAATTTCCAAAAAAGAAAATGTATTCAGAATATGAAACGGGAGGGTTACAGGTTGCTTCCAATAAACATTGGAAATAAAGATAAAAATAATCATAATCAACTAAATCATGTGAAATTAAACTTGAGATAGTTAAAAAAAGAAAGAAAAAAGATAAATAGAATAGATTCCAAATCAGAAAAGAACATAAAGATTCCTACTACAATTATTAGAGTTACTATAGATAGCTTCTGCATAGAATTGTAGGAATTTCCATGAACACAATTCATGAATAAATAGCTAATTTTAAAGATAATAATGGGTGAATAAGCCCATAATTCTTGTCTGTGTTAGCCATGTGGCTTGGTACCTTTTTCAGCAAGGCAGTCACATCTTGCTTCCTCTGTGACTGGATCACTACTGCAGAGTGAAACTTCCCTCTTCCCAGAATTCTCATTGCCTCACCTCTACTTCCTGCCTGGTCACTCCACCTATACCTCTTGCCTGTCTACTGGACAATCAGCATTTTCTTAAACATAATACAAGTAACATGGTAGAAGACCACTGTCCCAGAGCAATTTCCTATGATTTCTTTTATGGGATAAAATAGAAGGAAGAGCTTGCTTACTAAGGGAAGAGTGAAGATGGTTCGTATCATATAACATTTTTATAATAAGCATTTCTTTTCCCATAATGTATCTTATATGCATGCCCAATCATATACAGGCATAGGAGGGTAAATGTGGGATTCTCGCTAAGGTTCATTTAAAGATCTAGCTTGCCACACATGCACTTAGATATAGATTCTGGTTCATAGTAGGTCACCCCTCCTATCTTCATGCATGGATATTTTGGTGATATGTTTGAATGGAAACTGTCCGTGTTTGATGGCAATGAAGAAAAGAGAAATTTATCCCACTGTTCATTTTATATACTACATATAGGTTAATGTGCTAGGCTCCCAAGCGCATAACTCAAACCAAGTAGAACCCTAGATTACTAAACTGTCCCTTATGCTCTGTTGCCTCACAGCAGGAAATAGTCTGCCATGATACAAAGAAAGCCCTAAACATATGCCAAACATTATTACCAAAATAACAAATACTTTCTAAACAGTATTACCATGATGAAAACCTTGATTAAATGCTGATAAATTCATGACACTATTGAGAGGAAATTGAGTTGATGTTTTCAATTTATAATAAATAATTTCCCTTTCTCTACCACTCTTCATTTCAGCAGCCATAAAACTGGCTTGCTCTAAGTTCAATTTGTATCTGTCTCATCTCTGTTTAAATTTGTCCATCATAGGTCATCTCCATCATCTCTATATATCAAGATACTAAGTACTGAATTTTATGCAGTCTGTGGTGTCGAATAGTGGCTGAAACGTAGTATATTTATTAGATGATAAGAGCACCAAGCATGTACACATTATACTGACTTATTCAAACGACTGATGGTCATGTCCCAATGCTCTTGGTTGAAAGCTGTCATGCTAGGATGTTTGAATTACTTGCAATTTCAAAAATTGTGGGAAAATAATCATCAGCAAGTCCACCTCGTACAATATCTCTTCATCCATGTAGCCATTCCATTTGCTGACAGGTGACCTATCATTTTATCTTAAGATGCTGCAGCAGCAGAGAGAAAATTGCTAGCTGAGCAGTAGTCTCATGTGAAAGGAGAGAAAGGAAGTCAGTGGATATGCTTTGCCAGAAGTCAGGCGGTAATATCCATTCACCTCTCTAGACAAGAGACATTGCCATTCAAAAAATACTCTCTGATATTTTTCACAACTCAGAGTTTCATGTCAGCTTGTAGTCCCTTTTAAGATCATGGCTTGCTTAATCCAATTTCATTGTCTATTAATAATTTTTCTTTTTATTTGAGACATTTGTGAAAGGAGCATTATTACCTAATAACCAATGTAGCACACTGTACATGAATTACAGCAGCATAAATGGGAGTAATCCATACCTCCACTGTCATGTTATGTTTTAATCTTGTTTTATGTACAACTCTTTTTATTAGGTTACTCTAATTCTTCCTCATGTAAATATTTTTAAATCTTTTAAATTATTTATGTATTTTAGAATCAATTTCTGTAGGGAATCACAAACACTACTGAAATCATTTGCATACAGAGTATCACACATTCTTATGTACTTATGTATATATGATAATATTCATGTTTTATATTTAAGGCTATAATGAAATATGAACATATTTTAAAAGTAATATTAGCAGCTCTTCTTTTAAAAATATTTGTTGCATCAAATCCAGAGGACAAAGAAATAGTAACAATATTATGATATTGGGATAAAAATAACATTATGCTTATGTTTGATTCCAGGTTCTAAGATTTCTGGGTGTGTGGTTCTTAGTTACTCATTCTGTGTGTGATCATTTTATTTGAAAGCCAATTAGATAATATAGAAAAACTCCTTGGAGTTTATGATATTGTAGTAACAGGGGCGGCTGGGCTGCGTCCCTCCACCCAGCTAGCTTTACCCCGAAATAATTACACAGAAACTGTATTCATTTAAATACTGCTTGGCCCGTTATCTGTAGCCTCTTATTGGCTAGCTCTTACATATCGATCTAACCCATTTCTAATATTCTGTGTAGCACCACGAGGTGCGCTTACCAGGGAGGATCTTAACCTGCGTCTGGCTGGAGTGGGAGCATCATGGCGACTCTTCGACTTAGCTTCTTTCTCCCCCAATCCTGTTCTGTTTACTCCACCCATCTAAGGGTTGGCCTATCAAATGGGCCTAGGCAGTTTCTTTATTAGTTAACCAATGAAAGCAACAGATAAGATACAAGACCCACCTCCATCATGATATACCTATAAGAATATTATATAGCTTGTATATGCTTAGAAGCATTGTGACTTAACTCAATAAATTTACTTTGTATTAACATCACAAGTACTCAGGAAGTTATGATTGGAAATAATGAAGAAGACTGAGTAGAAAGTATGTATCTCAAGATTAATTTCTCTCAGGTAGCATATGATGGCTAAAGATATAATTGCTAACACTAAACAAAACTTTGTCTTTCTCTTTGGTACTATTCCCTACAATTTTTACATAAAGTAATTTAGGTGTGAAGTGCAATGAACTCTTCAATCTGTTGCAAACTGTCACAAAGTTAGCTATTGCTCATGGGGACTTCAGTGGCAACCACTTTCCTCAAAGTTCAACTGAATAATTTGGCGTTCTCATGTAAAAACATTTTATTTCTAAAGTTTAAGATCAATTGTTTTGATGTCATAAATTAAAGAGCAACTGAACTCCCCATGTCCAAAAGTTAAGCCTACTGCACATATTATGCAATTCTGAATGGGAACACAAACTGACAGTGACACACAGTGAACACAATGACACTGACACACAGTGAACACAATGACACTGACAATGACACACAGTGACACACAATAACACTGACACACACTGAACACAATGACACTGACACTGGCACAGAATGGACAACACAATGACACTGAGACTGATACACAGTGAACACAATGACACTGACACACAGTGAACACAGTGACACTGACAATAATACACAGTGAATACAATGACACTGACAGTGACACACAGTGACACACAATGACACTGACACACAATTAACACAATGACACTGATACTGACACACAGTGAACACAATGACATTGACACTGACACACAATGGACAACACACTGACACACAATGAACAGTACAATGACACTGAGACTGATACACAATGAACACAATGACAAATATTCTGGCACTTTGTGAACGTCAGCATCTTTTATCCTGTAACATTTTTGTGCAAAAAAAGTGTATGTTAAACCCAACAATTGTAATAAAATTCTAATTTAAATGAAACATTTACTCCAGAATTAATTTATACTTTAATGAGGGCATATTTTGTCAGTAGAAACTATTTGAATTGCCTTCTCACTTATTAATGTGATATAAAACATTGATTGCAAGCTCCTGTAATGATTTTATATATATGTGTGTGTGCGTGTGTGTGTGTAATTAAACTTATGAAGTTTTTATACTCATCAATAGTACTTACAGACCAATATATATAATTTATTCTTAAGCCATTTCAACATGTTTCCTTCACTTATGTTATATTATGATGAATGTATTTGCCTGCTTCTGTACAATTTTTTCTATGAATGTTAAAAATTATTCTTATGATTTTGTCTTACCATGTTATCTACAAATGTATTATCCGCATTTTTATTAGTGCTTATAAAATTTGATATTAGGCCCAGAACAGAGATTTGCTTGTATTCACAGGGCACGTGAAGATGAAGCATGATGTATCTTGATCCCAGAAGTTTATGCAGCCAATGTAGGCAAGACAACAAAATTCCACCTCAAAAGAGAAAATTTAATAAGTATAAATATAAAAGCAAAATTAAAGATTTGTGGAAGTCAATAATATATATTACTAATATCAATTAGTCATCCAAATTTTAAAATCTCATACTGGCTTATAAACATAAATTTATATATTAAGACTGAATTAATTTTAAGTATAAGAGATCTTTGTATTCAATATATAAATAGAACTGGAAGCATTTCAATTGGCCTGAAAACTTAAAATCATTCCTACATACCAATGAGGAATACACCAAGAAAGAAAATGGAAACAATCCCATTCATAATAGTTTTAAAAGTAAATTAATATCTTGGAATAAATATAACTAAAAAGTATACATTACAAAGAATTTTAAAATATCAAAGAAAGATATTGAGGTAACCATTAGAAAGAAAGGTCTCCCATGATAATCAATATATTAATTTTGAACAAAATGCCAGTATTATTCTCTTTCTTTCTTTCTTTCTTTCTTTCTTTCTTTCTTTCTTTCTTCATTCATTCAAAAACTTACACTTACTCCCCTCCTCCCATTCCCCTCCCACTCCCCCACTCACCCTACTCCCTCCTCCTCCCTCCTTAAGAGAGGGTAGGGAGCACTGCCCTGTGGGAAGTCCAAGGCTCTCCCCCCTATATCCAGGACCACCCACCGAGACAGTGTGCCTGTTCTAATGGGAGCTCACCAAATCCAGCTGGACCAGGACTGAATGAGCATGCGATCAAACTGGACTCTCTGAATGTGGCTGAAAATGGGGGCTGACTGAGAAGCCATTGATAAAGGCACTGGGACTTTTTTCTACTGCATGTACTAGCTTTTTGGGATCCTAGTCTATTTGGATGTAGAGCTTCCTAGGCCAATATTATTCTTTACAAGAAGGGAAAAAGATAAAATTTGTGTGGAAAGACAACAGAATCATGAGTGAAAGAATGACACAGGAGGAATGACTGATGGAAGAAGGTCATTGGTCAAATAAAGAAACTGCCTTGGCCCTGATTGGTTAGAACATAGGTGGGTGGAGTAAACAGAACAGAATGCTGGGAGAAAGAAGCTGAGTAAAGGAGTCGCCATGATTCTCCCACTCCAGACAGATGCAGGTTAAGATCTTCTCTGGTAAGCCACCTCGTGGGCTACACAGATTATTAGAAATGGGTTAGATTAATATGTAAGAGCTAGCCAATAAGAGGCTGGAACTTATGGGCCAGGCAGTGTTTAATAGAATACAGTTTCCGTGTAATTATTTCGGGTAAAGCTAGCCGGGTGGGCAGCCAGGTGGTGGGACATAGCCCGCTGCTCCTATTACAATAGAGTGGTGCCCAATGCAGGTTAAGATCTTTCCTGGTAAGCGCACCTCGTGGTGCTACATAGATTATTAAAAATGGGTTAAGAGGCTGAAACTATTGGGCCAGGCAGTGTTTAAAAGAATACAGTTTCCGTGTAATTATTTCAGGCATAAGCTAGCCATACGGGCGGCCAAGTGCCGGGGACGCAGCCTCGCCGCTCCTACTACAACAAATGACCATGTTTCATTTGCCGTTGTATGGGAGAAGCACAGACACAATACTGTCACAGCAGCACAAGGACAGTTACATCAGTAGAACAGCATAAGGAAGCTATGCAGCCTGCAGAGCTGTAGACATTTAGGTTCTAAAGGCAAATGTCAGATATAGACACTGGAGTGAAGTTACTCTCTTTACAGCCCTGCTTTGAAAACTGAATATCCACACGAAAATAAATAAAACTAGATTCTTATATCTTGTTCTACACACACACACACACACTCATCAATTCCAAAATTATCAGAAACCTTTCTGTAAGACCAGATAGTAAAATTTTAGATAAAAATAAGCAAGATAAAAGGCATAGGCAAGAACCTTCTCAGTAGGAAACTAGTTACTCAGGATATGTGTCCAACTCTTGACCAAGAGGATTATAAAATTTGAAAAAATAGCATTTTAATAAATATTTTTACATTAAATAATTTTTTAGAATTTTTTACATGAGTATCACAGTTACCCTTTCCAGTCATTCTCATTTTAAAATGTTTCTTTAGTTTTGTTTTTAATACATTCAATTAATCTTATTTATTTACCTCTTATTGATTGATAAAATGATGCATGTAAAGTCTGTATGAGGACACATTTCAATAAATACCAAAATATAATTTTCATTGCAGAATTCATAAAAGTAATTTAATTTACCTCAGAATCCATTCTCTCCTTTATAGAAACTTTCTTTGTAAATTGGATATTAAAGAATAATGATTCCTAGCACTTAACTAGTAATAAGTAATATATAATTAAACCTCTAAAACAGTTAGTCCATTAGTTTATTCCCATTGATAGAATATTATGCATAGCATAAAAAATGAATAAAGAAATAGGTACAAAATGTTTATTACAAACCTGATTCTATATGTCCAAAGAAATTACATTTAATATTGAATTGGTAACAAAAAATAAGAGTTGTCATAAGGGCTGAGATAATCTCTTGTATTAATATTTTGTAATTTTTACTTTATTATTTTTTATTTATTATAAATACCAGTCACAGTTTCCTCTCCCTTCTCTCCTGTTCCTTCCCTCCTACCTCCCTTTTATTTCACCCCATCTACTGTTCCTCAGTCTCCATTAAGAAAGGGCAAGGCCTCAAATGGGAATCACCAAGGCATCGTCTATTAAGCTGAGGCAGAACCAAGCTACACTCCCTCTGCATCAAAACTGGGTGTATTCACCATAGGGAATAGGTTCTAAAAAACCAGTTCATGTGCCAATGACAGGTCCCAGTCCAACTGATATGGTCCCCACAAACAGATTAAGCTACACAACAGTCACCCACATGCAGAGGGCCTAGGTTGGTCCCATGCAGTCTTGCTAGCTGTCAGTCTAGTGTCTTTGAGCTCCTATGAGTTCCCAGTTGCCATGATCTTGATCCCCCTTGCTCATCTGATCCCTCCCATCCCAGCTGGGATCCTGCAGCTTGGCCCGGTGCTTGGCTGTGGATCTCTGCATCTGCTTCCATTAGATACCTTATGTAGGCTCTATGATGACGATTACAGGAGAGGGCCAGTTCAGGTACCCTCTTCACTATGGGTAGGAGTCTTAGATGGGGACATCCTTGTGAATTTCTTGGAGTTTCCCTGTTTTCTCCCTAACAACATAATGACTCCCAATATCAAGATCTCTCTTTCATTATTTTCCTTCTCAGTCGCTCCCCCAACTCTCTGTCCTGACCTCTCATGTTCCCATCCCCCATGCCCTCCCTTCAAGTCCTCCAAGTTTATTGTATTTAAAAATGACTTTCAAGTATGTTTGACATTTCAAGCACTATGCTGCATGTAGCTTGACATTTTATTTTAATCTATGAACTATTTCTAGATTTTTTTTATTTAGTGCATGTGTTTTTGATTGCTTCATTCAAGTGTTCAGTCCTATGGATGCAAACGTCAAGAAATAGTTATAGAGCATAAAACTCACTATATTTATGCTGACTTAAAGGGAAAGTTATTAAAATACATAGTTCTTTAATGTTTTCTCTGTATCTAAGGACCATGCCAGATGTCTATAAAGCCTAGAAAAATGTTCAAACTTGACAACATGTCTATTTCCAGAGCAATCTACTTCATATTCTGCTTGGTTGAAGAATGATAGTCATTACTATAGAAGTGCTACCAGGACCCTGGCCATTGCTGACCTCCTCCCAGGATGACTCCCTATCACATTTTTTCATGGTTTCTGCTCTACTTCTCTCTAGTATACAGAACAAGATGATGTGGATATACCATAAAATCTATATTAACCATCTGATCTTAGATTTAAGAAAGTTGGGAATATGATCCTCTTTTATTGGGGGGGGGGGAAACATGTCAAACTACTCTCCTAAAATGTAGAAAACCATTTTACACACACCATATGTGGGGACTTGAATAATAAATATCACCAATGAACTTCTATTTTTGAATACTTGGTGCCCAGTTGGTGGCACAATTTGGGAAGGTTATAGAACCCTCAAAATACTGACCCTTGAGGTAGTATGAATGTTTGTGGGAAGGATTTCAGATTTTGTAACTCGAGTGAATAACATGTTCTTTTTCTTTGTTTCTTGTGTGTGGGTGAAATATGGTCATTTTGCTTCCTTATATCAGGTTAGTCTCACTGTGCTACTCTTATGTCTTCGTTCATGCTGAACTCTATCCCCTACAACTATAAATTAGAGTAAGCCTTGTTTTTCTCAAATCTGTTATTGATTATAGTGTTTTATTACAGCAATATAAAAATAACCAACATACCAGATAGTCTAAAACAGTGAGATGTTGCTAACATAATGGAAATGAGCAATAACATATTTTGAAATGAAACATGTTTCAAAAATATTGATGACACCCACCTGCTTTCAATCTCATAAAAATGGAAGCAGTACTGCTTGTAGGATTATTAAATTGTGAGAATGTCATTTTGGTTGTTGTCTATACAAAAACAATGACAGATAATGTCATTATTGATGGTCAAGAGATCTAGATAATAAATATGCTATACACGGACATTACTGGTTTTACCTGAGAAATTAATATCTTGGGCTTGATGCTGACCACTGTGACTCAGCCATGAAAAGACATAACAGCACTAACTTACTTACAGATGAGAGGATTGATGGCATTTTCATTAATGTAAAGGAGTCTTCATGCTTTGTGCATGTAAGAGGCCATAATTGCTCATCACATAGGCTATAACTGCTGCAGAAACAGTTATAAACACTTTACATGTCGAGCATAACCACTACTATTAAAATGTGTTTAATTTTGTTGATTTGGGAGAGAGAATGCGTGTGTGCATGAGTTTGTGTTTGTCCATATTCTCTTCTGCCACATTGTAGGATCCGTGGATGGAAGTCAGTTTATCTGCTTTCATGCAACTGTTTCCACATGTAAAGCCATTTACCTGGCCCCAAAGATAATTATTTCATAATGAACGAATGGGGGACTACCAAGATAAGTTAACAGCATTTCAAAAATGTGAAAAAAGAACATTGGGTTCAAAAATGAAATTTTTATTCCAAACCTGAGGTCTGAAGTACACTTTAATCTTACTGTTTTCAAGTGGCTACATTTTAATATTCTGAGCGAAATCACTGTCATAAACCACAGGATTCAATTTGTGTAACTTAAAAATATTTAAGAGTTTCATACAAAATATATACCATTAATGCATCAGTCAAATTGTATATACAATTTTAGTGTCAAAAGAGAAAATTGCACAACCCTATGGATAAAGTAGGGGGTGAAGAATAGGCAATATTCTTTACACTCCCATATCTTTGTATTCTCTCTTTCTCACTCTCTACGCTCTCATTAAAATTCCTGGGACACTTCCCAGCATTTCTCGTAAAATTTGAAAACATTGCATAAGTTAAAACTAAAGCCGTAAAGAAGGAAAATGGCATTAGCCAAAGAAAATACCTTGTTCTACACGGACCAGATGAGTAGAGAACACTTATGAATGCAAAGGTAATGGAACTACATTTCTACTTAATATAGAAAAGAAGTATAAAAAATACAACAAGTAGCTTATGAGATTAATTCCTGGTAACTGGACATGGTTGCAGACCAGACAAATCACTAAGAGTATTTAAGGAGATTTAAATTGTCAGTGATGTGGGCATCCTTTAGCGTTTAAGAGCAAGTGATTTCATCCACTATTGATGGCATAGTAAACTTCTACATCAACGACGGGTAAACTGATTTTACTTTAAAACATTTCTTAATGTAATTCACATTTTAAGACTCCAAGTGGGTAATAAACTCCAAACTGCCTTTACTAGAAGATGTGTATTTAATTGAAATTAAGCACATTTAAAACTAGCAATTAGCTGCTGATATTACTTGGAGGCTAGGAGAAAAATCTCACAATAGACATGTAAAAGTAGAGGGAAAAATCCATGAGGCTTCATCCCAGCAAAAAAACAAAAAGCAAAAACAAAAAAACACCTCTAAGCAACTAAAAAATGCTGAAAATAGAGAAACAGTCTTCTCCAGGGAAAGAGACACCAATTGGTGATCCGATACAAAGCATCAGCCCTGAAAACATACATACAAGTAATATTATACAGAATGGTAAAATTGTATATATATATATATATATACAATTAATAAAGAAAATAAGCCATGAATTTGAAAGGGAAAAAGGAGGAATATATTAGCAGTCTTGAGGTAGATAATGAATAGGGAAAATAACTATGTTGTATTATAATCTCAAATAAAAATCCCAGTTATTATTGTCTTTTAAATGCTCATGAGAAAAATAAACCGCAAACCAGGGAGAGGGAGGAAGTAGGCAGAATGTCAGGGCACTTCCCTAGGTATATCACAGTGACTGTTAAAGTGTGTTTTTACTTGTATGCAAGATGTGAACAACACTAGAAAGATAAGAATCTATGAGGCGCAAAAGAATAACATCATTGATAAACTAATTCAGTAACTGCCTTTCTTTAATTAAGGAGGAAATAGAAGCAGATGTGTCATGTATGAAGTTTATAATGCCTTTGCCTTTGTACGGCCATGTCTATTTTTCTTCTCTGACTGTGGTGAAGCTCTTTGCTTAAACAAACATAAAAAAGGATTTGGTAATGTGGGATTCCTCTCTGTATGCTATGAATACCATTGGTTAATAAAGAAACTGGCTTGGCCTGATTGGACAGAACAGAGCTAGGCTGGGAAAAATAAACTTAATGCTGGGAGAAAGGAGGTGGAGTCAGAAGCCATGGAGGCACTGCCAGAGACAGATGGGCTGAAACTTTGCTGGTAAGCCATGACCTCGTGGTGATACACAGATTAATGGAGGTGGGTTAAGATGTAAGAGCTATCCAATAAGAAGCTAGAGCTAATAGGCCAAGCAATGACTTAATTAATACAGTTTCTGAATGGCTATTTCAGGAGTCTGAGCAGCCGGGAAATGAGCATGTGGCCTCCTTACTACAATTCTTATGGTAAATAATCTTGCATGCCCATGGTGCAGCTATAGTGCTGTGCACTGCTTGAAGTAAAATATCTTATTTTATGTAAATGTCAGGAAATTATTTTAAGAGTAACATAGAAATGTGTCATAGAAACACAAAGGGGATGAAATATTTTGTGTATTAACAACAACATTCATTGGTTTGAATTACAATAGTAGAATCTTATAACTTATTTTTCACTTCATTGAGCAAGTCTAATTTTGCTTTAAGCATATTTGAATTTAGCCCAGTGGTGGTGAAACAAGCCTTTAATTTCAGCACTTGGAAAGTAAAGGCAGGTGGATCTTTGAGTTTGAGGTCAGCCTAGTCTACAGTGCAATTTCCCAGACAGCCACGGCTATTGCACAGAAACCCTGTCCTGGAAAACCAAAACAAACAAAAAGAAATCATTTCAGTTTAATATTATTCTACAATAGTTAAAATTTTTACAGATAACTTCTTGATTCATAGTGATATTAATTACATCTTATTTCAGAAACTTGTTTGTATAGAATTGTTATTAATTGTTATTATGCTGAATAGAAATAAGAAGAAGCCAGGAAAATGATATGTGTTTGTTCTTAAAGAATGGAAACTACTTATTGAAAAAGAGAAACACAGTATCTCTGACAGTTAGAGCTCAGTGTATACTATTAATTACCAAAGATGCTAATTTATAGGAGCTGTTATTTTGTGTTGAGGTGGTTCTTCATAAAGCAATACAATGGAGACAATATTTTTTTAAAAAAAATATTTGTTTTCAATAAGGAGAATTCATGTCAAAAAATATTAAACTATCCCTCTAATTCCCCCAGAGACCATGATACTTAGATAAAAGAAATATACTCTATCTAGATAGTATGTTGTTTTATTATGATGCTGGGATTAAAATGGGACACATTGGAAGAGAGAATAGAGAGTTGCCTGCTGTTTACAGATTTCTGTGTTCCTGCTTAGACATGATTCCTTCCAGGGTCAATAGCAGTACAACTGCCTTTCCTGTTTCTGAAGATGACCCTTCCTGTGACTTTTGGGTAGTATCACCCAAATACTTAGAGTTAGTTTTAACTTAGTAGGCTCTGAGGAAGTAAGAAGATTCAAAAACTAGAGAACATATAGGAAAGTCTAGGCAAACAATGTTATTTTGCTATTTAGTTTTCAGTAATTGAACCTATTATTGTTGATATGTTCATCACCCATTAGTTCCAATGGGATCACATCAGGGCAAATTCCTACTCCTTCCTTTGAACTCATGAAAACACTTTATTTTATTATATTTTCCAAACACTGCCTGTCCCTTGAGGATACATCCAAATTTCGATAAGGTTTATTTGTTGTTGTTGTTTGTTCTTTTTGAGTGGGTCTGGGGTTTATAATAAATTGTTTTACTGACTTTAACACTCTTATGTAAAATGCACTAGGGATACTGAGATACTTCAAAATAAAATGTAACAACAGGTAGAAAGAGCTCCATTCAGTTCTTCATCCACGTTCATCCAGGAAAATGTATGTCTGCCTTTTGTAATAAAAGATAGACAGAAAATTGGTTTCAATCAAATTATGAAAAAGCTGTTACTGCAAACTAATTCTCTCCTTTTCATTGTCATTAAGGTTTCAGACGTAGATAGCATTTCTAAATGTTGTAGTCTTTTACTCTTTAATGCATTTTCTTCAAATGTGTGCTTTATTTGTTTATTCATTTATCAAAAGTTTAAAATATCTACATTGTCCCCACATGGAAAACATCATCCATCTTTCATATTTACCTTAGGAGTTCTGCTTGGATAAAATTGTGGAAAGTTTCAGGGAAACTTTTTTTAATTGTCAGAGAAAATTTGTTTATCTAAAAAAAGAGAAAGTCATTCTTCTATTACAAATTTACATTGTGTGGTTATTAAATTAATAATTGTTTGAAACAATTGCAATGTTATGAGCTATTTTCAGAACCAAGGTGGAAAGGAGCAGCAATGTAGAGCATCATACCTTACATTATGAGACTGATCTTACAGAAATCAAGCTTTCAAAGCAGAGGCAATCTGGAGCAAGGAAGTAGTCAGTTGGGGTTATCAAAGCTTATGAAGAGTCAAAGTAGCCACAAAATTGTTTTGGCCCTCCTGAATTATCCTTCTTGGCAGGCAGGGAAAAATGAAAAGTACGTTTCAAATAAACAAATGGCATGGGAGAGAAATGTTTTCTCTTTGTAGTTCAATACTATTGCATCTCATCTCTAGGGATGCAAGGTCACACCAACCATTATTCCATCAAAATCAACAATTAAACTTCTTAGTTTTACCTAATGAACACAGGAAATAAAAACCTTATTCATGATCAATCTCCCTACCACTCTTCCACCAAACATGCTTCTCTGGATACTTAGATTCTAAAAGATTCCAAAAGAAAATACAAATTTTAAGCTATATATCTGTTAATTCATATCTTTCATTTAAGGTATGACTGAAGGTTTAGAATTTAGGGCTTTAGAAATTGAGATCCCCTACAGTCCTGTCTTTATTACCACTCAAGGGTTTTTAACCAGTAGCTTCACATCTTTAAGCCTATAGTTTCCCTGAAGGAGCCAGATAATCACAAGTTCACTAAGTTCATCGAGACTCACAAAGATTAAATTAGCTTAGTCTTAAAGCACTGATACGTGATGTGTCCCTTTATTGTTTCCAATGACATGAACATTTTGCAGTATCCTTTAATAGGAGAAACAATAAGTCACCTCAGTATAAAGTCATGCCGTCCAATTAATATTCTTTTTAATATCCACTCCATGATCTCTTTGGTACTTACTATTAGAAATCTACAACAAGTTTCCTTTATTTTGGAAAAAGAGATTCTTGTCTACAGCTATTGAGTCCTAGGTACTTCTAGCCCAGATACTCTCATAAGTGTGTGTAGTTAGTGATAACTAATATATAACACTTATGAAGTTCCATTTGAACTGAAGGTTTATATTTGATAGACTGAATTTGATTAGTAATCATAAAAAAAACCACAATGACTAGGAAAAAAATATAATCTGCTAGAAGGAAGCCCACTGCTTTATTCACTGGGAACCCAAATCTCGCTCAGGCTTCTGTGGAAGAGAAGGGGCAAACAGGACTGCAGCAGTTTAAATTCAGTGTTGGTTTGTGAGTTTTCTCTCGATTCAAATCCTAGAGATTTTTGTTATGTTTAGAGCTGTTTAGCGTATACTTTTGCAGCTCTGTATCAACAGATGAAGGAATTGCTCACTTTTAGTTACTGTGGCGACTTGCTGTAAACTAAGCAACAAAAGGATGCATTTTACATTTCTCCATTTTCACTGGCTCTGCTATGATACGATTTTCAGTGTTAAGAATCCACCCATGGGTATGTATTGATCTCTTAGAAATGAATTTACATTCAAATTTATTCAACTTGTTGGAGGATTTCATTTTCTTCACAGATGACTGAATGTCTGACTGTGGCACTCGTTGGCTGTGGGCAGGAGGCTGGCCAAGAATTGAAGAGATGCTCTGCTCCTGGAAGCTGCACCCTGTTGTTAGAAGTGTTCTAAAAGGTGCCCATACTTCTCTGAAGTGGGCATCATCGTGGCTCTTCAGTATATCAAGCTAGTAGGGAGGATCTCTTTCTCACATCTGCTTCAACAGTCTTGTAGAAATGATGGAAGACCACTGTGGTCACCTAAGGCTCCTTCATTATTTGCTATTTACAAACACAGTCTCCTACTCTGCAAGATATCGTATTTGTTTAACAATGCCTTCTGAATTTCCAAGTTACTATATAAATTTATGGTCATTTACCATTTTTCTTTCATTTTCAAAGTTCCTAAGTTGGTATATATAGATAACTTTTAGCCATAGCAAGGTGACGATGTTTATTTAATCCTGTGTGTTCTGATTTTTATCCTTTGTGTTTTGTATTTAATCGCTTGCATGTAAAATTTAGACAATTCTCTTTGTGTTCTTTTATGGCTAAACTTCAGGCCATTGCTTTGTACAGTGCTTCCTTTTTTACTCATCCCTATTGTAGCTCTGTTTTCCTCTTCAGTTTATCCTGTGTGTGTGTGTGTGTGTGTGCATGTGTGAGTGTGTGCGTGTGTGTGTATGTGTGTGTCCATGGTGAGTGTTTGGGTGTGTGAAAATAGCATTAAAATATCCTGTGTGTTCAATTGTAGTTCCCCTGTTCTTTTATAGACCTATTTTAAGTTACTTTCTTTTTTTAGATCTTAGTTGTTGAGTAAAAATAGATTAGTAGATCAGCCCTTATGCTCTTCTGAGGAATACTGTCCTCATTCTGACACAGTGTAAAAACTCAGTGTTCAGGTGTTTTACTCTTCCTTGTGATTTATTGGTATAGAATTATACCCTTACCCCAGCACTTCCCCATGGCATGACAGACTGTGTGGCTGGGATAGTTTAAAACTCCCTCCTCTTGAAGACTTGCTTCATCACAGGAAACAGCCAGTTCAGGATATGTATCTGTTTTTTCTAGGAGTCTTAACTGGGGTCATCCTTGCAGACTCCTGGGAGAGTCCCTTGTGCCAGGTTTTTACCTGAGCTCAAAAACTCCCTCCTTTTTCCACTAGTCTCTTTCTGTATTCTCCGCCATATCCTCTACCTTAATTTTTATCTGCCACAGTCCACTCACAAAATCTCTTTTACTTCCTCTTCCCAAGGAGAGTTGGGCATCCCCACTGAAACCTCTTAGCCACTCTGGCTATAAATTTTAGCATGGTTATTCTCTATTTTAGAGATAATATCCCACTTTTAAGTGAGTTCATGCCATTTTTTGGGTTTTTGAACCTGGATTATCTCACTAAGGATGATCTATAATACTTATATTTAGTTTCTTGCAAATTACATGAAGTCATTGTTTTTAACAGCTGAGTAATACAAGTATTTACCACATTTTATTCATCCATTCTTCAGGTGACAATTTGGTTGTTTTCAGGTTCATACTCTTATGAATAAAGCTGCTATGAGCATAGTTCAGCAACTTTCCTTATGGTAGGATTGAGCATCCTTTGACCATATGCCCAGTAGTGATATAACTGAGTCTTGAGGCAGATTGACTCCCAATTTTCTGAGAAACTACCATATTGATTTTTCGAAGTGACTATATAAGTTTTCTCTCCCACCAACAATAGAGAAATGTTCCCCTTGCTCCACATACTTACTCTCCAGTGTAAGATGTCACTTGTGATTTCTATCTTACCCATTCTGACAGTTGTAAAATGAAATTTCAGAGTCATTTTGATTGCATTTCCCTAATGGATAAGGATGTTGAGCATTTTAAAATATTTCTTTGTCATTTGAGATTCTTAGGTAGAGAATTCTCTGCTTAGATCTGTACCCTATTTTTAATGCATTTGTTGATGCTTAGTTTCTTGATTTTTTATATATTTTGGAGATCAGTACTTTGACAGATATGGGGTTGGTGAAGATATTTTCTCATTCTTTAGGCTGCCATTTTCTCCTATTAATGGTGTTTGCCTTACAGAAACCTCAGGACCATTTATTAAGTGCTTATTCTAGTATCTGTGCTATTGGTGTTCTGTTTAGGTAGTTGTCTCCTCTGCCAATGTGTTTGAGATTATTTCCTGCTTTCTCTTCTATCAGGTTCTATAAAACTGGGTTTCTATTGAGATCTTTGATCCACTTAGGTTTGAGTTTTGTGCAGGGTAATAGATATGGATCTAATTTTATTCATTTACATGCAAACATTCAGTTATACCAGCATAATTTTTTGAAGATGTTTTCTTTTTTTCTCATTGTATACTTTTGTATTCTTTGTTAAAATCGAGGTATCCATAGGTGTGTGGACTTGTGTCTGATACTTTGATTCCATTCAATTGATCCACTTGTCTGTTTTTATGCCAATACCATGCAATTTTTATTACTATATCTCTATAGTAGAGCTTGATATCAGGGACAGTGATAACGCTAGAAGATTTTTTTATTTGTACAGGATTGTTTTAACTATCTCAGGATTTTTTTTCTCTCTCTTTTTTTTTCTTTTGATTTTTCTTCTGAAGTTGAACATTGATTTTTTTCAAAGTCGGTAAAGTATTGTAATGGGATTTTAATGGAGACTGCATTGAATATGTAGATTGCTTTCAGTAATATAACCATTTTTTGCTGTTAATCCTATTGGCCCATGAGAATCCTGTAATCTTCTCCAATGTCTATTTTCAAAGACTTGAAGTTCTTCTCATACAGGTCTTTCACTTGCTTTGTTAGAGTCACACCAAGATATTTTATATTATTCATAACTATTAGGAAGTATGTTGTTTGCCATATTTCTTTCTAAGAATATTTATCATTTGTATATAGGAATACTACTTTTTTTTTTCAATTTAATTTTGTATCCAGTCACTTCACTGAAAGTGTTTATCAGCTATACAATTTCTTTGGTGGAATTTTTGTGATAGATTCTCTATGTTATCATATCATCTGCAATTAGCAATATTTTGACTTCTTCCTTTGTATGGTGGTCTGATAAGTTACAGGGGTTATTTTAATTTTGTTTTGTTTCTATTAAGACTTGCTTTGTGACCAAATATATGATCAATTTTGAAAAAGGTTTGATGAGGTGCTAAGAAAAAGGTATATTCTTTTGTATTTGGGTAAAATATTTTGTAGATACCTGTTAAAATTGTCATGACATCTGTTAGTTCCTGTATTCTTTGCTTATTTTCTGTCTGAATGACCTCAACATTGCTGGAAGTGGGGTTTGGATTCTCCCACTATTATTGTGTGGGGTTTGATGTGTGATTTAAACTTTACTAATATTTCTTTTTACTAATATTTACAAATGTTGGTGCCTGTGCATTGTGGAATAGATGTTTAGAATTGAGATATTATCATCATGGATTTTTCTTGTAATGAGTATGATATGCCCTTTCATCTCTTTGGATTAAGTTTGGGCTGATGTCTATTTTGTCAGATTTCGGATAGCTGCACTATCTTCTTAGGTCTGTTTGATTGGAAAATGTTTTTACAACCATTTACTCTGAGGAAATAACTCTTTGAAACTGAGGTATATTTCTAGTATGCAGCAAAAGATGGATCCTGTTTTTTTACTCATTCTGTTATCCTGTGTCTGTTGGCTAATTGAATCCATTGATATTGAAGTATATTAATGACCAATGATTGTTAATTCTTCCTGTTTTGTTGGTAGTGGCGTTGATGGTGTGTGTGTGTGTGCGTGTGTGTTTTCCTTTCTTTGGGTTTTGCTGGTATATGATTATCTATTGTCTTTGTTTACATGAGTACAGTTAACTTTTTGGTATTGGAATTTCCTTCCTATAGGGTAGGGCTGGAATTATGTATAGTTACTGTTTAAATTTGAATTTGTAATGAAATGTCTTGCTTTCTCTGCCTATGGTGATTGAAAGTCTTTATGTGTATGGCAGTCTGGGCTAGCATCTGTTGTCTCTTAAGAGTCTGCAATCCAGGGCCTTCTGGATTTTAGGGTTTACATTGAGAAGTCAGCCATTATTCTAATAGGGCTGCCTTTATATGCTAAGTGGCCATTTAACTGATGTGGGATTCCCCTCTGTATGCTGTGAATCTGTTTCATTGGTTAACGAAGAAGCTCTTTTAGCCTATGGCAGGAGAGAATATAGCAAGGCAGAAAACCCAAGCAAAGATAGAGAAGGAAAGAAGCCAGAATCAAGAAGATGCCACGTAGCTGTCTAAGGAGAAAGATGCCATTATCATTACCAGTAGGCCACAGTCTCATGGTGATACACAGATTAGTAGAAATGGGATAATTTAAGATATAAGATAGGAATATAAGATATAAGATAGGAATACACCTAAGTTATTGACCAAACAGAGCTGTAATTAATATAGATTTTATATGATTTTATATGATTACTAGGGTCTGGGCAGCTGGAAAATGAACGAACAGTCTCCCCTTATATTTCCCTTGCAATTTGTAACATTGTTTCTTTTTGTCTATATGTTTAGTAGTGTTTTGATTATTGTGTGTCCTGGGAATTTTCTTTCACAATACAATCTATTTTGTGTTCTCTAAGCTTTATAGGCATGTCATCTTTAGGTTGAGAAAATTTTCTTCTAAGATTTTGTTAAATATATCTTCTGGTTTTTCGAGCATAGATTCTTCTCCTTCTGCTATTCCTATTATCCTTAAGTTTAATCTTTTCATAGTGTCCCATAATTCCTGGGTGATTTAGGTTAGATATTTTTTAGACTTAGCATTTTCTATGACTGATGAATCTATTCCTCTATCATGTCTTCAACCCCTACAAATCTTTCTTCCATCTTTTGTATTCTATTGGTAATACATCCACATGTAGTTCTTGCTTACTTATCCTGATTTTCCATCTCCAGTATTTCCTATGTTTGTGTTTTTCTTATTGCTTTTATTTCTATTTTCATGATCGAAACTATCTTCTTCACCCATTTCTTGGGGTTTTTGTTTGGTTTTGCTTTCTTGTCATTCTTTTAGGGATTTATTTCTTTCACCCCATTTTGTTGTCTTTCCTCAAATTTTTAAGGATTTTCTTTTATTTCTTCTTGAAAGATATATATCATTTTCATAAACTTATTTTTATGTTGTTTTCTTGCACTTTGCTTTCATTTGATTGCTCAGTTATTGATGTTATTGGATAGCTTGGCTTGGTGGTACCATATTGTACTTTCTGTAATTGATTGTATTCTTACACTGGTGTTTAGGCATCTGAATTTGAAATGACTATAGGTTTAGGTATTGATTCCTGCATTTGTATTTGTTGGATGTGTGTTTTTCCCCCTTGGTTTCTCTTTCCTCTTTGTTCTTTTTGCCTAAGTTGCCAAGGATTCAGGAGACTAGAGAATCTTTAGGTCCAAGAGGGTGGTTCTTCTGGGGCATAGGGGGTCCTTGAGTCCCTAGATCTGGCCTAGGCTCCAGTGAGGCCAAAGTCCTCTTTTTTATTGTTGTAGACCAAGATATGTACCTGGGATGAAGGTACAGTCTATGACTGTTATTCAGGCTGAAAGGGATTGAGTGAATGGGACCTGAGAATGGTGTCTTACCTCAGGTCTCTAGGATAGGTCTGGCTTTCAATAAAGCTATTGGGGCTGTGAGCCTTAGTTTGCAGACCAGGGAGGGTTACAGTCTGGGGTCGTTTGGCAAGCTGTAGGGAATGTTAGTGGGTGGGTATCCTACCTGGGGTCCCTAAGACCATATTGTCTTGTACTAAAGCTTCCATGACTGTGGGACCTAGTGGGGAGCCAAGAGGAAGGGTTTCAGTCTGGACTACTAACTTCTTATTAACATAAAATATTAATTCATCTTATAATATCTTTGAAGCTCTCTCTGTTAATTATTAAATGAACTAATTGTTACTTTGTAGACCACATTTTTAAATAACTTTTAATAATTGTTTGTGTAGTGCATGATATAAAGTATAAATTTTTGCCAACTGATTAAAACAATTACATAGAAATTGATCTATTTGAATTTACTTTAACTTACTGCTTATTTGATACAAAATTTACTTTAGATAGTATGGTCTTATACACAATGTATGATTGCCTAAACAGTTTAAAAATATTTGTATTAATTTGACCTCTATTGTGTTTCTCTACTTAGAATACAATTCTTTAAAATTGACTTTAATTCTACCTTTTGTGCTTTTACATTTGTCTATCTTACTGTTACATCAAACAACAAAAATTTGGCAAATTTGAACCTCTTCTTTGTTTCTTTTTAATTTATCAAAATAGTAATAAAATACAAATAAGTATCTTTCCAAGGGTATTGCAGAGTCTTTGATGCCATATTTATGAGTTCTTTTGTATTTGTAAATTGCTGTCACTTTTTTGAACAAAGAATCATGGGAGCATATTTACTTTCCATTATGATGATATACATAAATATTCTTGGATATTTTGTTGATTTGTAAAATGTTCTAAATGCATATGAACTTTGAAGTTTCTTTAATTTCCATCTCTCATTGTACAACAATCCTTTTTTAGCTTCCAAGTCTCTATTTATCCTCATAACATTTAATAAATTTGAAAGAACACAAATACATACTTTTTGAGAGACCATTAATCTCTTCTATGTACATTAAAATGCTTTAAAATATTTATTTGATATAAATTGGTCTTTGGCCTAATAAACTATTCAGGAATTCAAAACTCGAAATATATTGTATGTGTGAAATTCACAATATTTTAAAATCAGTAAATACTTTATATTTTTAATCTACTTTTGAATGTCTACTGTGACTCGTGTCTGAAATTGATATGCATCATTGATGTCTGGCAATGACTGTGGAAGAGATTTTATTTAAATCCACATTCCTCACTGTGAAACTTTATAATCTTTTTTTTGTGGCTAAATGATAATTTTTTGGTATTCCTTTCCCACTTTTATATGCCTAAAGCCTCCTTATGTCTTCCTTCTACAGACACCAAAACTTACTGTTTGGGTAACTGAACTCAGGAAATGTCCTCAGGGCACCAAAATGACAGGACACACTTAGGTTATTTTCAGCTTCTTTTCCAGTTTCTTTTTCTGAGGATTTCCCTCAATGGTTGGCAAGGTCAGCTGTGCATTGGTAAAAAGCCTTTCTATATAATCTATTTCATTTTTTCTCAAATGTGCAGTCAGCACAGCTACTGGAAATAGAAAGCACAGTATGCTTTTAGCAGAAAGAAGAAAGGTTGTTCTTTTTTTTTTTTTCAGAGTGCAAGAACTGGTATTTCCAAAATCTTGGAAATCCCAGTCTCAGAAACTAGATACTATCAGAAAGAAATATGCAGTGTGGATGATACCAATTATAAACATGCCCTTCACCTAGGCAGGATTTATATTCTGCAAATCTGAAGAGTAGGTTAAAGTATTTTATATTGCTATTATTCAAGAAGTTTCCCAAGGCTCAAGAGCATGCTGAGTGTTGGATAGAGATATAATTCTCTTTAACACTGTGTGTGTGTGTGTGTGTATGCTTACACATGTATCAAAAGATAACCGCAAATGTCATTCTTCAGGAATAAACCATTTTTTGTTTGAAATAGTGTCCCTTATTGACCCACAGTTTGCAGAGTAGGCTAAGCTAATAAGTCAGAGATCCAGAAATCCACCTCTCTCAGTCAACTCAACAAATATATTTGCTTTGCAATTTCAAATTAATTCTGAAATTTTGTTGACAGAGTCATCTTCCCAGTGACAACCATTAATAATTCACAGATCTTTAATTGTTTGATGTGGGATTCTCCTCTATATGCTGTGAATATCATTGGTGAATAAAGAAACTGCCTTGGCCTGCTGATATGGCAGAACTTGAGTAGGTGGGGAAAACTAAACTGAATGCTGGGAGAAAGGAGGCAGAGTCAGAGAGAAGCCATGTAGCCCTGCCAGAGCCAGAAAAAACTTTACCTGGTAAGCCATGTATTGATACACAGATAACTAGAAATGAGTTAAATTAATATGTAAGAGTTAGACAAAAAGAAGCTAGAGCTAAGGAGCCAAGCAGTGATTTAAATAACAGTTTCTGTGTAATTATTTCAGGCCTGAGCAGCTGGGAACCAACAAGTAGCCTTTCTTCAACAAATTGGCGCCCAATGTGGCTAAATAAATCCAAGTAAAACCTGAGCAAGCTTATAAAGTAATCCTAGACACAAAAGAATAAAGTTAAGCATGGTTTGATAGCAGTATTTTCTTGGGTGGGCTCAGTTTGCTAGAAGCAAGCAGAAGCATGACTCCTTTAAGAGAGGTGGTTCAGTGGTAGCTAAAAAAAAAGTCACAATTTTGAAGTGCTGGCTTTCTGGGCCATGCTGACAGCTTGACTTCTGGCTTTTTCAGGGGGCTGAGCATTTAAAGGGGTTTGAAAGCAACATACTACAACTTGCTTAATGACAACATAGACTGGCTGTGTGCCTAAAACTGGGACTGTGATCATGGCTCTCAAAGACAAGTAACAGCTTTGCCATATTGGACTGGGTGGAGGAAGAAGGCAGGATTGTACACCTAAGCTATTGCCAAAAGCCACCCCTCATAACCATATCCTGGCCCACAATTCCAAAAGAATTCCCTTGCTCCACTTGAGGTCATGCTGGCACCCAGAACCTTAGGCTACTCTGGCCAGAAGACCAGAAGGAAACAGAAAACAAAGGTAAAAAACACTCATCCAGCTAAGATAAACTCAGAGTTTGGCCCTTAGACCTATAATTATCCCAAACCCAAATGCCTAGGCTCTGGTGGAAGATCACAATCAACAACATTTGGGACAGTATGTCTCCACCAGAGCCCAACTATCCTATTAAAACAAAGTGCAAAGGGGTATGGCCAAGTAATTAATATATGAAGACCTGTTAAAATTACACCTGACTTTTCCATAGAGACTCTAAAACTCAGAAGGGCCTGGTGAGATGTCCTGCAGACTCTCAGAGTCATCCCAAAATACTATGCTCAGAAAAACTTTCACTCATTATAGATGGGGAAAACAAATTATTTCACGATAAAACCAAATTTAAACAGTATCTATCCAAAAAATCCCTAGAGAATATAATAGAAGAATAACCCCAACCTAAAGGGGTTATGTACACCTGTGAAAACATAGGAAATAAGTAATCTCCCACCAGCAAAACTAAAAGAAGAACACACACACACACATACATACACACACACACACCCTGCCACTACCACCACCACAAAGATAACAGGAATCAGCAATCATTGGTCACTGATGTCTCTCATTGTTCACTGAATGTCAATGGATTCAATCCCCCCCCCCCAAAAAGATACAGACTAATAGATGGATGAGAAAAATCTTTCTGCTCCTTAGAAGAGACCATCAAAAATGGACATTACATCACAATAAAGGGTTGGAAAAGATTTTCAAAGCAAATGAAACTAAGAAACAGGCCAGAGTAGTCATTCTAATATCTAACAAAATAGAATTCAAGCCAAAATTAATAAAAAGAAACAGGAAATGATCCTTATACTCGTCAAAGAAAAGATCCACCAAGATGATCTTTCAATTCTTAACATATATGCCCCAAACGTAAGGGCATCTATTTATATAAAGTGATGTGGGAATCTACTAAATCTTAAATCACTCATTGACCCTCATACATTGAGAGTAGACTTCAATGCTCGACTCTCATCAATGGGCAGGTCTTCTAGGAAAAACTAATGAGAGAAATATTAGAACTGACAGAGATTATGAACCAAATGGGCATAACTGATACAGAATATTTTATTCAGACACCAAAAAATACACTATTTTCTCAGCATCTCATGGAATATTTTCCAAAATTAACCATGCACTCTCTCACAACAGAAGTCCAAATAGATAAAATAAAATTTAAATAAACCCCTGAATCCTATCAGACTATCTGTTATTAAAACTGGATTTCAACAAAAACAGATGTCCTACAAACTCATGGAAAATGAACAAATCTCCACTGAAGGACTGTTTGGAGAAGATTGAAATAAAGACAGAAAATAAAGTCTTCCTAGAATTCAATGAAAATGAATGCACAACCTACCCAAATTTTTGTGGCACAATGAAAATCATGCTAAGAGGAAAGCTCACAGCATTAAGGGCCTTCATAAAGAAATTCCCAAGATCTCATACTAGCCACTGAACAACATACCTGGAAGCTCTAGAACAAAAAGAAGCAAACGGCCAAAGAAAAGGGACTTTCTCCCTAATAGCCATCAAGTGCCAGCAGCTGCTTAACTAGATATGCAGTTCCTGTATGCCCTGTAGCACCAATGATGAAAATTTTAGAGGGCTTCATCATGTGTAGGAACCACAGCAGATGTGAGTTCATGTGTGCAGCCGTCATGTCATGTCAAGAGAGTAGCAGTGTGCAGCACTGCTCCCCATCTTCTGACTCCTACAGTCTTTCTCTTACTCTTCCATGATGATCCCTGATCCCTGATGTGATGGTTGATACAGATGTTCTATCTATGGTGAGCATTCACTGCACTTTGGTCTCAGTGCTTTGAAAAATAAGGCATCTTTCTGCACTAACCACTACCCACTGCAATACAAAGTTTCTCCGACTGAAGTCGGGAGCAGCAAACAGCTATGGATATAAACACAAATAATTAGAAGTCAGTTTGAAAACATGAGCATTAGAAAACAATAGATTCCCCCTTAGGGCCAATGACCTCCCTAGTCATGTTTTTGAACAAATTTACAATACTAGTCATGAAGTCCCATTTGTGGTACATTCTTCAGTTCAATCAGGAGTGATTGATTTCACCCAGACGATTTTAGCATTGAAAAATTTTACTTGGCAGGCCAGTATTGTAGTATGCAGGGTCCCAGACTTTGTAAGACCACTGCTATCTTTATTTATTCAGCAGTCTGCATAGCACCTTCCCACACTATGAAAAACTCCATAACGGAGGACAATTCCTTGTTATTTAAGATTGATTTATCTATGTCCTATAACCAAAGTAGGTGGTGTCTTTATCTATAAAGTTTTACCATCTAATTAAATATCATGCATTGTCTTGATTGCCCCTAGGCTTCCCAGACTAATAACTTTTAAAGAGGTATCCAGTTTTTGGCACTGAGATTTTCTTTTACTAATTTATGTCTTCTGGAAGATATATATTGCTCAGTCTTGCAAAGTACCAATGCCCTAAATCCTGCTCTATCTCAGCTTAAACAGTTAGCTCTCAGGGTTGTCTTCCATTCTTTCAGATCTTCTATTGTATTTCTCTTGAGTTGCTAGGATAACATGTAGCCATTGTTTTTTGGAAACAGAGTTTCTGTGTAGCGTTGGAGCCTGTAATGTAACTTGCTCTATTGACCAGGCTGGCCTCAAACTCACTGAAATCTGCCTGCCTTTGCCTCCCGAGTGCTAGGATTAAAGGTGTGCCTTTAATTAAATAAATAAATTAATTAATGAGATAATAATTAATTTAAATAATTAAAATCTTTCACATGCTTCATTTTAGCCAGATATTTCTCCACTCCCTCTCTTCCCTATCCTCATCACTCCACTACCTGATAAGCTAATCTATACTCAGTATTCCCTTCTCTACTTTCATTTTTCCTATATTCTGTTATCCTTATTTTTTAATACAATCTCCATGGCCCATATGTAGTTTATTGGCTTTTGCATCGACTCAAAGTTAAACATGCAAAAATGGCCATTTCAGACAGAACCCCTATATTAGAAAGCACGTAAGATGTTTGTCTTTTTAACTTGAGTGATTTATACTTGGTAAAATTCTTTTCTACATCCATCAACTGAACTGCCAATTTCAGAATTTCCCTTTTCTTTATTGCTGAGAAATATTCATATTTCATGCTTATTATGCATCATATTTTTATTCAAGACCTATTAAATGTGCAGAAATGTGAAAGACAATTTGACTAAAATTGATGTTGTCACAGATAGAGAACTGTGCACATCTTAGTAAAAATGTTTCTACTGATTGTGATTCCAAGCTGAATTTCTGAATGGCATATAGGGCCATAAAGGAAAAAAAATGAATACCTGCAACTGACTTAAGTGACTTTAACTTGAAAAACTTTTTACGCTATAGATTAGCATAGAGATGCTCTGTGTGTTAGCATGTGCCATGATTAGAAGGACTTGGGGAAATGAGTCAGAGTCTTGTATATAGTACAAGTACTCAGTAAAGAGTCAGAGTATGTATAGTACATAGAGTGTTCTACCTACTATAGACTGCACTAAGAAAATAATGACTACCATTGTGGGAAGCCTCAAATGATCCCACAGGCAGTCTGAAGGGGAAGTATTTTCTACAGCATCTCCTATAGCTGAAGGCAATCACTGTGAGTTTGAATCTGTACTACTCTAATAGAAATTTTCGTGCTTTTTAGCCTTTCTCTATTATTTAGGTAAACTTCAAAGGATGACTGGTTAGTAAGAAGAAATAACAAAGTAGTAAACTGTGACCTTCCTTTTCTGGTGCTGGCAAAGTAGAATCGGAGGAAATTATTGCCTTCAAAAAAGGTCTTTATATTTCCCTCTTGAAAAGAGATTATGCCAGTGATCAGAAGTGACAGCAGGGATTTCTGTCATCTAAGCATGCCTGCATAAATTGTGGGACTTGCCCTAGATTTTATCTCAAGTTCAGAATAGTGGATGCAGTAGGAAACACGTGCTTTTTAATTAAATTTTTTGGACTTATGCTATAAAGGTTATTTCTGTAGTTCTATCATATAGCACACAATAAAACTTGTAATAGGTACTTGAGAAATTATTTGTCAATAGAATCTTACTTATAGCTATAGAATTGATTACAAGTTTCATGTCAAACTGTAAAACTATTTTTAATTTAAGAAGTATACTTAGGGCTTTACAGAATAAAATGTTTTCTAAGAAGTTTACTTAATAACTTTTAATAAAGGAGAAAAATTAATTATTTTCATATACATTCTTAAAAACTACTACCCAAAGCAGTTTTTGAACCTGATTTTGGACATAAAACCGATGCTAGGTATTGAGAATATAATATTAAGATCTCTTCTTGATTAGAGTGTTGAACTAAGAAGATACTTATAAAAACATTCATAAAATACAGGTTCTGTTTTTTAGTATGAACTATGATCAGTAGGGTTATGTAAATAGAAATGACAAATTCTATCTTGTATATTAGTATACAAAACATGCCTTATAAGTTTGCTATATCTGAGTTAGGTATGAAAATATGATTAAGAATATATAAAGTTGGCAGGAACTATGTGAGTTCTTTGGTGAATGAGCCTTCAGAATAGCCTGAATGGTTCACCTTGTGAGAAGATCCTAGAAACTCTAACCTACTTGGCAAGAATCTGTGGACAAATCATAGCATGATTCTAAGCATGACCCCAGGAGAGTGTGGGCTATATATTCTTCTTGTTTTCATGATTCTAGCCATACTGCTGGCCTGAAAGAGTCACAAAAGATCAGAAAGTTTAATATTACTTGTTTACATAACTGTTCTGGAAAGAATGGTTTAAATCACAAGAGTTTTTTTTTTAAATGCTATTAAATAGATGGTATCAGGAGTTAATGGGAATATTCAAGGAACAGGGAATGAAGCAGAATCATAGAAACACAGTTCCCTCATTTCCAATGATGGTGCCAATACCCCAAGAAGTTAAGAAAGATGGACATAAAGACAAAAGACAAGCAGTGCCAACTGTTAAGAGTAAGTTTGCAAGTTGTGCTGCCTATAGGATAAATAGAAAAACCAGGTATCCCCAAAGAGAAGAGTACTGTAAAATGAAGGATGCATGATCTAACTTTTACTGGTGAGTTGATTTTGAGAGTCCAGATTCTACTAGATACAAATATTAATGACAAGAGATAAAATTGTCTCTCCCTTTGCATGACGTTGTAACATGTCTGTGCTGACTGTTGGGCACACTAATCCACCTGTAGGTGTGCCTACTTAGAAAAGTTTCTTTGAAGCTTGTAAAACTGATTGTGTTTCTAACAATAGAGATATAGATCAAAATGACAATAGCTACTGGTGGGATATTGGGGAGACAGCAGGGGAAAGAAACAAGGAACAAATTGGTAATTATTATAAGCATTATTAGAAACTTAGGAAATAAAAGCTGGTTGTAAAATTATTCGTGCAAACCATTGAAATTGTATTTAAAAAGAGACAGTTCAAGTTATCCAGGGCCGCTAGGCTGGATGCCAACAGGTGGTCACAATTTCTCCACGATGCTAACTCCAGAGATCTGTCTCAGCTGAACAAATTCATTCGGAGCAAGGCCTCCAGCACAAGCTGTCAATAGAATCCTGAAAGGGAACTGTACAATGGATTAGCAGATAAAGACTCTTGAAACCAAATATCATGTCATGAGAATAATCTCTGAGACTTACAAGATGAAGAAAAGAATACACACAAACTGTTCTCTGACCTCTGTCCATTCACACCATAGCATGCATACACAAATGCACACAAATTAAAACAATCAATAAATGATTTAATAAAAATGTTTAAAGTTGGAAGAATATTTGCAACAAAGAATCCAGTACAGAATTATATTTGCTTTAATTAAAACTCAGGAACTCTTGGAAGTACGCAGTATGGAAAGAATGAACAAGAAACAATCATATGGACCCAAGGATAATCTTCCTAAACAATTAAAGTGGGACATTGCTTCTGGGCTGCTGTGCAGGTAACCTGGTCATTTCATGTGTTATTACCCTAAAATTGATCGACATATTTTAAGCAAGCACCCTTTTAGTTAAAAGTATAAAAGCAAAATTACAGCTGCTGTGTGGATAAGGACTCTTGGCTCTAAACTAGATGACTTGAGTTTGATCTCTAGAACCAATTATCACAAGTTATTCTCTGACATTGACATGCAGGCTGTGAATGTGTGTAATCACATACACTCCTGTACCCATCCAACTATTCCCCACACATTAAATAAATAAAGAATTTTTAAACTGAAAATGAATATAAATCTCTGTAAATTAGGATATTATTATGAAAAAAGTTTTTGGATAGAAAAATATGAAAATAATATATAAAAATTTAGAAGGGTTCATAAGCTGGTGAAAAGCTACAAAAATGGGCTGGTGAATGATGACCCTAAGAGGAGAATATCAAAATACAGGTGATATGAAACGGTAAATAAAGTAGTGTGGAGGAAGTTATAACTAGGTAGAAGGAATGGAAGTCAATACAGGTGGAGAAGGATGATTAAGGGAAAATAACACACACACACACACACACACATAATCTTAAAAGAAGTTAAACCACATTGCTAACAATGTTCCCTAAAACAACCATAAACTAACCAAACCCCCAGTACCATGAATAAAATATCTCCTTTAGACTATTTGGGGTAAGTAGTCCAAGTGACCCCCAGAGTAATGTGTATTATCCATGTAGTCTGCTGCATCTCAGTGCCTGGGGATGGGCTGGTAATTTTGAAGATAGTTAGGATGTAGGACTAGCATGATCCGAGCTGGATCTGACCTAAATGTCTCTTTCCTTTATTTCATGGTACCAGAAAATACAGCAAGCTACCAAGAGAATCAATCTAGCTGCAACATTTATGAACCAGGACAATGACTAATGTGGCAAAATATGAAGACAGATGAAAGAACTAGCACTTATTTATCAGCAGCAATCAACAACTCTCTAATTGCACCTAAACCCCCTCAACAGGAAGGAAATCTTGCCTGCTACTGGAAACCTAGCCAGCTTCCTGGGGATAGTGAGATCATGGATCTTCAAATTGACTATTGGCATGTTGCTAGATTAGCATAATTTCTTACTACATTCTGAATCCTAATCTTATGACTACAGATAAGTGTAGCAACTACCATCGAAGTAGCCTCTCTTTACAGCAAATTAAACACAACTGGACACAATAAAGAGATCAGTAATTCATGGTAATCTCAGTCTCTATGGACACGTCCATATCATAACTCCTGTATCTACAGCTGAGGGCACACGGCAGAAAAGGGGACAAAATAATTATAAGAGCAAGAGTGTGTTGAAGTCTGCGTTGAAATCTCCTAGAAATGACTGCACAAACCGGATTAAACAATGAAAATAATAATGCACATATTAGCATGGAATGAGAAATGATTCTCAATGCCTAGATGTCCTTTGGAGAAATGGTAAATACTTGTTGATCTAAAGTCTAAAATTTAAGATGTGATATTGTATTAGTAAATTTTTGCTGCTACGATAAAATAATCTGCCAGAAAACAATTTAGGCAAGATGACATTTATTGTGGTTTACTGTTTCTGATGGAACACAATTCATAAGCTTCCCTAAAAGTTTAACCAACTGGGAGCATATGTGAGCCTATGCAGGACATTTTTCACTCAAATGTCAGTTTTCTTCATTGTTCTCAATAAGCTTGTGTGATTATAATGATGTAGATTGTATTTAGTCTAATTTCAAAGATCCACATAATCATCAATAGTCACAACACTTCAAAAGTCCAAAGGCTATATATATATATATATATATATATATATATATATTACGTGTATCGATGCCTTGCCTGCTTGTACATATGGAAGCCATATATGCATTATTTGTCAAATCCAGAAAAGGATGCTGAATCTTTTGGAATCATGGTTGTAGACTCTTGTTAGCTTTGTTAGCTTCTATGTGCACTCTCAGAATTGAAAAAGGGTATTCTGGAAGAGTAACAAATGATTTTAACCAGCGAACCATCTCTCCAGGCACCAAAATTTTCTTCTGAGACTATATTAACTGTGACTCCCTATAAAACAAAAAACATATTGATTACTTATAACATGCAGTGGTACAGCTCTCTCTCTCTTTGTGTGTGTGGTTTGTTACGTTACACACATTATGTCTACAGTTCACATTCAGAAGTCAGAAAGCGGACACCTGATGTCTTCTTCTATCACTTTCCACTTTATATTTGAAGACCGTATCTTTTGTTAAGACCGAGGCTTGCTGCTTCATCTGGGGTAGATGGCTAGCTAGCTCCTGGATTAGCGAGTTTCTACTCCCCAGTGATGAAGACATGGTTACACTGATCTGTGCCCTGTGCTAGTCGGTTATAGGGATTTGAATTCATGTTCTCTTTCTTTCACAGCAAATGTTTTTATACAATGTGCCATGAGAATACTGAAAAAATGATTCCATAAATAATATATAGTTTGATAATTTTTTATTAAGCACAGTTTTTCACTTTGAGTTTTCAAGTTAACATTTTTTTTTTTTTTGTAGAGCCAGTAGATATAAGGCGAGCAGAGGGCTGGATCGGTTAAATGCAGCTCCGCGGAGCAATACCGAGATGTGACTCACCTGAAATAAAAGGCTGACAGTGATGAAGCAATAATTAGCATCAGGGATCTTTGCGACACTTTAGAAAGGGGCCGATTTAGTAGACTTTTTATTTCTGCAGAAAACAAGCTGTTCACTGAATACAAATTGAGCCACTTTCCTTTGTGCTTAGAGAGACATCAAGCGCATGCAGGAACATAACCGTGGCTCTTTGTATTTCAGTTCTGGTGTTGGTGGTGAAAGCAGCAGGTTGTGAGAGTCAAAGACAGTTTGTATGGTAATTTTCAAATCTTAAGATTGACATTTTCGGCATCCACATTGTTCTATACCACTGCTCATGAGATGAAACTTCTATATTGTTCCTATTTTTAAAAAAGTATGGTGGTTATAAGATTAGGGAAACTAGAAAAGAAGTACACCAAGAAGGCAGAGGACGGACAGAGATGAATCAATGTGCGTTTTGTGGTGGTCTGAAATGCTTCCTGTAATTGAAAAGGGCAGGTCTGCTCTATTTCTGTCCTCAGCTGACCTCAGACAGGTGTTTTTCCTGGTTTGCAACACTGAACATTAGGAGACCTGAAATGCCATACCTTAGAAACAATCTGCTCAGAAAAGCTGAAAAGTCATACTTCTTAGGGTACTAGACAAAGGACTAGCTAATAAAGGAACGTGTGGGCAGGAATTTAAATTAGCAAGCTGAGTATCAAAAATACTTGACACAGGCTGTCATAGGGAAATGTGAAAGTTTTATTATCTTTTAAATAATGCATGTCTTTCAGATTTGTGCTTTTGCCATGAAATTTTATAAATATAGTAAAACTGAAACTATTAAGTGAATATTATGGTTAGAAAGTTGGAATTAAATGAGAAGAGATAAGGTTTCTTTGGTATCCTGATATATATGAAATACATTAGTTGTAGCAATTACCTTATGAAATATGGACTCCAAAGAATGGTTTAAAACTGAAAAATTTGCCATACTCTTATCTTCTCTTTAGTACTATATTAAAGTTTTCATATGTATAAATAATATATGCCTACATCATTCTGATTACTCTTACCATACTAACTTCTCTAAGTTTCTCCCTACCCCTTTCAACACCACCCTTCAGGAAAACCCATTTCTTATCTTCGTGTCTTTTTGCCCTATTTTGCCAACCCAGTGACCTTGATTTTGAAGATCATCATTGGAGACTGATGACTGGTTTATAGGTAACTTTCTGAAAAGAAAAACCCCCGAGTCAGCAGGAATACATCAGTAGCCAGCATTTCAGCATGGATGGGTAGTCCCCATGCACCGTGTTTGTATGCATGACTGACAGTTGAGAGGCACAGTTGATGGAGGTGGGTCTTGTATCTTATCTGTTGTTCTCATTGGTTAACTAATATAGAAACTGCCTTGGTCCTCATAGGACAGAAAATTAGGTAGGCGGAATAAACAGAACGGGATTCTGGGAGAAAGAAGCTGAGTCAGTGAGTCGCCATGATTCTCCCACTCCAGACAGACACAGGTTAAGATCTTCTCTGGTAAGCCACCTCATGGGCTACACAGAATATTAGAAATGGGTTAGATTAAGATGTAAGAGATAGCCAATAAGAGGCTGGGCCAGGCAGTGTTTAATAGAATACAGTTTCCGCGTAATTATTTCGGGCAAAGCTAGCCATGCGGGCGGCGGGGTGCCAGGGACGCAGCCTCGCCGCTCGTTCTACAACACACAGTCTTTAGCAGACCTAGTGCAAGCAATTAAGACTTCTGTGAATTCAATATTTTAATGATTATTTTGTGCCCAGGTGACAGCATCTTAAAGTCATTCTTTCTTTTATGTGATTCTTATATACTTTCTGACCCCACCTCTACAGTGTTCCATTTGAGAAGAGGGTAGTATCAATGTTCTGTTTAGTGCTGAGCTCTCAACTGCCCCTTATTTTGAACAGTAACGGTTATTACTAAAACTTTTAAAAGAACGTTCTAAAGATTATATTTAGAGATTAAATGTGATTCAAATCATGCAACGCTTGACACCCTATTAGAGCCTTCTAATCTTTCGCATGGCATTCAATATTTACTCATGCTTCAATATGTGCAGTTGTGTACTGGAGTGAAAAACTCATCGGTTAGCCTTGGAAGATCATGCTACAATGGCAGAAACTGCCAATGAATGATGCTCGCTAGCAAGAAATGAAAGATGGAGTTTGGAGTTGAGGATTTCTCTCGCATTAACAACATAGAATTGACTCTAGCCTCAGACCAACTTTCAGACACTACTGACACCTTCCTAGTCTTCTAAAGACTGAACAAAAAGCGGCACACAGCAGGCTAATATCGAGTTCACAGAAGCAGAATAAATTGCTACTAGAGCTGCTGAGTTTGTGGCAATTTGTTATACATCAATAGAAAATGAATGCACAGAAAGAGCGAAAATAAAATCTCTTTTATAAGAAAGGTGTCCCCTGAGTGTGGGGGGATGACCTGTGATCTAAATCTAAAGAAAGTTTTTTCTTTTTTTTTTAATAGACATAAATCTGTAAAGTGGTCCAAACGCAATGCACATGATTATCCCCATTTGATGTACTACCGTCAACCTAAACTCCAAGAACCTTTGATATGTCACTGAGCAAATCGAGAATCCAACCAGACAGGGTCCTGGGGTCTATGTGCTACATAGGTGCCAATAAACTCTTCACAGAGTAAACTTGATCAGTGGCAAGAAGTCATTTTTCAAAAGACCCATTCTGTATTAGGGTCTCCAAAGCACTTGAAACAACCTTCCTTTTCTGCAAGTTCTTTCTGAGAACCCAGGACAAGAACTGAGGGACTAGACACTGAGAATTGTCCTACAGAATATTTTTATGTAAAGGGGATAATGTGTCAGAACGTGAAGAGCTTTCTCCAGGATAAAAATCCCATCTGAGACTTAGATTCCAGGGAACTATACAGAGTTCATTCTGAGGTTATCCCTACATCAGGAACTGCATAGAAGTGGGCTTGTCCTTCATTCTCATGACAGAAATCACAACGAGGTAGACCCTGCTTGTGTCCATGTGAGGGTCCACAGGACTGATGTACCACTGTCTATGCTCACCTTTATGCTTTTTAATATTTATTTCAGTACAGATAATCTAAAGTGTGATGCTCTCATTTTCCTGTTTTTGATTTGTTGGTAGTTTTGTATTTGGTTTTGTTCTTATTTGCTTTGACTAGACTTTCTCATGGAACACATGCTGATCTGAAGCTGCCAGTTTCTCTGCCTCAGACTTCTGAGTTACCTCATTGATTTCAGTAACACGAATGTATTTCTGTCTTGGTATTGACTTTTCTTTTACATTGTTGAGATTTTTGACTGCTTTTTACTTCTTTTTACTTTTAGCCCTCCTATACACAAAGGATAGAGAAGCAGAGAGGGAATTCAGAGAAACTTCACCTTTTATGATAGCCACAAATAGCATAAAGTACCTTGGGATAACTCTAACCACGGAAGTGAAAGATCTATTTGACAAGAACTTTAAGGCACTGAAGAAAGAAATTGAAGAGGACACCAGAAATTGAAAACGTCCCATGCTCTTGGATTGGGAGGATCAACATAGTAAAAATGGCAATTCTACCAAAGGCAATCTATAAATTCAATGCTATCCCCATTAAAATCCCAACAAAATTCTTTACAGAACTTGAGGGAATAATGATCAACTTTATATGGAAAAACAAAAAACCCAGGATAGCCTAAACAATCTTATACAATAAAGGAACTTCTGGAGGCCTTACCATCCCTGACTTCAAACTCTATTACAGAGCTACAGTAATGAAAACAGCTTGGTACTGGCATAAAAACAGAGAAGTCGACCAAAGGAATCGAATAGAAGTCCCGGACTTTAACCCACAAACCTATGAACACCTGATTTTCGATAAAGGTATACAATAGAAAAAGAGAGAGCATCTTCAACAAATTTTGCTGGTAAAACTGGATGTCAATCTGTAGAACAATGAAAATAGAGTTTTAGGGATGTATCTTCTTTACCAAGGCAGAGGAAATGAGATAGAAGGGCAAGGCCACCAGAGCCATGTTTGCCTTGCTTGGGCTGACTAGAGTTCCTTCAACTCCTTTTCTGTAGCATAGACAGAGGCCACTTGGTCATTCCTGGCTGCTCAGCCCTGAAGTAACCACACAGAAACTGTATTAATTAAATCACTGCTTGGCCCATTAGCTCTAGCTTCTTATTAGCTAACTCTTACATTTGAATTTAACCCATTTCTATTAATCTGTGCATGGCCACGTGACAGTGGCTTACAGGCTAAAGTTCCCAGCATCTGTCTCAGGTGGCTCCATCACTTCTCTCTGACTCCGCCTTCCTTCTCCCAGCATACAGCCTAGCTTTCCCACCTAGTTCTGTTCTGCCCTTGCCATGGGCTCAAAGCAGTTCTTTATTCATTAACCAATAAAAGCAACACATAGACAGAAGGGCCTCCCACACCACTTTCCATTTTCCCCCTTTGGTTGAAAATAAATTCTTCTCATGCAATATCCTGATTACATTTCCTTCACTTTGCTCCTCCCAGTTCTTTCTATCCTCCCCTCCCATCTGGACCCATTGCCCCTTAGAAACATTGAACTTTCTTTCTTATTTTTAAATTCAAAAGAAACAGAAGAATTCACAAAATTTGGTGCTTGTGCAAATGCTCCAAAAATAGCTTATTCATATAAATTTTAAAAATAATCTATTATAATTATGTACTATTTTATAATCAGAAGAGATTTTTGCACTGACCAAATAATATCTCTTCACTACTTGTGATACCTTTATTTGAAAAACAACCAGCAAACTACTCAACCAGAAAGCTAGCTTAGGTTGCCAGAGTCAAGGGGGACCTATTCTCTTATCAACAAAGTTCCAGCCACAGAAAATCCAGTATCAGAATGTGGATTTTGGATTTTGTCAGATCAGAGATATCATGTGACAGAAAGAAGTTATTTTTGGAAGCATCCCAACTGCTTTATTGTACACTGTGTAGCCTTATCTTCTGTACTTACCATTTTGCTTGCAAATCTCTTTTTATAAATAAGAGGCACTTTGAAAAAATTGTTGTGTTCTGAAAAGCAACAAATTCCCCAAATACTAATGCAGAGAACTTATTTCTTAGAAGCAGAAAGAGGCAGAAACAAAATTCTAGGCTTATTAAAGGTTTTAGTAAATCTATATCCTAGGCAGGTTTATCCTTTCTGTGATGAAACACTATGACACCATGATCATCATCTTCTTCTTCTTCTTTTTCTTCTTCTTCTTCTTCTTCTTCTTCTTCTTCTTCTTCTTCTTCTTCTCCTCCTCCTCCTCCTCCTCCTCCTCCTCCTCCTCCTCCTCCTCCTCCTCCTCCTCCTCCTTCTTCTTCTGTACTTACATTGACTCTTTGTGGATTTCACATCAGGCATTTTGATCCACTTATCTCCCTTCATATCCACTCTCTGCCCTTACAACCACCCCTGCCCCACAAAGAAAACCCAATTTAAAAGAGAAACCAAAGCCCAAACCAAACAAATGAGGGGGTGGGTCTTGTGGAAGCTACAGGATAGTGAGTCACACATTTTGGCATTTAGTCCATTCATTTTTATGTGCAAGTTTTCATTACTACAAGTCATTGAGTCATTGGTCTGACTCAAGGCCTCTGATTTCTGTTAAGCCACAAATAATGGGCTCTCACTGGGCCCCTCATAGATATCCTATTGTTGCCCTGTGTCTTAGAGATCCTGTTGTTTTGGATCCATGGGTTCATTTCTTCTACTTGCAGTAACAATTCATTGATGGGGTGGATGTTGGGGTGAGCCATCTCATAGCCCTTGTTCTAGGCTTGGGTGGTAGCTGACGGTCAGTCCTCTGTGGAGGTCCAAAAATGGGAGTCTAGTTTTCCCTTGTGTGATGGTCAGAGAACTGGAGGTTGCTCTAAGTGACTGATAAGCATAATTGCGTGTCCCAACTCAAGATATAATTCAAATAGCTCATACAAGGAAGCCCATGCCATCCTGACAGGTGGTCAAGATATGCAAATGGACTTCTGCTACTTCTTTTGTTAAATCTTGGGAGTGGTTACCTTTGAGATATGTGGTACTGGGCAGCTCCACTGCCTAAACAACAGAATGATTTGATGTCTCAAAGTATTAAAGCGATTGATGAGTTGTCCTTTGTATCATGTTAATAAAGCCTGTTTGTTACATTCTCTCCCCCTTTACATTGGGTATCAAAGCCATGGAAAAATAAACATAGGGAATTTTCAGTATTCACTGGAATGTCCTCCAGGTACTATTCTATTGTTTCTGTCTTATTATTTTTCATGCATCTTCATATTCTTTACTAATTTCTAAATTCTCATACCACTACCCTGACAAGAGGTATTTTTGTCAAGGCTGGTCCTTGAAAGTCCTCCATCTTTCCCTCACCCATCTCCACTATCCTGGGGAGCTCTCCCAGCACTGTATAGGTCTGTGGTCCCACTGCAGCAGATCTTTGTAATCATATCCATGGCCCATGTTAGCACAGGGTCATTGGAATCACATTGTGCTGGGTCAGCCCCACCTTTCCCTGGTGCTGGAATAGCTGGTCCTGCACCTCTTTGGATACTGAAACTGGGGAGCTAGTCTCACCCCAGCACTCAGGAAAGGTGGCTCCACCCTTTAGCACAGGTGTGTACCCCACTTGGGCAGCTCACTAGGGCTGACACTGTGGTCCTGGTTGCAGGTAAGCTGATCCTAAGAGCAGGAGAGCTGACACCAACCACCACCTGCCATGTGCTGATATGAGTGAGAAGAAGATGCCCTCCCTACTTCACCCATTACCACCTGCAGCAGGTGACAGAAATGGCTCTCGGGTCATAAGAGTGAAAGAAATAACCCTGCCCCTCACTGGCTGCAGCATGCAGAGTGAGCTCTTCACCTCACCTGGGCAGCATATTAGCTCTAGCAATGACTCTGTTGTCAGGGATAGAGGTGAGCTAGCTCTGAGGGCATGAGAACAAGAGTGCTGACCCCACCTCACCACCTCATATATACCCTACAGGAAGCAGGAGAGGGCCCTGAACCTTGCCTGAGGCAAAATGAGTAGAGCTGGCCCTGTAAGTGTGGGTGACCTAGATGTGAGGACCTGAGAGCAGAAGAATGGCCCTACTCCTTAATGTAGGGTGCATTGGGTGAGCTAGCCGAGTCAGTGGGCTATCATCTCTTCAATGCCTGTTATTTTCTGAAGAGGAAACAAAAGGGAAAACAGATCTGGGGAAGAAGGGAGTTTGTGTGTGTGTGTGTGTGTGTGTGTGTGTGTGTGTGTGTGTGGCAGAACTAGGAAGAGTAGAGAAAAGGAAAACTGTGGTTGGAAAGTGTGTGAGAGAAGAATTTATTTTTAAGGAAGGGGAAAGTCCAGTTTGAAGAATTTAGTTCTTTTTGAGGAAAAAAAATGATGCTTATAAATGCTAACAACATCATGAAGTGATTTGAAAACAAGATGTTTTAGGATTGAGAAGGAAGAAAATACGTTATGCTGAAAATGAAAATGTATGTGTAGGTCAGATTGGCTTCTGTCAGGAACACCTTTCCATCAGTCAGCAACACGTTACTTTGTATTTTTTGTTTTCCTTTTTCATTATTTTAAGATCAGAGCATATCTTCTTCCCTTTTATGCATCCAAATCCTCCCATGCAACCTTCCTTACTCTCCTTCAGATTCAATTGTTTAATGCAATGTGATCAGCTGTCACCTATAAGTTGTTGGAATACAAATTAATAAATTTAATCATACACTTAATTTTATAAGTCTATGATTTATGAAAGAAAACATAAACATATGAAAGTAAAGCATTCTAGCTGGGTGGTGGTGGTGCACAACTTTAATTCCAGCACTCAGGAGGCAGAGGCAGGCAGATCTCTGTGAGTTCAAGACCAGCCTGGTCTACAAGAGCTAGTTCCAGGACAGTCATCAAAGCTACAGAGAAACCCTGTCTCAAAAAAAATCAAAACAAAACAAAACAACAACAACAAAGAAAGTAAAGTATTCTGTATATTAATGAAGTAACTTTATTTTACCTCAAGATTAAACTTTAGTAATGATTAATGTGTTTTGATGAATCAGAATGATTTCAAAACTCAAAAAACTAAAAATAATTACTGCAAAATAAAATAAAAAAAATAGACTCAAAATATTTTCTATTTTAATGTCTGTGTAAAAAGATTTTTAAGGATGCTGACAATAAAAACTTTTCATAGTGTGTCAAATTTTAAACTGCTTCAATTATTATAATATTGGAAGCCTAGTTGTACAGCTTTATTTATAGATAGCTATTAAGCATTGTGCTTTTGAATATCTCCCACTAACTGATGTGGTGTAATTAGTTTAGGTATAAAACTGGAGGAAAAGGAAATGTGGAAATCTGAGACTAATATTTTTCAGGGTATAAACTAAGAAAATATAATTTCAGTGTTTTTGTAATAATTATTTCTGCTAGTTTCATTGCACTATTACAAAATGAAAGGATTTATGTCATAATCATGCATAGGCCCATGGGTTATGCTTGCATTTTAGTGAATTATATTTGAATGATTGAATAATAAAAGACATGTAGAGTAACATTACTGCCATATCCTTTTAATATTGATAAATCTGTTCCCCGTGGTTATAATGGATTCTCTTCTGGCAATTTGGCCTCAGACACTGACCATTAACTCCTAGATATTCCTACAAAGAATACAAAGAATAACTACTAAAATAGAATAAAACTACAAAAGTTCAAATGAGGTTCCCTTCTTTATAAATTATTTTTCATTTTGGTAATAAGTTCTACTTATACCTTCTTATTTCATTTGCTATCTACTTTTCTGTCTCCTATAATATTTTAAAATGAGGAATCATGGCAAACCTTTATCATGAATACTTTAACCATTTCTGGATTTAGATGATGTCTAGATTCACAGCATGTCTGTAATACACATAATGAAAAATATGACTGGATAGTTGACCATTTATCTTAACTGATGTGAACAATTGCTTGAAGTAATGACTATGTACTGTTTGTTCCTGACTGCTCAGCCCCGAAATAATCACACAGAAACTTTATTATATAAAACACTGCTTCGCCAATGACTCTAGTGTATTTCTGGCTAGCTCATATACTAAACTAACTCATCTCCACTAATCTGGTATCGCCATATGACTATGGTTTACCAGGTAAAGTTCCATAAGGCCTCTGTTTCCAGCAGGGGCTACATGGCTTCTCTCTGACTCTGTCTCCTTTCCCCCAGCATTCAGTTTAGTTTTCCCTACCTAGCTAAGTTCTGCCCTGCTATAGGCTCAAAGCAGTTTCTTTATTAACCAGTGGTATTCACAGCATACAGAGGGGAATCCCACATCACCGAGTGAGAATAAAATAAATACCATTAAACAAGAGGAGAGAAACTCACTCATCTTACCTCACACCCACAAAAAAAATCAAAAATAATTCTGTAGCAGAATTTAGAGAAAATCTATAGTTTGCTTTATATGGTCAGAGCAAGCACATTATTATGAACTTTAAAGGCAGATGTTGAAGGTTGTTCACAAAATGACTCAAAGGCATCAGCCACTGAGAACACACTAATAATTATCCCCACGTTTTCTGATGTTGAAGCAGAGTCTTTCTAGGTAACCAAGACTGGCCTTCAATTTCTGTTCCTCTGCCTCAGCCTCCTGAGTACTGAGATTATACACCAGCCTACATTCCGACATTATACCTAAAAGCTGGACAAAGTAGTGCTATAAAATTAATACTTAGAAGGCATTCTGCTTGAAGTGAGTGTAAGACATGTAAATCAGCTAGCATGGAAACATGAGCAAACTCTTTTGATAACATATAATCTTTTCTTCTTTTTATCGAAACAACCAAAGCAGAATTTAGTTCACTGATTATGTGTATTTACCTACTCTTGGTAATCCACTTATAAAATACTATATAAGATATAAATAGAAATAATGATTAATACAATACCATAAGATGATTCAGAAGTTAAAGGAGTTTGCATGCAATAGTGATGACCTGCAAGGAATTTTCTAGAAACTGCAAGGTTCCAGAAAGGAATTAATTCTTGAAAGTTGACATGTGACTTGCATATCCATTCTATGACAAGCTTGCACCTGCACAAGTTCATATTCACACAAGCATACATATGTACACATACAGTACCAGTCATACAACTTTTTAAAATCAATTATTGAATTCACACAGTCGTTTAGAAATGAGAATGAATTTACTCATAAATTAACCATAAGATATTATTAATGTCTCACATATGTCTACTACTGTCCTATAACCCACACACACAATCACTATGTTGTTAAAGCTGTATTCAAGCAAGATAGCACCATTTCCAGAAACATAAGACCTAGTTGTCTGGAAATTACATTCAGTCTGTTTAAAGTGCATTATTTGATATAATACATTCACACTTAAAAATCTCTAAAAAATTAGTTTGAACAACTGTCAAACATTCTGTGAGTGAACATGGACTAAGAAAAAGGTTTTCTCTACAGACCAGCCCTTCAGAGCACAGGTACTCAATAATAGTAAACTGTATGGAGCCACAAAAAAACGATCTTTAAAAGAAAAAAACAATGTCATCAAACTGTTTCTTCTTGTGGATCAAAGGCACAACTGACAATATATAGATGTAAAAACACACACAAAGAGGGTAAAGGAAAATTCTTTGGGATCGATTGATTTGGAAACTTGCCTGCTGACATAGCATTTGCATTTTAACTATTTGTACATCCTTAGGTAGTTATAAAGTCACAAGACACATAAGTAGCAGGATATATTTTTGAGAAATTGTTTCAGTGGATTATTTTATCATTATGCAAATATCTGGAGACTCTCTGATAATATAAATGTTCTAGCTCACCGTATGCCTAGCCTGCATAGCCTACTGCTGGCTGTTAGGCTACACACTTTCTATGTTACTGTACAGAATAAGCAACTGTGACTCAATGATGACTAGGTACCTAAGTGAAAGAGAAAAGAAAACACTGTAATTTCTGAAAATTTCTTGGAGGATGATCAGTCTTAGGTGAAAAGTAACCAATTTATTTCATATCTGTTGAAATTTTAATTTAACAAAAAGTTCAATGTTATTGCATATTTATGGAGATTTTAATGATATTACTAGCAAAAAAGTTTGGAAGTAAGTGAAATAAAGAAAAGAGTTAAATATTTTGCTTAAATACACCAACATATTTAAAAACATTTGTGGCATACACACTCCAATTATTTAAACAAATACATGGACTTGCATTTTGTATGGAAGAAATAAACTTTTAAACCTTTATTTTTATATTTGATTTAGATAATTGAATAAGAATATATAAATATTTTAAACATATTTGAAAGTTGTTATTTTCCTTAAATTTTAAAACTTAAAATACGTAATATCCATAACGAAAATATGGTTATGATATAATTTTCGCTTACATATTTTTATTATTGATATAACTAAAGAGATATTATTACAAATATAATGGCTCTTCTTTTTTCACTGAGATAAAGTATAATTTAGTAAAATATAAATAAAGTCTAAAGTTTAGTTATTAATACTGTAGTAATTAAAACTCTGATAATTTTTATTTGATTGCTTTTGATAGTTATACTATTATCTATCACCCAAAATAGAACAATATATTAATATTAATTAACTTTAGAAATAAGAAAAGCACAAGAACATTTCCTAATTTATTTCTCTTTACAGGTAAGCTGCAAAATATGTATTTTCCAAGGTACAACAAAATTAAAATAAACTACAATTGAATATGCCCTATTTTTGTATGTCATACAAATATATTCTTATAAATCATATGGAGAAAATTAACTTTAAATTATTCATATTTAGCATAAATTACCCCATGGCCATGTCTAGAAACATAAAGACACCTTCTAAAGGTTTTTCCATATGGAATAAATCTGGGAATATGAAACTAGTTTAGAATTAGTAAGAATTTGAGGGTTTATCCTGGGACCAAGGCTATTTAATCATTGCAATTTTATAAAAATCTCTTTTTTTCCTAAAGCACAATCCACATGCATCACATCACACACAGTGATGCTGAGTCATCATTGCCCTGACTTGATTTAATTGTATGGACTTGGTGAGGGATCATTTTTCTCTTATATGATCGTAAGTAAAGACCTGAATATAAATTGTACCCTATTTCAGGAAATAGAAGCAGATGATCTTTCAAGAACTTTGAGCCACATGTGCTGTAACAACCTATGACTCGGTCCTCAGAATGCATATGGAGGGTGTCAGGCCTGTCTGTTGTGGGTGTTTGTGTTTACTCTTTGGGATCTTTACTCTTTGGGGGTACCCACCACCAAGATCCCAGATAAATCACATGGTATCTTATTATTACTTATAAATGCCCTGCCTTACCTCGACTTATTTCTAGCCAGTTTTTCTTTATCATATCTACCTTTTGCCTGTAGGCTTTTATCTTTCTCTGTTCTGCATGCCTTTGTTTACTTCTTACTCTGTGGATTGCCCTGTAGCTGAGTGACTGGCCCCTGGTGTCCTTTCCTTTTCCTGGTCCTCCATCTTCCCAAATTTCTCCTTCTATTTATTCTCTCTGCCTGCCAGTTCCACCTATTTTTTTTCTTTCTGTGCAGTTATTGGTCGTTCCATTCTTTATTAGACCACTTAGGTATTTTAGGCAGGCAAGACCTCACAGCTTCACACAGTTACACAAATGTAACATAAAAGAACACAACATATCTTTGCATCATTAAAACAAATATTCCACAGCATAAACAAATGTAAACCATCTTATTCAAAATACTATTCTTCAACAGCCTGTTTGAAAGACCCCCCCACTCCAGCTATGCAGCCCCTATAACGCCATTTCGCAAGGCTTAAAACGCCCCACCCGAGGTCAGGGTAAGATCGGAAAGCTTGCCACAGCTTATCTGTGGTTGAACATCTGGTTCTGAGTCAGGGACGAGAGTATCAGTAGCGCCCCACACCCTGAGCTCTTGTCCTGAGTCAGGGACGGAGAATATCAGTAGCGCCACACACCCTGAGCTCTTGCCCCACACACCCTGAGGAACTTGTCCATGAGTTAACCCTGGCCTTATTCAAACTAACCAATAACCATGCATCTCGCTTCTGTGCCTGCGCTTATGCTCCCCTATCCCTATAAAAAGCACTCTCCCTAGCCGAGGGGCGCGCAAGTCTTTAGAGAGACTTTGTCGCCCCGGGCGCCCGTGTATCCAAATAAAGCCTCTTGCTGATTGCATCCGTACTAGTGGTTTCGACTGATTCCTGGGTGAGGGGTCTCTCCTGAGGGAAGACTCTCCTTGGGGGTCTTTCATGTTTTATACAAGTAACGTGTAGCTGTTAGATACACATAGTGACAGTTTATCCCAAAAAAAGGTAACTTAAGAATCAGTCACATTAATGATTATATGTTTAGAATTACCATATTTTCACAAGATCTGAACAGTCCATTCAAAAATTGTTATAGTGGAAGTATAATTCTAAAATTTTAACAATAACTTAAATCGATATTAATGTTACTATTTTCCAAATGATCAATATTAATCATTCAGTGATGGCTAGTTTTATGTTAACCTGACATAATGAAAAGTCATTTGGGAAGAAGGACTCGATTGATAACATGCCTCCATAGGCAAGTTCGTCATTCATTTTTTTAACTAATGATTGATGTGAGGACATAGACATTTGTGGACAGTGTCATTTCTGGTCTGGTGGTCATAGATGCTCTAAGAAAGCAAGATGAACAAAGTCATGGGGAGCAAGCCCCATGGTAATCAGCACTATCCATGGCCTCTGCACCAGCTCCTGACATCAGGTTTCTCTCCTGATTAAGTTCCTACACTGATTTTCCTCAATGATGGACTGTGATTTGCAACTTCAGGCTGAAATAAAAAATAATGCAGGATATTTGATTGTACTGTGTGAAGATGCACTACTCTTTTACCTCACCTTTTGATTGGTTTAATAGAGAACTGGAGGGCCAATAACTAGGCAGGAGAGGACAGGTAGGACTTCCAGGCAAAAATAGGAACTCTGGGAAGAATCTGAGAGGTGAGTTATTTACCAGTAAGAAGCAGATATCGGACATACAGTACTGTGGGGAGGTAATGAGCAATGAGGCAGAACACTGATTAATATAAACAGATTAAGTTTGAAGAGCTAGCTGGGAATAAGCTTAAGCTAAAGCCAAGCTTTCATAATTAATAAGAAGTCTCGGTGTCATTATTTGGGAGCTCGTGGTTCAAAGAACATCTGACTACAAAGAAATTTCTTCCTTAAGTTGCCTTTAGTCATAACATGTTATTAAAGCAATAGAAACCATGAATAAGATAAATTCAACAGCATCAACATCTCCATATGCACAATCATTCATAATTCATTTTCTCAAAGTTTAAAAAATAATCCAAGGGAGATTTGAACAATTTCTACTAGCACTCATTCTATCACTTTAATATAGATCAATGGGAAAATAAAGCTGAGATTTAAATATATGCTATAAAAATACTATATTCTTCTTATAAATAAAACTTCTTACTTCTATTAAGAAATATTCAGAACTGGAGTTCCTGGGTGAGGGGGTCTCAATTCCCAGCCAATGCACCAAATGAAAGACCCCCGAAGAGGACTTCCCTCGGGAGGAGACTCCCCCAAAGCCAAGGAACAGGCCGAGACTCACGGATGCAAACCGCAAGAGGTTTAATGGGTAACACAGGTACCTGCGGGTAGCAAAGTCTTTCAGAGGACTTGCATGCCTGCAGACTGGAAGGCGGTCTTTTTATAGGAAAGAGGGCAGCAAAAAGCAAGTTTACAGAAGTAGAAGCGTGGTTATCGGTCGATCGGAGTGAGGCGGGGGGCATGAATGGTTTTTCCTCTCCAGCATAGACGTCTGGCAACAGATATCCTGTTTTGCAGCCCCCCACAGACCTCCTGCTTTGTGGATGTCCTATCTTATCGATATCCTGTCTTGCAGCCATCCTATCTCACAGACGTATCCTGCTTTCCTAAGCAAATGGGATGTTCTCATGAGAGCAGGCTAGCTGCTGATCCTGAGAATCTTTCAAGCAAACAGGACGTTCTCCCGGAAGCATGCTAGCTGCGGGTTTTGAGGAGGGGGTCTGTAGGGTCTTTCACTAGCACAGTAAAAAAAAGTGTCTGTCATACACTTGTGAGGACATGAGCTCATATCACCAGCACCTACATAAAGCCAAAAAGCAAAACATTATGCCTTGTAGTTTAATGTCATCATGTGTCAATCATGTTGACATTCTCTGAACACCAGAGGGCTTATATATACCTGATCCACAATTCCTGCCACCAGCAGCAATCAAGTGCTTCTGTGCTGGCTTCACATAATGATATATGTTTTATCATGCAGTATCTCAGTGTTAACATCAGCAAAATCCTGGAGTCTCCTCCACAACTTAAACTTCACACCTGTAGCTTCTTGTTCAGGCCTCTTAGGAGTTTCATTCAGAGAATCAACACTTCGTAACATATTGCTTGGTCTAAGGCACTTTCTGAACCTTGGTTCAAGCATCCATGATCCCACACCCCCAGTTTTTACATGCCTGCAAAACTAGTGCTATATGGAGGACAACATGTTCTGCTGCCAGCTAGAGACACAACCTGACCCCATGCACTGTGCCTTTGGTGTCTGGAGCCTTTACAACTAAACCGGGGAAGCATTTTCAAAGGTAGCAGAGACACTGTGTTGGAGCACTCTTTTTATGGACATACACTTTTCAAGTGAATAAATTTTTTATTATTTGTTTATTTTTTTTAAATTTCACACCCTGTAACCCTGATGGCTGGTATCTTGACATCAAGACACCACTTCCACTAGCAAGCGCTAAGTGCAAAAGGTTTTCATTTAATTACCTTAATCACTTTAACATTTACAGCTGCTGCATTGTCTTAATCACCAGGAATCTTGAGGGATTTCAATCCCTTTAGAAATGGCTTTTAGGGTGTTATGAGCCCTAGAACATGGTCTTGTCTACGTAAGTGACCACTTAAAGGCAGAGGGGAGGGCTCTTTTGCTCTCTAGCTCCCTCACTCTCTCATTCTCACCATCTCTGGAGTGATCAGGGCCAGAGGAAGGAGCCAGTGGTTTAGCAGCTGGATGGGCAGGTATCTAATCTGTTCAATATCAGTGTTTAATCAATTTTTGAAACCTTTTTGACAGACTCAAATGGTTTCCTGCAACACTTAAGGATAATTTTTATTGGGTTTCAATCCTTCTTTCATCAAGCTGCACATTTTTTTATAGCTTTTTGCTCCATTTTATAGAATGTCTAATAGTGAATCGGGCTAAAATCAGTAAGCAGTTACCATATTATGATGTATATGCTGCCTTGTAATTGCCTTCACCAAACATAACAGGCCGCTGTGTTCGATTTCAGTCTCTCTTAAGCTAGTGGGGCTGAAGGTGGCCAGATGCTTTCCTAAAATGTAAGTCAGAGGTCTCTCTTCCAATTCCAAATAAATTCCTGATTTGCTTAGAAATCCCATAGTCACAACTTCTTCTGTTTGTACTCTTAAGATCTGTCTGCTCTTTTGCACTCCCAGTGGCATGGATCATCTAGCTCCTTTTTCTTGTTTTTCGTTTGTTTGTTTGTTTGTTTATTTGTTTTTTTTTTTTTTTTGAGACAGGGTTTATGTGTGTAGATTTGGAGCCTGTCCTGACACTCATTTTGCAGACCAGGCTGGCCTCAAACTCACAGAGATCTGCCTGCATCTGTTTCTCGAGTGCTGGGATTAAAGGTGTCTGCCACCACCACCTGGCTCACAGACACAAAGCCTTTGGTGTTCCCTAAACTCATTCCGTTGGCCTACACGTCATTTTTGTAAGTATTTCCCCACAAAGCTGTTTCCCAGTATCATGTTTTTGTACTAATTCCTTTTTTTAGTGCTGTGACCAAATTCCTGATGTATACATTGTAGGTGAAGCAGGATATTTGACTTACTTCTGAGGACAGGCTGTCCGTCCCAGGACAGAATCCTATTGTACTCTCTCTGTGTCCTAGACAGAGATGGCAACCTGGCACTGAACAGGAAGAAGAGCGCTGGGTCGGAACTGAGGTCAAACTGTAAAGCTCTACTTTCCTCTCCTTAGTTGATCCACTTTTTCCAGTTCCACGCTACCTCTTCATGGTTCTATAACCTCCCTATGCAGTGCCAACAGCTGAGAAAGTAGTCTTCAAGCACATGAGCCTGGGAGGGATATTACTGATATTATAATAGGAAACTACCCATATTTATCATAGTTCTTTCTAAATATCAAACGGTGATTTTACAACTTGAGCAGATGTCACCAGTTCTTAGTTGGATGAGACTCATCTGAAAGAAAGCTGAAACAACCTGATGATGTTTTCATATCAAGTAATACATTTCATAATCTGTCATAACAAAATTTTAGTATAATGTTTTATCAAGTTTCAATGTCGTGTCCCACAATTTAAATCATATATTCCCATGATTTGTTACTTTATATTTTTGTACCAATTTGTGAATGCTTCTGAAATATTAATAACAACATTTGTTCACTCACCTCTTATATTTTATCAAGGTTTTAATTTCTTTTAAAACAATAAGCACAAAGATTTCAGAGAGTTTCACTCCCTTAATGATCTCTGGTATAACTGAAAAATGATTTACACATTTCATTCATTTAAATTCTAAACTGTTTTTATAATTGATTCGCTATCATAAATGATGTAATATTCACCTAATTGCTGATATAGTCAACTTTAAATACCCATTCTTAATATTGCTAATAATAGTATTTGAAATGCTTTGTATATACATTTTATTTTCTGTTGCTCCAATAAACATAACTAAAAACAACTTGAGGAAGAAATGGTTTATTTCATCTTACACTTTATGGTACACCATCAAAATAAGTCTTGGCAGGAACTCAAGGCAGGAACATAGACAGGAACTGAATCAAAGATCATGAATACGTCATAATGACTTGCTTCCTCTGGCTTATTATCTTCTGTCTTAGCTGGAGATTCTATTGCTGTGCCAAGACACCATAACTGTGGTGACGCTTATAAGGAAAACACCCAATTGTGGTAGCAGTTGACAGCTTCAGAGATCCAGTCCATTATCATCATGGCAGGGAACATGGTGGCTAGAAGTAAGGCAGTGTGCAGGCAGACATGGTGCTGGAGAAGATGCTGAGAATTCTTACATCTTGACTAACAAGCAGCAGGAAGTGGTCTGTCTCACTGAGTATAGCTTGAGCATATACGAGACCTCAAAGCCTCCCTCTGCAGGGACACACTTCCTCCAACAAGACAACACCTACTCCAACAAGGCCACACTTTCTAATGCCACTCCTGGGCATTAGAAAATGGGGACCATTTTCTTTCAAACCACCACAACTTAGTTATACAAACCAGGACTACCTTATTAACAGTGTCACTGATTACAGGATGCTATTATGTGTGAGTGATTTCTTTCTAATCTGTTGCTTTCATTGGTTAATTAATTAAAAAAAACTGCCTAGGCCCATTTGATAGGCCAACCCTTAGGTGGGTGGAGTAAACAGAACAGAATGCTGGGAGAAAGAAGCTGAGTCAGGTAGTCCCCATGATTCTCCCATTCAAGACAGATGCAGGTTAAGATCTTCCTTGGTAAGCCACCTCGTGGGCTACACAGAATATTAGAAATGGGTTAGATCAATATGTAAGAGCTAGCCAATAAGAGGCTGGAACTAATGGGCAGTGTTAAAAAGAATACAGTTTCCGAGTAATTATTTTGGGGCATAAGCTAGCCATGCGGGAGCCGGGGCAGCCAGGACATAGCCCCGTTGCTCTTATTACAACAATGCTAGGCCCTATCAATCAGTTTTCAGTCAAGAAACTGTCCTATACACATGCAAACAGGACAATCAGATAGAGGCAATTCTTCAAATAAATCTCCTCTTCCTTACTGCATCAAGTTGAGAAGGTTACCCACCTATATTCACAGCCTCTCTATGTAGCCATTAGGATGCTAAAATATCTATTCCTGTTTCTAAAACTAGTCTGTGATTTAGCCTACATTTCCCGGAGCTGCTTACCGGATTTATTAGTGCTCAACATCTTATTTCCCAAGATTCCAGGTGTCTTACTTACAGAACCATTTCTTAGTGATTCCTGAAATTTTTCTGCTTCTCTATTGGAAGCTTTGTGAGGAGCCAGCTGCTCACCTAGATCTGGAAGGTTTAGTGCTCATGAAACTGTTGTAACAGGTTGCTATCGATATGAGTCTGGATCTAGCCCTCTTTTTTCAGGGGTTGATGTTTTCTGCCACATTATAGTTGATTCTACTGGAAATTATTTATTACAAATTCAGACAGAGGAGAGAACATATACAGGACTATTAGCTTGTCCTTCAACCACAGCAACTTTTACCACTAAGGACCATCTTAAAATCTCACCCCATTTTAGTATTATTTGTTTCCTTGTTTTGTCCCTCATCTCATAAAACAGAGTGGTATTTCTTTATTCTTGCCCAAAAAAATCTTTTCTGATATTATTTACTCAGATTAGAAAATAGGTCAAATAACATTGTAAACTATTTCAAACAGAGTATTTTCTGAAAAGACTTGTAAATCTAATTTATTTTCTAGGATTATTATTCCATGGTAGTTTTGGATGTAAAGAATCTAACTTTACTGAATTGGTACTCATAAGTTTTCTTTTTTAAGGAAAAAGTCAGAATATGAAATATTGATGAAGAATAAAGAAATGACTTAAAATATAGAAAAGAAAGAGGAAGAGAGAAAAGAAGGGAAAGAAACTATTACTCATTAATTTGCTATGATGTTCTTGATAACTAAATGTAGTAGACACTGAAAAATAATCATCCCTTAGTATCCACATTGACTTATCTCTAGGACTACTCCAACACACCCACCACCACCACCAAAATACACAAGTCTATTGTTCCTTAAAGAAAAAAGCATGATATTTATATTTAACCTACATATCATTTCCACATATTTGTGTGGATAATATATGTATTACAGCTCTTTGCATCAAACCCATTCTTGTGAATTCTAGGCAAATCTTTATAGTTCTGTGAGCATTTTAAATTAGATTGTTTAAAAGGCAAAACTTAAAGTAAATGCAGTGAAAATGTTTGGTATAATTATTTACATAGGGAATAATGAAATTGAATAAAGACAAAACTTGTATGCTTGATTAGTATAGATGGAAGTGTTTGCAGTTCTGTTGGTAAAATTTAGGACCTTATGCATGAGAAACCAGTATCTTATCACTGATACAACCCTATTCTATTCCCAAACATTTTTGTTCTACAGTAGAATAAATTCAGGATAACCTTTGCTTCTAAAGGACCACTGTATAATCACTGTGACTTTAGCTCAATTCTCTACTACTGGTTTCTGCATGAATTTTTGCATAGGCGCCTACCCATCTCTTCCTTCAAATGAGGCCAGCAGTGTTTTTGTGTTTTTTTCTTCTCTCTTGGTCCCCTCAGTATTGTAGCTAGCTCTTTGTCCAGTAAGCATTGTAGTAAGCTGTGTTTCAGAGTTTCACCAAGGTTACAGGAGGATAGGCAAGTTTGGGAGTGGGATTGGGCTATTAGTTTGCAGGGTTGGGTGGATGGGTAAGGTAATGGGGAAGCCTACCTGCAGGGGACTCTCCTGGCTAGAAAAGCTGAGTGAGTTGGAGGAGGGGTCCATGGTTTTGTCTCACTGTGGAGGTCCTAGAGAGTGGAGTGTCCAGCCATGTGGCCATTCGCTCATCTCTTAAGTCCCCTCAGAATTGGAGCAAGCTGTGTTTCAGAGTTTCACTGAAGTTGCACCAAGATAGGTGAGTTTGGGGGTAGGGTAGGGCTAGTAACTTGGCGGGTCATGTGGATGGGGATGGGTGATGGAGGGGTTTACCTGCAGGGAACTCTTCTGCTGGCTGGCTAGAAAAGCCAAGGGAGTTGGGGAGAGGGTCCAGGGGTTTTGTCCCACTGTGGAGATCCTAGAGAGCGAAGTGTCCAGCCATGTGGCTGTTTCCTCATCCTTCAATTCCCCTCAGTATTGGAACATGCTATGTTTCCCACAGGCCATTTTTTAATCTTTGAAAGACGTCATTCTTTATTGCTAAACTTATTCCATTTCTTCTTTAAACACTTAATCAACTCTGCTTTACTTTTGTTTTCTTCATTTCTTAAAGGTCCCCAGTTTATGAAGAAGCACTACATTCTTGAATCACTTCATTGTTACCAGAATTTGTGCTCACAAAATCATCTATGCAGACCTGCTCAAGTTGGAGCCTCTGTCAGTGATGTGAGCAGGTCATTCCCACTTTGCTTCCTTCCCACAAAAAATTTCTTAGGGATTTTATAGCTGCACTGTTATCTTTTAAGGTAGGTTTTCAACAGCACCACACATAATGTTGATTTACATTCTCAAATTCCAAAGACACAATAGCTCTCAGGACCAAAAACGAAATCTTAAATATATAACTGAAAAAGACAAAATAGATCTCAAGATAAAAAACCTTAAATATTAAATATATAACTGAAAAAAGTCTATGCTTACAAATAATGCTCAGACAGTTTGTGTTCATCTACAACCAGATGGATTAGTTTGTGTAAGTGAAAATTGTACTTTTTGGTCTTAAAATGGGACTGACAAGAAAGCAAAAGGCTAGTAGATCCCATAGCTTTCATTAAGTGAGTGAGAAATCAAGTTCATTCAAATGTGAACTGTTGTAATTAACTCCACCTCCCCATGCTTACCATCAAAAGTTGGAGTATTGAAAGATAAAAACAGATTAAAAGAAAATGGTATATAAAGCTGCACTTCTCTTTTTACTTAAAGGCTTTAAATTCTACATTTGCTAAATTTAAATTCTACACTTTAAATTCTATATTAGACCTAGTCTAATATGACTAATACAGAAAGACTGAGTAGCAGGCTAATCCATTAGGTCAAAGTAGTTCACTGTGGTCCAGATTGTATCTGGTTCAACATTAGGTTTATGTTCTGTCAGATTTAACAGCAGATGTTCTATACCCAATTAGTACATGACATTCAGAAAGGGTCCTTCTCCTTCATCATTTTCCACCTTTAAAAGTCCTCTTTATCAGATTGCCCTTTGAGTCAGAGATCATTGTTTTCTCTACTAACTAGGGAAGAACTCATCAATTCTACCACCTGCAAATTTGTTCTGGATTTGTTTTGAAATACTGGGCACAACCCACACAGTGTGAACACTCATCAACTTAACCTTTGTTTGAGTTTCCAGATTTCTGTTATTGTGATATTCTGACACATTAAAAATAAAGAAAGAGCACACAGACTTTTATAGTTCATTTATCAAAGATGAATCATATTTATCAAAGAGAACAAATAAATCAAATAGCAAAAATTCATTTTTGAAATGTGAATTCAAAGATCTAATATTTTGTTCTTTTAAAAAATCATCTCATGCAATGCTTTCTACAAAGCAATATGATATAAACCTCATCATTCATTCTGTCAAGAAAATAACAGCACATGCAGTGTTTTAGAATAAATAGCATTTGAGTTATGTTTAATATGATTGCTTAATGTCTCCTTAGAAATATAAATATATCTTTGTATTACTGGGTTATAATTAATGGTAACAGTTCTCTTTCATATATTTTCCTTTAATGGTGATCTCACTACTCATATTTAAATATGTGTATATAGCTTTTGTATTTATGATTCTGATTGTTCCTAAAATAACTATAAGACATAAATTGTGTATGCTCTGTTTTTCAGATATGGAAACTATGACTTACAGAAGCCAAGAAATTGATCAATTTAGCACAATCATTAAATGTTAAACATATAGATGAAAACCTGTCTTGATGCTCAGTAATTACATCTATTCATGATAACATTTGTACTTTGGAAGGAAATATATTTGTTTATATTTATATGTCTTTATCTACATCAATATGATTTTAAAACATAGAGAACATTTTCTTCTCCACAACAATAAGAAACTCAACTAAGCAAATATTGGTTGATTTGAAGACTTGAATGAATTCAAAAATCCTAGTGATCCTTAACAGCATAAAAATCAGGAGCCAAAGTCCTGGATTATAAATATCAGAAAGAAAAGATCTCACCAATACCATTACAGATTCCAAAAGTAATACTAATAAAAGAAGAAATCCCATGGAAACTGTAGTACAGACTAATTTAGATGAACTCAGACATTCCTTGTAGTACACCAACTCCAAAACTGATTTTAGAAAAGGACCAAAGTAGATTCTCTCAGCAGCAGAGCTTCAAAATGAACTGTATCAGCAAGTAAATGCCTTTCAGCAGGCACACAGCTTCAGTAGTAATCTCTGAGAGGTTTCCAAACAATTAATATAACCATTTTCACCAAAAATTAGAGACAAAGAAACAATTGCCTTGAATTCCATGATCAGCTACTACTTTAGTACCAAAATTCAAACATATCACAAGAGAAAAACGAGTTTTCAAATAAATATCTTTAAAGTATACAACTTCTCACCAATAAAAAAGAAACTACATATACTATAAAATATTAAAAAAGATATAGAAAAAATAGACATGTAGATTTACTCCAGAAATTCAAGGTTGATTAAGTATATGAAGATCACTGTAGTGTTTCATCAATTAATAAACAACAAATCTCTATTATTATGCACATAGTTTCCAAAGAAAATTTGACAAAAGTAAGTCCTATTAATAAGAACACCCTACATACCAGAACAGAGACTTTCTAATAAAATAACTAATACATATGAAAATTCCTCAACTAACAAAGCAAAGTTGATAATGATTTCTCCTTAGAGCTAGGGAAATGCTAAGAATGATCTTACTTTGTGATTTCTGATCAGCTGATGCATTGAGAAATAACAAAATAATAATAAAAAAGAAGTTATTTGGATAGGATAAGAAGAACTAAAATGGTATCTTTTGGAGAATACAATGATCTCATACATATTCACTCCTAAAAGTATTAAATATTAGATTAATATTAGTAAATCAAATACAATGGAAAAAACAAAAATAAGACATTTTATTTAATTAAATTCTTTAGAATGCAGTTTCTAGTTTGTATGGTATGTGCTTATTTAATTTTTGATAAGCTTGTTAAATATTTGGCCAGATACTTACAAAATGCTAGGCTAGTTCAAACTAAAGTTCTAGACAGTGGATAAAAGGCAATAATAATAAAAAAAAAGACAGTATTCTTCTTCTCAAATAATAATGAATCTTTTCTAGATGCATAAGCAATAATATTGTTAACAATAAACACAATATTTAGATACATTTAAAATATTATCTCAAAATTGTAAAGATGAGAAAATAAAGTTCTTTTGAAGTATATAGACAATGTTGACAACCAGAATGTGTGTTTTTATTATTAAATTTCTCTTTTGACAATTTCACATATATATTGGACACATTCTGACAATGTTCACCTCCTATCATCTTTATCCTTCTCCCACCACTGTCAGTGACTCATCTCACCACATGCCGTTCACCAATGCTCATGTCATTTTGTTTAATTTTGTAGGCTTTTGTGACCCTCCGCGTCTAAGCAGGGCCATCTGTGGGACAATGGTTTTGGAGACATCCATTAGGGCCTGGTGGGCTCAGCAGTGGGTACATAACTGAAGATAGTTACTCCCGTCCATACCCCTCAATCATCAATAGCTAATAGTTCATTCATCAGGAAAAGGTGAAGCCCAATGAGCTCCTTCTGCGTCAATGGTTGACTATTTGCAAGCTTAATTTTCTGAAAACCTAGTGCAGGCAATTGAAGCTTCTGCAGCTGATGAATGCATTGGCTGGGTTATGATCAAAAAGCAGCATTTCATTGCCTACATTATGACTCTTACATTTTTTTCTTCTCTTTTCTTCAGTGTTTCCTAAATTTACAGCAGAAGGGTAAAGGCACTGTTGACAGAGTTAAGCACTCATTCAACCGCATTTTTAGCACCTTCAGTATTTCAGAGTCTGTGTATTCAAATATTCATTGGAAAGAAACACTTTTCTGACTTAGGCTAAGTGTAGTATTAAGCTACTGATTAAAACAATAAAGATTAAGCAGGCAGTTTGACAACCTGTCTACTTAGCTGAAAAATAGTAAATACCTTTGGCCCCTTCGCAAGGTGGCATTTTTATTGATTTTACAGTACCAGAGATGGGCCCGTTCTTTGAAGTGGACTCTTATGTGGGATTTCCCTCTGTATGCTGTGATTATCATTGATAAATAAAGGAACTGCTTTGGGCTTATAACAGAGTTACAGGGGAACAGAACTAGATGGGGAAAACTAGGCTGAATGCTGGGAGAAAGGAGGTGGAGTTAGAAAGAAGCTATGAGATGCTGGAACTTTATCCAGTAAGCCACAGCTTTGTGGCGTTACACAGATTAATAAAAATGTATAAAATTAATATGTAAGCATTAGCGAAAAAGAAGCTAGAGCTAATGAGCCAAGCAGTGATTTAATTAACACATTTTCTGTAGGGTTATTTTGATTTTGGGCAGCTGGGACTATAAGCAGCTTCCCCCAACAGGACTCAAAATCCTGAGTGCAGCTGGCTGCCTTACAAAGGTTTTGCTACCATCCTGCAGTGCAGTGTCTTGTACTGTAGGTTGATATTGCAGTTGATGGCTTTGACAGGTTGGTAAGTCTGCAGATGTTTTTTGTTTCTTCCACAGTTGCCTGCACAGCACCTTCCAGAACTGTGAAAGCGAACTTGCCAGACCTGTTCTAGATTAATGTCTCTATATCAGGATTTTAGGCTAACAGTGTCATAAAAGATGTGTTATATAAAAATTCTATAGAAACAAACTATCAGTATTTGTAAAAATAACTTTCCAGACACTGTTTATAAATGTAAATGATAGCCTTTAAGAAGAAAACTGAGCAAAATATACCTAACACCAATCACTATTCAGTACCTTGGCTGAAATGCCTTTCAGTGTCCTCTAAAAATTCCTTTTAATTGATGCTAGAATAGAGAAGAAAAAGTGTGTCCACTTTAAGAAATTAAAACATTAAATTTATTATCTTTACAACATTTCCCTTTAACATTGAAGTAATAAAGTGTAGAATTTTATTCTATATAGAAGAGGCCATGAAAGGATGTATGTATGCATTTTTGTATGTATATATATACATATAAACAAAATATAGACTTGTATATTGAGGCTATGTATATAGTAGATAGATAGATGATGGATAGAGAGAATTATGACTGTAATATCAGATAGTATCCCTGATAAACACAATAAGATACTAAAAGAGAATAATATCATGGTAAACTCAAATGATTTGAAATATAGCAATAGTTTTATAGACTATATTTACCTTTGAGATGAATGAAGTGGAGATTCAACTGAACAAGTCTCAGTATGGCTTCACATACTTAACATGATCATTTCTTCTGTTACTGGAGAGTTTACTGTAAAGCAAGAATAAGTAACATTATACAAACTGAGAAGAATATATTTGGGAATATATTTATATACATATTTTATATGTGCATGTAACAATGATGAATGAAATAGGCCATAAATTTGAAATAGTGTGAGGAGCAGGATTATTGAAAGGTTTGAAGGAAGCAGGAAAGGGAGAAATTATGTAACTATTTTATAGACCATTTTATATTGAAAGTAGATATGTAATTTTTTATTTTAAATTAATTCACATACAGTTAAGAGATTGCCTTGAATTAAAGATTTGTACTTTTGATTATTCAACAGTGTGGGAACTTTTCAAGACTGTGGGAACTTTGAAACAAGAACTGAGTTTGTTTTGCATTCTGAGATGACCATGAGAATCTAGGGACAAAAGGAGGCAGGTTATGTTTTAAGACTGAAACGTTTTGGTGTCAAATTGGTGAGATATAGAATTGTGATGGTTAGTATTTCCTGCTAAACAGAACCTATAATCATCAGAGAGGCAAGACACGGGCACACCTGTGAGGGATTATTTAGATTAGATCAGCCTCCAGGCATACCTGCACAGGATATTCTAGAGGAGGTTAATTGAGGTGAGAAGATCCATTTTAACTGTGGTGACATCACTCCATGGGCTGGGGTCTCTGATGGAATACACTGGAGGAAGCAATGTGAGCATGACCAGATGCTATCTCCGGTCTGTGGATGAAGTGTAACCAGCTACTTCAAGTTTCTGTTGCCCCTACTTCCCCATCACCAGAACTGTATTCTCAAGATGTAAACCAAAATAAATGTTTCCTCTCTAAAAAAATAAAATAAAATAAAATAAAAAATCAATGAAAATATTGAAAAAAAAATCTAATGAGAAAGTAGTGTCCCAGCACTATGGTTCTAACCAAGATGATATAAAGTGGTCAGTTGTAGAGTACACATGGAACTCAAAAGCATTTCTTTGTGGATAGAGTTCATAGGACAGTGTGTGCAAATATTCTTCACTCTCTTCAAAATAATTAACTCCTGTATGATTACTTTAACTTCTTCAGCAAAAGGCCCCAACTTCTTTGCTATGGTCTCTGCTCTGCAGAAGTGTGTGGCAAAGACTGGTACATGAAAGTGCAACATTAGATAGACATGTGTGTTGTCAAGTTTCTACTTCGGAGGCATTCCCTCAGAGAATTAATATCCCTTCTTCTCCAGGCATGCATGACTGTAATAGAAGGAAATACACCGAGTACTGGGCATCATCAAATTAGATGTTTATGCCAGGATATTTCAAATAAATAGATACCACCATTATTATAGATGAATCTATAATATTATTATGAGTCAGAATTTTCAGAAAGGGAAATATGAGAAAGACCTTAAACCAAAAGAAATACTGGAAGAGAAGGTAGGAAAGGGACTGTCCTGCAGAGTGTCCTCTTAGAAATCATACCACAATAGTCACTGTGACCAGAAGCAGCATGACATAGACAGAGATTAATTTCAAAAATATGTATTCAATACCTGTCATTCTCTTTTTTCTCTTTTCTGGGAAATAGCAGCTCATGCCATGCCTGTCAGCTTCCCATGATGAAGCAATTTCTGAAAAAGAAGAAAAACTCAGTTAAATGGAGAATGAGTTATGATTTTTTTAGAAGATGTTTAACTAGCTAAATCACAAGCAGACTCTGGTTTTTATGTTAAAAAATGTGATACAAATTGAATGACTTCTAATACTTAAAATTTAAGAGTATAGGTGCGTATGCACAACAGTTACGACAAAGGAAAGCTTTAACAAAGGATTGTGAATTCACCTTGTTTGTGCATACCATTGATGATTATGGAGGAATAATCCTTCAAGGGTTGACACAATAAAGACAAATAGAATGAATGATCAAAGAAATGGTAGGCACGTACTCTAAATTGATCTGTTGGTGATGATGTATGAGGACCCTGTAACATTAGGAGATGTGGCATTCTATACAAGAACGGCCCTAACCACTGACTGTGTTTTATATATATCACTTTGCTACAGTCTTAAGGATGCTTTAGCTTCTCACTTTTCTGCTGGCCTGATTAGCTTAACTCAGTATTTAAATTTTATTTATTTATTCATTGCTTTCTTTGTCAGTTTCCCAAAAGATCACAGGTAGACTTAACTAGAATGTCCCTATTATAACATGGGTCTTGTTAGTGTTTCTGATTCACAGCTACACTGTTTAAGATTTTATCATATTCTAGGATTTTGCATTTTATAAGAAGGCTTTGTATTCTTTATTCCACAACATTCTCTCTTTAAATCTACTTCCAAATATAACATTTTGCTTGCAATTTTGGATTTACATCTTTTGAATATCAGTATTTATATTTGTTTGAATGTCCTTATTTCTCCACTTTCAAAAATAATGGAAAAAGTTCTCTAAAATGACAGCCTTAAAATATATAATTTATTATTTAAAAAGAAGCTTATTTAGTGCATAAAGTAGCTTATATCTTAGAAACATTTCAGTGCAGTAAAAATAAATCTGGTGTGTGCTAGGAAGCATATAAAATTATCAACAATAAGTATCTGCCTGAGTTCAGATAAGTTGAAGCTGCTGAAACCATATTTCGGTATTTTATGTAGCAGTTTTCAAAAGAATTTTACAGTCTTCTAACAAGCTTATTTAAAAATGTATTGTTAAATGCAAAACTAGTTGGAGTTTGTTCCCTCTGAGAATTTGTTTTCTTAAGAGGTTCCCAGAGTGAAATGCTTCAACATAAAACCTTAAGAAACCCTAATGGAACAGCTTGCGTGAATATTTATTACTCTCTAGACCTCTTATCTTTTCAATAAATAAGGTCATTAACAATTAATTCATTCTTAGTTTTGCCATAATCTGTTACCACATCAGACTTTTCTAGTTTATTGGGTACTGAACTTGCTTAATTTTTGATATTCTGAACATGAAGTATTTTGCTTCTAAGATATGAACCATGAGAACCAGAATGGAAACCTTCTTAAAACAAAACTCTGGTTTCTTTTTACCTGCATATGAAGAAATAAAATAATTTACGACAGGGAAACTATTATTTGCCAATATGTAAATTGGAGCTAAGGGCATGGCCCAGGGGATACACAGGCTTACTGTGGAAACATGAGAATGCCAGTGTAATTCTCCAGTCATGCATAGTGATGCCTGCATCTGTGATATCAACTATGGAGAGAGACTAGAGACTCTCTTGGGTTGCTGACTGCCAGGCTAGATCCTTGTTCAATGAGAGACATCAGGGCACTACACCACACAAACACACACACACACACACACTCAGAAAGAGAGAGGGAGAGACAGACAGACACACAGAGAGAAACAGAGAGAAAGCAGATTAAAATATAGAAGAATTATAAAATTAAATATTCAGAACTCATTGAAACTGTAATTTAAATGCAACATTTCTCCCTTCCCTTTCATTCATCCAAACCCTCCAATATACCTCTCACCATGTCCCTTTATATTCATGGCCTCTTTTTGCATTAATTGTTATTGCATGAAGTAAAAATTTTTATATACAAATATTGCTAAGTATAATCTGTTGAGTAAATATAATGTTATTCACATGTATGTTTAAAGGGTTTACGGCTTAACAGGAGGAATACCATTCCTGTTACTGAAAACTTAACTAATAATCTGTGCTGATGAAACCATGGTTACTAAAGGAAAAATCTACAGCCTCTAATATACTAAACCAGCACAATATCTGACCATAATCTATAAAAAATAATCACTATACCCACATAATTTGGAGTCTTCAACCCGCATCAACAAAACTTCTCTTTGTAACAGAGAGAGTTGACTACAGAAACCACCACCAAACAAAATGCAGAGTTATGGATCCCAGTTGCCGTGGATACATCCACAAAACACTCTTGCACTCATGGGACACTGCAGAATAGAGGGCTGTAAGTTTAGAAAAGAAGAGGAAGAGAGAGTGTGTAGGGAGAGTGTGTCTCTGAGTAACATAAGTGTCTATGCCCATAAATTCCCACCAATACCAAACATAAGCCAAACAAGGGTGGTACCAGTGAAGATTCAAAACTTGATGAAGAAAAGCCCACGAGGCCTCAACACCACATGAGTAACTAGGAGCAGCTAGGTAAAGCTGGGAATTAGAGAGCTGGTCCTCCCCAAGGAAGAGCTCACCAGTTTGTTGTCTAGTTCCAAAGGATCAGTCCTGGCATTTTTTAAATTCCTGCTTTTGTCTTCATTTCTCAAATATGGTTTTTGTTTTGACAAGGAGACAGGATTCTTGGATTTATTGAACAGTTTGAAAGGAGCCTGGTACAGTTTCACCATGAATACTATCAATCCTCTTCCACATGAAGGTCCAATATTGTCTCTACTGCTTAATTGATGGGCTTTAACTTTTTCCCTAATGTGTTTCATTCTACATATTTCACTATATGTTTCTACCTAACCACATCAACCATAGGTGTTAATAAATGGATCTATTGTTTATTTTCCCATTGTTAACATATATATTAATTCATAATGTATGTGTAATATAAAATATCTATAGAAGTTGTTTAAACAACAAATATTTCATTGAGGATCAGAATTTATTGTAATCATCTTAAATCTGCTTTGAATAAAATTATAATTTCCAATTTTCATATTCAAAATTCATAATGCATATTAGATTGATATTGAGAAAATAAAAAACTAAAAAACTATAAATAAAAGCATCTATTAGAGATGATTATAAAGTATTTTAAAGGAGTCTCAGTGTGTTTGTATTTAATACTTTAATAACAGAAAAAGAACAATTCACAAATGTTAATAAATCTGGATTTTATACATCAATAAACTTGTATGAAATTGACTGTTCTTGGCATTTGTCACGAAAATATTGTCTTGCCAAATAAATCCATGCTATTTGAAGAAACATGCTGTTCAGTATTCTAATTTTGAGTACAGGGGTCAAGATAGTTTTGTTATTTTGATAATAAATGCAAAAATTACTGGCAAATATCTGTATTCCCTCTAGTATGGGAAACAGTTCAAATATTTAATTTGAAGTAATTTAACATACCGTTTAAATCTCGGTGACTTAATAACAGCAGGAGATTAAGCAGGGATTAAATATACTGGAAAAACTCCAGCTTTGTTGGAGTTACTTTTAATAAAATTTGCTTATTCAATTAATTTATTTTTTTAAAAGTTGATATACAGGATTCAACCCTGAAAATTATAATTCATGACTTTTCTTTTAAAATTATTAATGCTCAGGTACATAAGTGCAAGTGCAGAAAATAGAATTGCTTATTGTGGAAATGTTATGAAGATTAAATGACATGCATTGCTCAAACCTCCTTCAAGAGACTTCTTACAGAAGAGGGCCATTAAGACAGAGGCTACAGCTCAGGAAGGTGCAGAGAATAAGGGAATTCCAAGCACTCTGCCCTAATTGGCATGGGATTTTTTTAAGTGTACAAGTTAAATGGTGAGGCTACAAAGAAGAAGCTGAAGAGAAGTTTTCCTTCACTCTCATAAATCAGCCATTTTTCCTATATGCTATGTGTATAATTTTTTTTGTCTGTATGATCACTTCTCACATTTAAACTTTCTAATGCATGAACTTGGTGCCTAATCAATCTAGTATTTCACAAATATCATCTTTCATTATTCTCAAGATTTGTTATTAAATTAAATCTGATGGTTTACCCAGTAGACTTATGCACTACAAATGGATAGTCACTGTTTTTATTATATTTCTTTATGAAATGTCTTCTCATTATTGAATCCTCTGCATCACTCACAATTACTATTGCTCACTTGAAAAATCACGGTAAAAGTGGGGAATTTAAAAGTATATTTTTTAATGTCAATATACATGAAAACTATAAATGAACAGATATGTGGTATCTGAATATTGATATAGATTTCAGAGTATAAAGTTTGGCTTCATAAGATGATATATAATTTTTGAGAACATTTGCATGTTCATTTAGTTATGGAATAAATGTTATTTGTTAGTTCTGTCAGAAGTGAAGCTGATATAAAATCTTGATGTTTTGATATTTCAAAGAATTTTAAACTCAAAGGTGTAATGATACGTGCTGTAGAGCATAGATGAGTTAAAGCCTTAGAGTGAGAAGATTTAATGCTAATTAATGCCAAGCTATAACATTTACGAGAGAGATAAAACAATGCTAGTAATTGTACATATTCAGAACTAAGGTGGCTATTAAAGAATCTCATCTGAAACTGTATTTATTGATATAGGTCAGGGTTTTCATAGAGGAACACACACATTACTGGAGGAGCAGAAGACAAAACTATACATTTATTGGTATGTAAGGATATCTTTAGCACAGTTATTTGAGGTTTTGTACATATGTTTTCTGTGAGCTTTTGTTGGGTAAAAATTATTTCAGGGACTGTCCCTCAAGGCCTGTAGGACAGAGAAAAGCCTGGCTCAAGTTCAAGGAAGCCAAGAGAGGATGAGACAGCAAAAAACTAGGTAGACACTCCTCCAGCCTGAAGGAGGGCTTGGCTGTCTCTCATTGACTGGAGGTACCCCCATATCACACCATGTCACTTAACCTTTATAAGCTGACACTCACAGTAATAAATGGAATTCTTGCTTTGACTTGACTCCCTATATCTCTCAACCCTCATCAGAGAAACTTTTTTCGAAGTAGATGGTGATTAATACACAGACCCACAACTAGCCAATAAGCAAAAAGCAGAAGACTGTTGAGTGGAGTTCTCAACTCTTAAGTATCACATCCACACTACAGCCTCCTCTTCAAAGATTAACATGGAAGAGAGGATGAAAATATTGTAGCATCCTAGATATTTTCAGGCAAACAGTATTTGCAGAACATGACATGGACATTGCTCTCACTGAATGACTGTATATGTGAGAACTACACAAAAACAAACCAGTCAAATTCTTGCCTCAATCATGGAGAGACTCCTGAGGCTCCACCCCTCGTCTATGAGTTATTGTCTGAGATGACTGCTCAGGAAGGGAGGGTAGGCTTTCTTGTGGTAAGCACCTTCTGAAAGGCTACACAGGTACCACATGTAATACTAAGTATATACAAGGGATACCATAAAAAGAAGAAAGGAAAGAAAGAAAGAAGGAGTGAGGAAGAAAGAGAATGCATGAATTAGGAGGGAAAAGAAGGTTTAAGAAAGAAATAGAAAAGAGGGATCTAGAGGTAGACTTGATATTCATGCATGAAATTGTCAACATTAAAAAAAAAAGATGATACCAAGTAGGATTCCTCCTAAAAACTGCGTGGATTTACTGAACTTCTTTGTGTTATTTTTTTCTGAACTATTTTAATTAAGATACTATAGCATTGCAAATAAAAATAGATTATTTGTACTCCAGTGATTTCTTCTTAAATTGTCAAATGGCATATATTTATAAGTTGGTGGTTAAAAGATTATTTTTGAACTTTTCCACTTTTAGATGCTTATCTTATGAAGGGCTTTTCAACCTTGTCATCACTCATATTTTGGGGCAGAAATTTTGCTGTGGGAGGTCATCTAATGCATTACAAGATGTTCAGCAACAACCCTGACCTCAATATATTGAATGATAGTATCCACAGCAGAGATGGCAATCAAAATGTCTCTAGATATTACCCAACGTCCCTTCAAGGGCAAATCTGCCTCTGTTCCCATTAACACCACTGCTATAGTGATTCTCAGGTAAACTTGCTGAATTGAACAGTGGAAAAAAAAGTCAAATATTAGCAGAGTTTTATATCACAGAAAAAATTGTACTCTAAAGTTGAAAAAACAATATTCCAGTTCATTTACGTAAACTTCTGTAATCTAACCTCTTAATTTTATAAATAGACTTAAATGAGATTTGTTTTAAAAAAACCATAAAGGTCTAATTGATTTTAAGTAAACAATCTCTGAAATATATGTTACACATTAGAATCACCTAAACTCGCCATACTATTTATTTATTTATGGTGTTGTGAGCAAACACTTCAACAAAAAGCAATTTAGTAGAAGAAAGTGTTTGGCTTTAAACCTATGTGTCATAACCATCAATAAAAGATGTTCAGTCAGGAACTGAAATAGAAACCATGGAGAAATGCTGCTTATTTATTCAGACACTGTTTCTTCTACAAACCTGGTATTGTTGCATAGAAAGTGTACCACCACAGAAGCATAATCATCAGCCAAGACAATCTCGCACTGTCCAGTTGGTAATAAAAACTAGTACACACAGTAAGCAGCTAGATCTCACCTTAAACAGAGGATCACAAGAAAAAGAATAATCTGTGTTGTTATAAGCTATGAATAAGTGAAGGAAGTATTTCATTGGCAAGAGAATGATGCTGGTTTTCAAGTGACATAATAGATCATTGAATGTAAGGAAGTTCAGCTCTAGATTTAGCATTTGGAAGAGGTTAGATATAATGGACCAAGCGGTGCTTAAAAGAATACAGTGTCAGTGTTGTTATTTCGGGGCATAAGCTAGCAGGCAGCCGGGGTGCTAGGGATGCAGCCCCGTCACTCCAATTACTACAGGACTGCCTCTGGAGGAGGAGATGCTGACCAGCCCAACACAGAGAGAAGAGACTTCTGGGAGTGTTCAGCTGCCTGCATGCTGTGCAGAGCTCCAGGCTGCAGCGTTCATGAGTCATCAGCAGCGCTGGAGGGGGCTTTCTGCTGGGGCAGCTGCTGTGGCGCCATCCCTACTCCAGCTGACAATCCCCCCCCACCCATGCTCCTCTCAGTAACCCCAATAACAACCCATTGGTTCACCAATTGGGATGTTCACTGAAACTTTTTTTTTTTTTTGGTTTGTCATGGGCTCCCTTAGGGTGAGGTTTTTAAGCTGTTTAGATGTGCATGTGTGCCTGCATGAGTGCATGTATGTACGTGTCCATGTGTTTTGCTTTTACCCTGGAAAAGTCTGCCTCATAACTGCCATAAAGCAAATCTTAATGAACACAAAATAATTTTAAGTAATTAAATAAATATTTATAATATTAATTTTAAAAAAAGGAAATCTTTCATAGCAGTAAAATTTGATATTTTCACATGATCAAAAGATCGATACAAGTAGGTTCATGAAAGAAATGGAGATTCTGTGTGTGTGTGTGTGTGTGTGTGAGCGTGTGTGTGTAGGTGTGTGTGTGGGTGTATGTGTGTGTGTGTGTGTATTTGTAAGAGTATGTGGGTATGTAGGTGTGTGTTTGTGTGTATGTGTGTGTATTTGTAAGAGTATGTGGGTATGTAGGTGTATGTATGTAGGTATGTATGTATTTATATATGTAAAATTTGAGTATTTTAGAGGAAAGAAAATGAAGTAAATAGTTCTTAGAGAGGAAGTGGATTGATTGTAATTATTCTTCAAGACAGAAGGAAAGCTGGCTCAAATAGGTAGAAATGACTTTAAAATCAAAACAAAAAAAATTAAGTAAGCTGGAATAATTATTCCGGAAAAAAATTTTAATTAGGATAAAATAAACGGACTCTCTTTCATCATAGAGTAATTTGGGCCAAAAGCAAGATGCTGCCATGCTTAGCACTAAAAGAAACAGTATAGGGTTCAACTTCTGATAATTACTAGGAGGTGAGAGGACAAGAAGTAAAATCACTTTTCTGAATTGTTTTTCTGCTCTTGGCAAATGTTCTGTGTGCTTGTCAGTACAGAACAGGATGGCAGAGGTGGTAGTGGCCTGAGAAGAAGTGGAATCAGAAGTCATGGTATAGAAAGGAGAAAAGGGCTGACGAGAGACTTTAACATCTGCCTGATGGTGTTAATAGTTGTGTGACTGCTGAAGCCACAGTTCTGCGCATCAGGAGCCACATGGCACTTCAATAAAACATATTTGGAAAGAATGAAATCAGGGAAAAAATGAGAATTTGAAGTCATACTATTTACTGAAATTTACTTTTTTTGCCTGTCTATATTTAATTGACCAAGAATTTATTTTTTTGGCTCAGCAGATCAAGATGCTTGTCATGAAATCCTGATTACAGAGTTTGACCTCTAGTAGTGCCTTAAAAGCTGAGTGGTATGCATATAGAGTTTCAGGGCTAATCACTTTGTATTACACAGCCATTCGAGGGCTCATCAATGGGAGAAGATAATTATCCATTTTTCAGCAAGCATTAGATTTCTGTAGTTCTTTTTTGGCAACCCCGTATGACTTCCACTCTCTATGGCTAGCTTGTCTACTGACATTTTCATTGTTAAATTTAGTATATACTAAAAAAAATAAATAAATGAATAAGCTAAATTCTATGGTACGCAGTTTAATCTCAGTGCTACTTTGGCGATATAGAAGGTGGACAGAGGATTATTCAAAAGCTATAAGAGTATAAGATAAAGTAGCTGGGGGAATGCACCATGACAGAAGCAAGGAAGTCCCTGCCTACACAATGTGGAATGAGCACATGTCTATATGTGCAGCAATGGCACTAATGTATGTTGTGGGAACTCGATCCATTTAGCCAATGAAATTTGGAGGTAACTTGCCATGAGTGTGGTTTCCTCTGATATATAACTAGATAAGAACTAAGGTTATGACTCTCTCTCTCTCTCTCTCTCTCTCTCTCTCATTTTTTGGGGGGAAATTAAAAAAAAAGGTTTATTTGTGCAACATACCTGGCTGTCCTGGATCTTGCTTTGTATACCAGCCAGACTGGTCTCAAACTCATAGAGACCCACCTACCTCTGCCTCCTGAGTGCTAGGATGAAAGGCCTGCAACACCAAGGTTCAACTCTCCCATTATTTTTCTATTCCTGCTTAACATGATTTGTATATTGATACTACTTCATTCAGTGAGAGGGTTTGGAAAGGAATTATAGACACTAAAAAACAAAGTTTAGCAGCATCTACATTTCCTTGAGGGAGGGTGGGCTCTGCTTGCTCTTGTTATGCTGCAGCTCCTTTAAGAGAGGTCTTCCAGTGGTAGCAAACAGTTTCAAAATGGTGGCATACTTGTTTGCCAGCACAAATGGCTCTGACTATTTCTGGAGGTCTGGCCACCAAGCATTTAAATGGGGTTTGTGAACAGAGTGCTACAACTTGCTTAATGGCAATATAGACCTGCTGTGTACCTCAAAATGGGGCAATGTGGATGGTACACAGAGGAAGCAAACATGCCTCTGCCTTGTGGAACTGGGCAGAGAAAGCAGGCAGGGCTGTGTTTGCCCTAGCAGTTCCTGCTTAGCATTTTTTTAAAGGCACTTCTAGTGAGAAAATAATTACAGATACACAATAAAGACAGACACAGATGAAAATGACCTCTAAATGAGTCACACTGTTGGATACATATATGTAGGCTTGAGAGAGAGAGGAAAAAGGGTATAGAGAGTTATAAAAAGAGGTAAATATTTTTTTAAAAAAAAAGTTTTTAAAGAGACAAAGTACAGATAGTCATAGATTAAAGGGAGTAAAGGAAAATAAGCCATGTAAAGATAGAATACACACAGAGAGTTTGGGTTACGTATTCATTGTGCTTTCTTTAAATTATTTGAATTTCAAGGCACTAAGTACAGAAAGACATTTCATTACATGAGCTGCAAGCAAAACCAACATATATGTTCGAAAGGTATCTTGACTTTAAAATTTGGGTCTAAGGATTTGTTGCTTTTGAAAAGAGGTTCTCCTTTTGTTTTCACAGAGGATGAGAAACTATAGAATCTTTCCAGACTAATGTGATTTGATGGAACAAGACCCCATGAAAGGTTGCCATAAGTACTCCCCAAAATTAATTTGTCCAACAAAAAGCAGGAAGCAATTTGAAGAGAACTACACCCAAATTCCCTAAATGGTTGTTCATAAATTTTTTTTTGATATTTAAAGGGGGTATGCTATAGAGATGAATACTTTGCATTGGTATGGATCTTGGTTTAATGATACAAATTTAAGGTCAATTTTGTTATATGCATATTTCTGCTCTTGATTAAGATATTGTGTTTGCAGTAGGATCAAAAACCCATTGCCATTGTTCATGAGTTCTCAGTAGTCCTCATTGTCCGCTATGTTCAGCGAGACCGGGTTTATCCCAGGCTTTTTCAGACCCAGGGCAGGGAACCCTGATTGCTCTTTGGGCTGAGGAGGGAGGGGGATTTGATTGGGGGAGGGGGGAGGGAAATGGGAGGCGGTGGCGGGGAAGAGACAGAAATCTTTAATAAATAAATTAAAAAAAACAAAAAGGATATTGTGTTTGTACAGCTCATTTAAAAATTTAATGTATAATTAAGAAATACAGATTAATAGAGAGTCATATGGATACTTTTTCTTCAAACCTTTCATAGACTAACAGAGTATGGCATTTAAATGTTTTAAGAACTTAGGACTTTTCATGATAGTGAGACACATCTGCTCCTGGTAGCACCAATCTACTTCAAGAAGATGATGAGCATTGAAGACATTCTTTATGGAGTTGGTTAATCACTTGAGAAGAAACTGTTCTTGCCTGGATGGCTTGATGTTATCTTGTATGAACTGGACATGCAGGGTTCACAAAAATTGACTGCTGAAGTTGCCTATAGAAGGTGAGACTGTATTTCAGGGTTCCTGCTTCAAGAAAGTGTCTATAAGACATTCTGCAGGACACACAAAAAAAGTGACTGACAAACTGCCAATATAGGTAGAACTATCTTTGACATTTCCTGCTTCATGGAAGAGTCTGCTGGATATATGGGTCTGTGGACTGAAGATTGGATGCTACAATGATACAGAAGAACTTTGGGTGACTGTCCAGGCAAGATTTTTCTGTCAATTCAAGAGTATTGGAAGTTGCTTACAATGCACTTCCTGTTTACTTAGGTAATATTCTATTGTCCTGAGGTCTTTGATGGAGTTGGAGAATGGATAGTTAAAATTTTCCTTAGTTATGATAAAAGATAAAGTAGATATCAGCATTGTAACTATAATTCTTGCTTGATCACTGTTTTGTTGTATGTAATTTTATAATGTTAAAGTTAAAAGCTTCCTTTTTATTTAAACAGAAAAGGGGAGAATGTATGGGAAGTCATTCTGTGCATATGTTGCTTTTATTGGTTAATGAATGGAGAATCAGTTTCAGCCAGTGGCTTAGCAGAACAGAACTAGGTGAGAAAACTAAACTGAATGCTGAGAGGAGGAAGGCAAAGTCAGTGAGATGTCATGTAGCTGCCAGAGGGAAATACATGAGCCTTGTGGTAAAATATAAACTAATAGAAATTGTTAATTTAAGTTAAAAGAGTAATCCAGAAATACACTTAAGTGATTGGTGAAGCAGTGATTTAAATAATATAGTTTCTTTATGGTTATTTCAGAAGTCTGAGTAACCAGGAAACAAAGTAGCAGTTCAGTGTTATTTTTCTGTACGTCCTGCATGTCCAGTTCATACACCATGCCATCAAACAGTTCAGGCAAGAGCAGGTTCTTGCCCAAATAGCTAGTCTTGTCACATTGAAGGCAAATTCCATAGCAAGTTTCTTCAATGCCCATTAACCTCTCTGAAGTAATTTGTGCTGCCATAAACAGACTTGTATCACTCTCAAGATAAGTCTAATTTCTTAGAACATTTTATATGCCATATTTTGTAGGTCTTTGAAGTGCTGAAGATTAACTATCTAACAGAAATGTATCTCTTATATCAGAAAACCTAACTAACGTAACTATAGATTATATGACTACCTATTAATCTACAATTTTAAATTACACATTATATTTTCAAATGAGCTGTATAAATATAATATCTTAAGCAAGAGTATAAATGTACATATAACAAATTTGACCTTAAATTTGTACCATTAAAAAAATCCCACACCAATATAAAGTACTCATTTCTAAATCATATCCCCCCGTGTTTTTAAAGAGATTTACTGTGACTGTTAACCACTTATAATCAACCCCCTTTATATTTATTACCTGTATATGTTGCATATAGTTATTGTTCTTATTGTACATAATTTTTCTTATATTAGTTATAGCCTCCATTTTATTTTAGACACAAAGGGGAACTGTAGTGGCATTGTATTTGTATTTTAACAAATATAGCTTGACTGAGGATTTGGAAAGTAAACCAGCCACACTGCTCAGCCTTACAGTCAGGCAGTGGTAACACACACCTTTAATCCCAATCCTAGATAAGCCAATCACTCTGATCTTAAAGATAAATGGCTTGACTATTTTCAAGGAAAAGAGGTTACAGCCTGAAGCTAAACTTCTTGGTTAAGTCTTGGCTGTAAGGAAAGCCAAAATTTCCTATCTTCTTACAGTGAGGAATAAGGCCTCAGTGTAGGAAAACAAATGTCTCTTAAAGCCTAAATTAATCAGGTTTGGGGGCTCTCTCTGACTTAAAAGGATTTATTTCCAAAACAAAGACTAATTAAGTAGTCTATTTTGTTTTTTTGTTTACTAAAGAAAAGCCAGGAACTGCCATCTCTTCTCTATTTAAAAACAGAATAGATGATTTTTTTTTTCATTCACTTACACAGCATCTAACTACTTGGTCAAGATGACTAACTTGACTCTCATCCTATTGGTATATGAGTAAAATCAAGAGACTTGGAGGACCCAGACCTGTTTTGTGTTGTTTCATTCTTTTAGCTTTTGGGGGTCCAGGCCACCCAGCTCCCAAATAAACCACAGTTGGTGGTTTATTCTTAGCTATGAATGCCCAGCCTTAGCTTGACTTGTGTCTTGTCACCTTTTTTTCTTATGTTAACCTGATTACTCTATTACTGTATACCTTACTTAACTTCTTTCTCTGTGGCTTGCTTTGTAGGTGAGTGGTTGACCCCTGACATCCTCCTCTCCCTGTTCTGTTGTTGCTCTTCTTTCTTCTCTCCTCCCAGATATCTACTTCTACTATCTAGCCTCACCTATCCTTGCTCCTGACTTGCTATTGGCTGTTCATCTCTTTAATAGACCATCAGGTGTTTAGACAGGCAAAGGAATCACAGATTCATGGAGTTAAACAAATGCAGTGTAAACAAAAGTCACACACCTGAAAATAATATTCTCCAACACAGACCTTCGTGTACTATAATGTATTTTGGAATCTGTAACTGATTACTATCTCCTTAATTTAATAAAGTAATAATTAATTAAAATATATAAAAACTTACCACTTATAAATACATAGATTCTTTTGTAAACATTTAGTAATTTTATGTGTATGAATGAGTGTTTTGCTTGCATGTGCCTGGGGTCCTCTGAGATCAGAAGAGAGTACTGGATGAACTGGACTTAGGGAAGGTTATGAGCTGGCATTCAGGGGCTGTGAATAACCCAAGCCTGTTCCAAGAACATCAAGTCTCTGGATAACTGAGCCATCTTTCGAGCCCTAAAATACATGGATTCATTTTTAGTTTTTGCTCCTATAGTATATTTTGGTCATATTCCTTTCTAGTGTCCAACTGCTCTCAGGACCCACTGTGTCTGTTCCTAGTCACACAACTTTATCGCTGAGTAGGTAACCACCCTCCAGCAGCACAAGGCTCAAAGGAATCAAGGGAGTCGGTGCTTACGATGACTTTCTTTTATCTCGGGGGTGGGAAAAAAAGACATTCACACACTCTTTTGATGGTTCCTTTCAGACCCTTTTTATTCTTCTTTTGTATCCTCCATTCTCTATTCTTATCTCTATCCAGAAATATCCCTTTTGTCTCTCTTGATATTTCCCTCCTAACTCTATCTTTATTCTTCCTCATTCTCTCATTCTTGATGCTTTCCTTCTATCATTTTTGAAAATTTCCATCTAACTAATTTTAATTCTATATTTATTTTTTCTTTACAGCTTATATAACCCAGCAAAATATTACAGACTCTATAAAAATTAAAAATTTTTAAAAATTAAAAAAGTATAAAAATTACAATGTGACTACATTCTGTTTTTCAAGTGAATGATTAAAATGGATGCAAGTAAAAAAAGCACGTTTTCCATATCCCTTATATGATTAAACATTTTACATACTACAGGTCAAAAACAAATTATCCCAATAACTCACATACATTCAACTTGTATAGGCAAGCAAGATACTCTCCTCAGTCAGGTCTTTTACTAAAAGGCTATATTTTGTAGTTATAAGGAGTCAATTACTTTAATACTTATCATGAAAGATAATTTTATATTGAATCTTAAAGAAACAACAAACCTAAACTTTTATATATGAAAAGGAATCAGTCAGCTCTACTTTAAACCTTTAGGGTGCATACCGACACATCAATAGGATCTTATATCAGCAGATCGAGAGCAAAAATAGGTATAAGAAATGAAACATCACCTTTGGTCATCAACAGACCATAGGAAGGAAGTACATCAGCTAGTATCAACTGGGCTGCTTGTATTTCTGCCCTCTGCTGTGTCCTTGTGAACTCTAAATTGTTTTCTAGGATTTTTCATCTCAAAGCTATTTGACAGAAACATCTCAGTCTAACTTTAAGTTATTTTCAAAGCTTTGTTTCAGCTATGATGCACCCTGAAACCTGTGAATACATCTCCTAACAAAAAGATTGAAAGAATTCAAGCCAATCTGGCTACCGGGGAATCAATTGTTTTCCTTAGTCATTAACCTGAATGGTGATCTCTGCAGCTCCTTAGGTGAAACTTAAAGGTCCTAGCTGTGTCACGCATCCGTGTATTTGTTTTCATTCATTAAAACTCTATATAAACTAATGCTATTGTTATCAATCGATAATACAGTTTAGAAAGAAATCATCTTCGTAATAATCCACAGGTAAAAATGCCCCGTAGAGTGAGATGTTTCCATGAGATAAACACACTACATTACACGTAATGGGGATCTGCCCACTCCAATTCGCACTCTGCCAGATACCTGAGAAAGATGGCAGCAGCAAACATGCACAGGCACAGCGGAAACAAAAGATATTCTGGAGTACGTGATCTCGGGACCTTGCCTATTGGACATTCATCCATCAGGGATTTCCCTTCTGGCAGGCTGACACCTGAACTTCAATTGCCACCTACTGCTCCTCTGACATGATCAGCTGTACAACTTCTTGTTAATTCTCTTGCCAAAACAAAGAAAGAGAATAAAAAAGAAAATTAAAGAAGCAAAATTAATAGTTAAAAAATACAAAAAAAAACACAACAAAGAGTGCAACAGAAAAATGAAGAAAAAGATAAATCAGTTTTTTCCAATGGAATGGCACTAGATATACCAACTGCACTCTAAAGAAGTCCTCATGTCCAATCCATGTTGAGCAACACAAAACCAAATACAGAAATTCTTACTCTGAATTTAAACTCCTTTTTCTTTCTTGTCTCATCAAAAGAGAAACTGTCGTTAGCAAAGACTCTCAATATAAGGTCTTCTAACAGAGTCTTCATCTGTGGCACCCTACCCTAATGGATTGTCTTTGCTTCAACCATTAAATGCAAACTTTTACAGAAGTATTTGCCCTTATCAAATAATTCTAGTTTATGATGAAAGAAAGTAGTGTTGTTTATCCTGAATTTTGTAATTATTTATGTGAGAAAAATCAGAAACATTATAAGACAATAATAAAAGCTGTGATCCAAGAATTTTGGAGGCAATATGTTTTCCTATAGAAGCTGGCATGGATTAGTGAGGTTCATTGACCTTAACAGAGAACAGTTGGCTATCTATTGTTGGATCCCATTCACTAATATTCACATTAGATCTCTTTTCTTTAATTCTTGCCAACTGTCAGGAACATTTTCTCTGGACTCCTCTAAGTTAATTTTTTTTCCTATTTGCTCTAGTAAAAGGCAAAGTAACAACCATAAATCTTCTCAATAAAACAAAATACATCCATATTGGAAGGCAGCAAATGATTTAGGATAGCCAGGAAGTAATCCATTATTGACTACAGACAGCAGGCTTAGCTTCTGTCATGCTGGCTGTGCTACCAGACCAGCCTTTCTCTTTGTCATTGCTGAAAAATCAATCTACTTTGGAGATCTAAATGTAGGAGAGAAGTAGACATGATAAAATTGTGCTACACAGTTGACATGAGAGTTTGGAGCATCAAACCTCAACAGATCTTGTCACTACTATGGAAGCACAGTTTTATTTTAAAAGATCAAGACAACTTTAAGATACCATCTTACACCTGCCAGAATGGCTAAAATCAAAAACACCAAGGATAGCCTTTGCTGGAGAGGTTGTGGAGAAAGGGGTACACTCATCCATTGCTGGTGGGAATGCAAACTTGTGCAACCACTTTGGAAAGCAGTGTGGCGGTTTCTCAGGAAATTCGAGATCAACCTACCCCTGGACCCAGCAATACCACTCTTGGGAATATACCCAAGAGATGCCCTATCATACAACAAAAGTATATGCTCAACTATAGCAGCATTGTTTGTAATAGCCAGAACCTGGAAACAACCTAGATGCCCTTCAACGGAAGAATGGATGAAGAAAGTATGGAATATATACATATTAGAGTACTACTCAGCAGTAAAAAACAATGACTTCTTGAATTTTGCATGCAAATGGACAGAAATAGAAAACATTATCCTGAGTGAGGTAAGCCAGACCCAAAAAGAAGAACATGGGATGTACTCACTCATATTTGGTTTCTAGCCATAAATAAAGGACATTGAGCCTAAAATTCGTGATCCTAGAGAAGCTAAATAAGAAGGTGAACCCAAAGAAAGACATATAGTCATCCTCCTGGAGATTAACTTTCATCTGGCGATGAAAGCAGGCAGAGACAGAGACCCAAATTGGAACACCGGACTGAAATCCCAAGGTCCAAATCAGGAGCAGAAGGAGAGAGAGCACGAGCAAGGAACTCAGGACAGCGAGGGATACACCCACATACTGAGACATTGGGGATGTTCTATCGGGAACTCAACAGGGCCAGCTGGACTGGGTCTGAAAAAGAATGGGATAAAACCGGACTCACTGAACATAGCAGACAATGAGGACTGCTGAGAACTCAAGAACAATGACAATGGGTTTTGATCCTACTACACGTACTGGCTTCGTTGGAGCCTAGGAAGTTTGGATGCTCACCTTACTAGACCTGGATGGAGGTGGGAGGTCCTTGGACTTCCCACAAAGGAGGGAACCTGGACTGCTCTTCAGGCTGATGAGGGAGGGGGACTTGATTGGGGGAGGGGGAGGGATATGGGAGGCGGTAGAGGGGAGGAGGCAGAAATCTTTAATAAATAAATAAATAAATAAATAAATAAATAAATAAATAAATAAATAGAAAGATCCATACATATAGGACCAGAAGGAAAATGGAGAAAAATAATAGGAAATAATAGGTGTGCAAGTACATTCAAACTGACCAAAATTCTTTGAAAATATAAGGACAATAGGCGAATTACTGTGGTCATGTATAGACTAATAATTTATACTTTTATGGCAAATTAGTCAGTGTTCTTTATAAAATCAGTAGTAAAAATCAGAAATAATTTCACCTGTAAGGTATATTTGTTGCAGGTTTACTAATAGAACATGAGTATTTTACAATTGGTCAAGTTATGTAAAAGCAAGAAGTTGAAGAATATGTCTGAAGACTTGGGGACATTTGGGCCAGCTGATAATCAGGCCCGAGACTTTCTGTCTTTTACCCCATTCTCCTGAATATCAGTTTCACTTTCTAACATTCTTGATAGAAAAAGTAGTTTTAAAAAATTCTCTTGTACTTCCCAAATCAACATGGCCAAAGGAGTCTTTTGTGCCATAGGAGAAATTGAGGAATCAATATTTTTATTGCAAATGTGTTATTTCTGATGAGAAATGAAGTGTCAATACCAACAGTGTGAGAAAAAAACAGAAAAATTGAAATAAAGAGAAAATAAAACAAAAGAAAGAGAAAATTTCTAAGGAAAAATAGTTATCCTGTAAGATTCTCTGTTTTAGGTTTACCTTAGTTGTACACCTATGCAAATTTATTGTCACATTGTATGGATGAATATTTCTAACTCTTTTAAAGGCATTTTATATATTGATAAATTTTACGATATATTTATCATATTGCACTATTTCTACCTCTAATCAAGATACTTATACATTGTTCACATTTTGAGGTCATTGTCCTCCTGTGCTACAAAGTTGTTTAAGGATTGTCTAATATGAAGCCTTAGTCCTTTAGCTATATAGGTATTAAGAATTATAGGACAGGGGCTGGAGAGATGGCTCAGCGGTTAAGAGCATTGCCTGCTCTTCCAAAGGTCCTGAGTTCGATTCCCAGCAACCACATGGTGGCTCACAACCATCTGAAATGAGGTCTGGTGCCCTCTTCTGGCCTGGAGACATACACGCAGACAGAATATTGTATACATAATAAATAAATAAATATTAAAAAAAAAGAATTATAGGACAATAGTCTTCCATTTTGTCATAATTATAGTTAGACTAATTAGGTTCTTTTCATATATCAAGACTGTATTCCATATACATAGGTAATCTTCAACCACTTCAAAGAACTGTAGAATATAACTTAGGTTACTGTTGACAAGAGACACTGATCTATTCCCGAGAGAATGTTGGGCATCCAAGACACTCCACTTGGAGCTTGTTTCCTTCTTGACAGAACTGGCCTTTGGGCAAAGAACTGCCCATGCCTCCACCACTGACAAAATACATGATGTCCAGACTAGACAAGCAGGATACAAGACAAAAGAGTGCCAAACCTTGCTAAGACAGAATAAGAAGGTTTTAAATTTTTCCTGCCTCTGAAAATGGGCTGTCAGTTTCTCTTTAAAAAAGTTGGTTGCTCCAACATTGCAAATGAGACTTTGGATGATTGCTGAGGTAGTCAGTTGTCTCTGTCATTTATTACACATTTTGGAAGCTTTTTGATTGCACTTCCTGTTTACTCAATTAATATTATTTCCCTTCTCAAGTCTTCAATAGGGTTGAAGACTGGATAGCTGCGGTTACTGTCCTCTCATGACTTGGCGAAGCCATTTCTAATACAAGACTTAGATTCCTTAGGATAGGATAATTATTGAAACATTTAGCATGTGTTTTGCTTGATGTTATTTATGCTGGTTGTAATTCTAATTTTTTACTTGATATTATGCTTATTATATATAGTTTTGTTTTGAGTTTTGAACTCTCTTATTTAGACAAAAGGGGGAGGTACTTGGGGAACTCCTTCAGTCAATAGGCTTTAGGATACCAGTCTACTTGGGTGCAGTCTCTATATGTGGTACTATAAATGCAGATGTAAAGCTTGCACAGGCTCTCTCTTGGCTGCTTGATTCAGATCCTGTTCCTCACCCATACAAAGCATTGTTGATGTCTGAATCTACCCCCAAATAAAGAACCCATTATTATACCCCATTCTGAACTAGTGTGGAATTAATTTATAGTGATCTGTTACAAAACATTCCTTATTAAATATTACAATTGTTAATTTTGCTATCCGTTCCTTCTATATTAATAGTATTTTAGCATGATATACGCTTATTTATTTATACATTTTTTTCTTATTAAAATATAAAGGGTTAAGGGAATCATGTTTACTCACAATTTTCATGATGCCTTTTCAGGAGAGAAGAGCACATTTGGAATGTGATTAAAAATACTTATTCAATTGTTGTCATCAGGGGAAAGGGAGAAGAGGAAGAAAAAAACAAAAATGAAGAGGAATGGGAAACATTCACAAAGAGAGTCAGCAGGCAGACAGAACTGCGCAACTGAATTGGGCATGCTACTTGCTTCAGCACCTGGATAAGCCTGAAGTGGAGATAAAAAATTATATAACCATCTTCAAACTCACAAACTGTATTTTCAAAAGATTTGTCTGACTTAAAAAATATTATTAAGGGTATTAAACCCACTTAGATATATGAACTACATCATCCTATAAGCAAATTAACATTTTGATTTAAAGTATTTTCAATATTAAAATTATTATGTGCATGAAATTGAATAACAAAAATATTTCATTAAATAATTGTTACCTCTAATTAGGGTAACTGAGGAAATAGCTTATGTGTCAGCAATTTCCTGCCAAGTAGAAAGGACTGCCTTAGTGAAGTGTTATGCTGCCAAAGGACAAATTGACTGCACTGGACAAAACCTAGGCTGCTAAGACAGCATGTTCACGCAAAATGCAGAAGCATTGCAAAGTGCCTTAACGAGGTGGAGTCCAGGAGGATGAGGATGGCAGGTATGTGAACCCTAATGCTGTCCTGCTCCACAGGAATGTGCTATTAACAATTGACACAGACCATTGTATAATAATCAGCTTGATATTATGACGCATTATGTAATTCAACAAAATAAGTTAATAATCAATTTGTGCTTCTTAAAAGCTCTGTATTCCTTTTACTAGCTGGAGTCATGCTTAAATTATTTATGTAGTTTTAATTTCTGTAAAATTACATACTTTATGAATATAGATACTATTTATAATATATGTATTAAAAACCCATCCCACCAATAATAGTGCTTGTTCTTAATTGAATACACAAACGCGTTTTATGCAAGATTCATCATTGTCTGTTTGTAAATAATTTGTTAATGTTTAGAACTGTTTTCTCCCATGGTCAAGTAAACATTTCTCCATCCTCATTAATAAATATTTTCAGAGATCTGTTTTGAGATGATACAAATATCCCCATTATGCTTAAGGTGTCACTCTAATTACATAAATATATGTGTGTTCACACATATTTATTTTTTGATTAACTACTATTTACTCATTCTTAAGTTTTTTTCCTTTACCCTTTCTATTTTTTAATTTTAAATAAGATATTTATGCTTTTGAGAATTTCACATAATATATTTCAATCATGTTACTCCCCATTCACCACCTCCTTCAAGATCCAGTCTCCACTTTCTTACCCATCCTAGTTCCCATTGTGTTGTTTAATCCATAAAGTCCAGTTCGCATTATACGAAGTCTCTTAAGAGTTGGGAACTATACTAGAGAGTGGTCAACCTATCAGAGGTCACAAGGATAACTGACTTCCCTTTCCAAGCAGCTATCAAATGCTCATAGCTTCTTGACTATGGCTAAGGTACAGATATCCACATTCCCATCCATAGGCTGAGAATTTGTCTGGCTTGAGTTTGAGTAGGCCTTGTATATTCTCACAGTATCTATGCAGATTTATGCATCTGCCCTGCTATGCCTACTAACATTGCTCCCTTGTGGTTATCCACCACCTCCGGCTCATATAATCTTACCACAAAGATCCATGAACCTTGAGCTTTATTTTAGGGCATTATTAATACATCATTTAACTCTCATATTTGGACAGTTTTCTTGCAGCTGATGATATTTAGCAGAGACCCACAACTGGTCACTCTGCAGAGAATAAGAGACTGAGGGGTGCTAAGAAACACCTTTTCCTCCAGTCATTCATTTCTTGGAGCATATTGAATTAAACAGAGAGAAGAGAATGTCTGACTGAGAACTCTATTCTCTGGCTGTCTGGATAAGTCGCTTTGGTGAAAGGGATACCCCTAGGAGCCCATCTGAAGCCATACTAGAGATATGTGAACTGATTTGTTCCTTAATGAGATAGTGTCCTTTCCAGAATCCTTACATCCAATACAGAGCTTGTGGACTACAGCCACACATGATTTAAAGTGTGCCGCTTATCTTAATTATTCAGAAAATTGGGACTCCTATTATTGCTTTTTTATGCACACTTTCTCTAACCCTCTAGTCTCCCTAGATTTTAAAGTTCGTTACTCTTCTCCCACCCTGCTGTGTAGCTGTTTGACCATAGGTCTGACCACCAAGCCAGCTTAAACAACATGACTTCTTCCTTCTCTCCTCCATTACCCTCTTCTGGGCAGCTTTCCTGCCCATTAGACTCTACACCTAAATTTTGTCAGTGAAACTAAGAAACACAAAAGGGAGCCCAGTTTCCTCTGTGTCACTTAGGAGATGGATAAAGATGCTATTCAACTTAATTATCTTTAAAGTGACATTGCCTTTACATGTTGATTTACATCCTAACAACCTGTATGCTAAAAGTATTTGAACAATGTACAATAGAATGTCTACTGAATTTCTTTCATTCATTTTGGTAAAATATGACAATGATTATGTTTACTGTTACTCTGATCAATGTTTAGGAGCAAACTTTTTATCAGTTTTACACAAAGATAAGTTGAGAACCGAATAAATTTTAATCCTATGCAGAAGTGTGTACTCTAAAAAGTGTAATAAATTAATATTTCTAGTGATTTTATTGTCTCTGAAGAATTCACTTTAATTACTTGGGTGTTACATAAAGGTCTGAATTCTTCATTAAAATATTTACTGATACTGAATAGAACTCAGATATTTTATTTTCACTTTGAACTAAATATCTCAAATAGTCAAATTCTTTATAAAAACCTATTATATTCCAATTCCCACAAACTAGTTTGAGTGAAAAATGATAAGCTTTGTCTTCAATAACTTAGCCACTATCTTTCATTTGCTTTATGAGAAAATAAAATGGAATTTTTAAAATCTGGCTGACATTGTATAATAGAGATGCTTAATAACATTAAATACACTGCACGGTTACAAGTCAAGAACTAAGAAAAAATAACTTTAATAATCCTTCTGTTATCTAGAGAGGCTGGCATGTTTCATTTCTCAAATGAAAATGTTAATCTATTATCATTATATTAAGTAATACTAATGCTTTTGTTATAGGCTCGCATTTCTCAACTTCAATTAAACTTCAATATGACTTTGGGGTATAAGGCATTCATAAGGAAACTCAATTGTATATTTTTGTTAACTTCACAGGGTTCCACAATGTTATCACCAATGATTTTATGGTTGTAAAAGAAGTTTCTAGGCCTGTGAGAGAGCACCTCTGTTGAAGACACTGTCATGCCTGACGGCATGCTCTTGTACAAACTTCCCACTGCATGCACAAAATAAGCGAGTGTAATAAATCTTTGCAAAAGAGCAAACATGTTCCTCAATGTTTACCTCTCAATATATATTATTTTTGTTTCTTTACAAATATATTATTTTTCTTATTGAATTTCATACATGTATAAAATAAAATATGATCATACACTCCTCACATAATTTCCTCCTCCTCCAATTTTCCATGTGTTCACAGAAATATCCACCTTCCAACTTCATTTGGAAGGAGGATATTTGCAATTTATAATTTTTTCTTTATGAAAACTGATAGGTCCAACCTGTACTGTTCATACATGTATGGTTGTGGGAACATGTACAAAAACATGGGCAAACTGCCAGTAGTAAAACACCTCAAAAGGAACATCCTACTTCTCCCAACAGCTACTTCCTAAAAATAACTCCTCAGATAGGTTTGGGACCCAAGAAGGATCCTCCTTCTGCGCTACCATTTTTGGGGGCTTGACTTTGTGCACATCTTGTGTAAGTAACCACTTTAGCTGTGAGTTCACCAGTGCAGTTTTCAGAAGTTAGCATTTCACATCCCTCCACTCCATCCTCCTCCTTGCTCTTTCTGCCTCCTTTTATGCAAAGTTCCTTGAGCCTCCACCAGAAGGGTGTTAATTAAGATGTCCCAGTAAGTTGGAGGCTTCTTACTGAGAACAAGACAGACTCATATGTGTCTCGCCACTGACTGCTGTCTACTGTAAGAAACTCACCTCACAAGGGCTGATAGCAACACAGATCTATTGGTATAAACATAATTATTTAGAAGAAAAGTTGACAAGATGACTATTTGGCAAATAATAATGAGCTGTATCTATGTATACACCTATTATTTATTCTATGACTTTGAAATAGAAATGGTTTCCACAGTCCAGGACATTTGAATCCTCAGTCCCAATTTGCAGCCTTGTTTGTAGATGTGGAGTTCATGTAGACCTGTAGGAAGTAAATCACAAGGTAGATTTTGAATTTACTATTTCTGTTTTGTGTTTACATTTGAAGATATGAGAAATAAGCTTCTGGAGACAGTCCTGTTACCTGTTCCCCCATCTTCTCTACATGATGGTCTCTTATACCTCTGGAACTATAAACCAAAGCAAACTCTTTCTTCCTTAAGTTATCTTGGTAATGATATTTTATCATAGCAGCTAGAATAGCTAGTACACTTCTTCAGTCATTAGCTTTTGATCAGGATTATAAGACCAAGCATGGGATTCTGTACAGGGCAGCAGGGCTCAAAACTGTTGAGAAAGTGGTTAGCTACTCCATGACAACTACGCCTCAGCTGCGCAAGTGAACAGATCTTTTCTTGGGCAGCATAGAGCCTCCAGCTCTCAGAGGACCATTGATGTCTTCATTCACCAGCAGCATGTATAGTACTTTAATCAGAATGTAATAGGTTCAGACAGGATGCCACTAAGCCTCCCTGCCTCACTCTGTTTTCATTGCACTGATGTCCTCTTTGCCCCCAGAATTTCCAACTTAATTTTTTTATTGTTTCTCTGCTTCTTCTAATAAAGCATTTTTTATTGTTTTCAAGTTACATGGTCCCCTTTATAATTTCTGGGAACTTATGCATAATATGTCCATCCTTGACACAAATATTTAACTGTTAGGAGCTAGGATCTGTATAGGAGAGAGGTAATGTAGTATTTGTCTTTGAGCCTGTTTTAACTCACATGACATAGTATATTCTATTTTCATCTATCTTCCTGAAAATGAAATCAAATGTAGTTATGATGTGTATAATATTACTACAAATAGGATCTAATCCCTGCCCATTTGTATTCTAATATGAAGACAGAACAGTGCCATCCAAAATATTTAAACAATTTGGGCTAATGCCAAGGTTTGCCAAATAAAGACATTTATAGCAAAATCTGATGATTTGCAATCTATTCCCGGAAGCCCATATAGTGGAGGGAGAAAAACCAAAATTTCCTCTGACCTCTACTGGCATTTCATAGCATAAGAATGACCACATACATAGATTCATACATGTAAACACACAATAAATACATGTAAAGACTTTCAAAGGATTTTGAAGTTTGGTTACGCTGGAAATAATTGAAATTCATTCAAATTACTTACTATAAAACTATTTAAATTGAAACAAGTATTAATAATGGATAAATATGGAGCAAGTATTTCAAAATAACAAAGAGAAGTGTGATCCAAGGGGCACCGTCTTCCGACAATCCCTCTGATCACTTCTGAGTTTAAAAGACAAACTTAACTCTTACAGTTGAATTTTGGCTATAGCTGTGGCAGCGTTTAGTGCCATATTAAACCTTTCCCAGAAAGTAATTAACTCTGAACACCAATTTCCCAAGAAAGTAAGAATTAACACAGAAGGCAATGCTATATAATGTTACAGGAAAGGTTTCAGCTTCTTAATTTGAAAGAAAATTTCTATTCATGCAACATACATTTGCAACAAAAGGCATCATAACTTGTTTATGCCAATATGCCTCTGGAATATTCTGTATTCTATACTATTTTGTGAGATTTCTCATTGCTTTTTTTGTTGGTTAGGTTGAAGAGAGAAACAAGAGTGTTCTTTTAGAATTATGTATAGTATGCCAATGAGCTATTTATATTTGTGCTCTATTTCTAAGAAAGACAATAACCAAAGACTTTCTATACTGTGAGGAAACTGCAAATATCACTATCATGCATAGCATATAGTTTGGGCTCTGAGCCCTGTCTGAGTTTTTACAATATAATGCCAAGAATTTCATCCTTTATGTGAAAGCTGGCATTGCTCTTTCTGTAAGGTGGGCTGTTTACCAGGTGGAACAAATTCTTTCAGGAAAGCAAAAGCATGTCTCTGAAAAGTTTGACATCAGCAAAGTACAGAGACAATACTAGCATTTTTCCACTCTGTAGTAAGCACTGAATTGACCCTTTTTATACTTTATAATCCTCTACAGTAGTGTGGGTCCTGGGAGTACATATTTTATTGTTTTAAAACAATGCAAACACAGCATGTGCAGGGACTGATTTGTAAAATGAGATTTTGTGCCAGCTATAATACACATCTAAGTAAAACTAGTTATAACAAGATTTATTACACTTAACCATTATCAAAAGAGAAACAATAAACTCTACAAATTAAATTATGTCTGTTTCATTTCTTCAGTTAACCTCCAATTTTCTTTTTCCTTGTATTGGAAAAAAAGAACCAACTTAAAGATGAGAGGGAATATATAAAATGTCGGAGTCCACAGATGTAGATTTATTCCACCTTGACCAAAGGTCAGAGAGTTCAGGCCTATTCTTCCTCCTTTGTGGTTATAGGCAGAAGGTTTGACCCAGGATATGGATACTAACAGGATGTTTTGACCTAGGCTGTACTTACTTGCAGCTTTGTGTATTTGAGATGGTCACTTTGTTCCTTGCATTTTGGTAAAAATGTCTTTTGTCTTCCCCCACGTCTTTAGATTGGGATATGTAAAGCCTATATGTGGGTAGATTCAGTATTCACTGGGTTGACCTTTTGACTCTATCCTGTGTCTCTGTTTATTTCTTTTTGTCTCTGTTTTTTTTTCTGCCTAACATTTCTAGTTCAAACACCCCTACTCTGGAATGTATAAACCCATCGAGGCTAGCCCCTCGACAATAAGACTCAGAAAAAAAAACCTAAAATTTAGTTTAAAAACAAGTGTTGAATATTATGTGTACATCACAAGATGTTGCCCTTCTGATATGTGATGTCAGAGTTAAAACATCAGGAGCTGAATGCTACATACATGCATTTGAATCCTGCCCTAGGATATCCTACACGTCCCCACTGTACTTGAAAATAAAAGATAAGCTCATATTTCCTGCACAGTAAAATGTTAATGGAAGATTTTGTATGAACCTGATTTTATTTAGTATGATTACACTTGAACATTGAAAATATATTTAAAAACATGAGATAATGAAATTCTACTACTCATAAACATTTTATTAAAACCAATGAAAAGACAGTAGGTAATTTTAATCTTATCCTTTTGTTCATCAGATTAATGTTGGATTTTTTTCAGATAACTATATATTAATGAATCCTATTTCATCCTTCTATTATTTTGTTCTACCTGAAAATGACTAAATAATTTAACATATACCATAGTTTCTGAATGAAGTTGCACATGATGATTATTACTGGTGTTTAACTTACCGAGTGGTTATAGCTCCATTTATAGCTATCTTAACTGCTGATGGAAACACTTTCAGAAAAAGAACACTATGAGGAGGATTATATGAGATATATAGTAACAGTATTGGGATATGAAATAGCCAGCACAAAAGTGCTTAGAACCCAACGTGATTTCTTAATTGTGCTGTCTGGTTTTTTCCAACTTGGTACAAGTGAGAAGGAACCTCATATGCCTTCCTTTTAGTGTTTGTGAGCATGTCTTGGGGGAATTTTAATAATTGTGAACTGATCTGTGAAGGACTACATTATTGTGGGTGGTATCATCTCTGTGCAGGTCATATTAGGTGTTTCTCAGTAAACCTGGAAGACCAAGCCAATAAAAAGTGTTCCTCCATGTTTTATTTTTCAGTTTTGCCTCCAAATTTCTATCTTGGTTTCCCCTGAGACTGTTTAGTGTAAGCTGAATGAACACTTTCTCCCAGCATTGCATTTTGTTGGCTTATAGTTACACCAAAAAGCAAACAATGACATTATATTTGAAGTCAAGGAGTTAAACAATTAAAACCATTGATACGGAGGCTTCATTAACAAGACATGCCTATTCCTTTCTGCCTTACAATGTATATTGTCACTAACTTCTGTTCTATGCAAAAAGATTTATTCCTCCCAATAAAAACATATTTTCTTCACTATATTTACAGGCTAAAATTATTACAAAATTACTGAACAGGAGATTAGTTAATTGGGTTTCTCCTGATTTATTTTCTAATTTCCACTGGTAAATCTTTCTTAGAGATATTTCAGAGTATTTAAAGACAATAGAAACCCTGTATCTGAAGAATTTTAGAAATAATAATCAATACACTGTGAGTACCACAATTAGTCATTGAGCTATATAAGGACATCAGTTCAAGTCAGGAATCTCAAAGACCTGTCTTAATCCTTGATTGTCACATTATGGTTTATAATAGCAAATTATTTAGTCTTTGTATGTTTCAGTATCTTCACAATAAAATTAAAGTAATAAAATCTTTTCTCAAATGCTTGTTGATGATAAATAAGTTTTTAGTTTGGTAACAAGTACACTTTGTGCACCACATCCATTTTCTAATCTTTCTTCTTTATCTCTTTATTCTTGTGGCTGCTATTACATTATTGCAGTCAGGTGATCCTTAGTAGCTGCCAGGCATTCTGGTATGATGTCTGAGCTGGTAACTTAAGTTGCTACCCAGATTATCAAGTCAGTAGACAATTTTACCAAATTATTCTTTGGAATACCCAAAGAATAGCCAAGTTCATGACTAGAGAAAACCTTGGGCATATGGAAGCATCCTCTATTTGCAATAAATATTTGAAATTGAAAACGTGTCTCCCACCTGCAAGTTCCTGAATAACCACACAGAGGCTTAATATTACTCATAAATGCCAGGTCAATGGTTCAGACTTATTATTAACTAGATTTTACATTTAAATTAAGCCATATTTTTTAATCTATCCTTTGCAACATGGTTCATGGCTTGTTACCTCATTTTTTTTTACATGTCTTGTTTTCTGAGCAGCTGGCTGGCATGTCCTAGAATCTGCTTTTCTTCTTCTGTATCTCTGCTTGGTTTTCCTGCATGGCTCTATTCTGCCATTTCATAAGCCAATGCAGCTTTATTTATCAACCAATGAGAACAACACACATTCACACCATACAGAAAAGAAACATCCCATAGCATTTCCCCCTTTCTGCCTAATCAAAAAGGAAAATCTCATCTTAACATAGTAAAATTACAGGTAACAAAACAATTTTCAAGCAAAGATCAGTTACAATAGTCAGTCTTTTTGTATTTGGCAAAATTAAAGAAAATGTTCTATCGTCTATCCTCCCTCCATGATTCTAAAGTTTCATATCTAATTTATCTTTTATCATAAGTACAGAAAACTACAATTATAACTATCTAGTCTTCAACTTCATCAGAGGCCCCAGAAGGATAGAATATTACCTGAATAAACAGAAAGTGCATTGTAAGCAACTTCCAAACCTCTAGTAATGACAGAGACATCTGGTTGCCTGGACCCAACATTCTTTTGTGATACTGGGGTATTGAATTTCAGTTTACAGGCAGACTTTTAAGCACAGTAGCAAATTTGAAGGACTTTCTTGCCTATATTGACAAAGTTCGTCAGTCATTTTCTCCTGAGTCCTGCAGAATATCTTGCAGTTTCTTCTGTGAACCTAGAACCTGAAGGACCATCCTACCTTAGTTGGACAAAGTTTAGCAGGCACCTCCCTGTGGGTCCTGCGTGTCCAGTTTATACAACATATCCTCATTCAGTCCAGGCAAGAGCAGTTTCTTGTTTAAATGACTAGCTTTGCCACATTGAAAACAAATTCCATAAGGAGTTTCTCTGACATCCATCATCCTCTTTGAAGCAGTTGTCATTACCAGGAGCAGATTTGTCTCACTGTCGAGAAAAGTCTTAGTTCTTAAAACATTTTAAAGTCATGTTCTGTAGATGTTTCAAGTGTTTGAATATTACCTGCCTAATTAAAATATTTCTTTGTATACCTCAAAAACCTCACTAATATGACTATAAGTTTGATTATACTAGATAACTACTAACCCGTATTTTAATTATATATTATACTTTTAAATGAGCTACATAAACACAATACCTTAAACACAAATATAAATATACATAAATTACAACAAAATTGACTTTAAATTTATATCAACAGACTAAAATTCATACCATTGTAAAATATTTTGAGATTAACAGCTGACTTTTTGAATAAAATCTACCATTTTCTCCCATCATTTCTACACAATACATTTCTACATTATATTCCCCTTTCTTCTTTTAGAAAGAGATTGACTATGACCAATAACAATTTATAATCAACCCCCTCTTAAATAAAAAAAATATAAATAATATTTTGGGAATTTGGGTGTAGGTCTTTAGAATAATTCCTGCTGATTGATGGGAACTAGTGATTATGGGTACCCTTAGAAAATAAGAGGTAATGGCCAAGCCCTGGGACAGCCAGTTATGACCTTTGTTAATCGATATCACCTGCAAGATTCAGGAGATCTCCCTTGATCTTAACCTGGAAGAAATCCCTAGCCAATTATTTCCTGTAGAAACTAGCAAAACTGCTTCTAAAAGCAATGCATCTTTTAAACTCCATTTTGCAAATATATTTTTGACTTCTGTTTTACAGTTAACATATTTTTTTAAAACTTTAGGTTGGTATATTTTATCAGTCTCCCTTTCAATGCCATATCTCCCAGCAGCAGTCTCTCGCTCTTCAGCCATCAAAACTTTCAAAATCAACACAATAATATATATAATGCAGAGTCCTTGTGTATTTCCCAACTCTATGTGGCATATTTTTTTTAATTTTCTTTCTCTCTTTAAGAAATTTATTATGTTTTAAACTATTTACTCCTTTCTATAACTATTGATACTCCTTTTATTTTTTTTTTTCTTAAGCCTACACACATTGTAAAACACACTGGATACTGTTTAGAGGTTTTCTGTCTGAACTCTGTTTACTGTGTGTCTTTTAACTTTTTGACTGTATGAGCAAAGCTAAATCTGCCACACAGCGCATGGCTGATTAGCCTCTGTACCTAGGCCTGAGTGAGACTGGAAACCAGTTTCCTGCTTAGCTCATAGCGGCTGGTGGTCTGCTCCATCTCACAGGCAGCTGTTGGGAGATGTGTCTCTACACTACTCCTGAGCGGAGACTGTGAGACTAGAAAGCCCAGTGCAGCTCCGTTTCTGTGCTTTCAGAATCTTTTTGACCTGTTCTCAGGTACCATTATGTAATTAAAGGTTTCTCTTCCACCTACCACTTTCCAAATAACCACTCAGTGGCTTAATATTACTTATGAATGCTTGGCCAATGACACAGGCTTACTATTAGCGAGCATTTATATTTTATTTTATCTATTCTGTGCCATGTGGTTTGTTACCTCATTTTTTTTACATATCTTGCTTCCTCAGTGACTGGCTGTTGTCTCTCAGACTCCACCCTTCTTCTTCTGTATCTCTGCTTGGTTTTCCTACCTGGGTTTATTCTTTATTTATTATAAATAAAGCAACTTTATTTATAACCAATGAAGGCAACACATAATTACAGCATATAGAAAGACCATTGCACAGCAAATATTTTCTAATATAACTTAATAATACTATAAGGTACAGTAAAGCAAAATTCATTTGAGTACATAGTTTCTCACTAATGTACTGAGGAAAAAAACAGAGATTTGTTTTAAACTGAGGTTGCACTTATGGAGATAACTATAGGTTCCCTACCAAACAGAATCCACGAAGCCATCATAAGATGTGAGCAATAGGACGGGCGGTGGTGGCTCAGGCCTTTAATTCCAGCACTCATGGGAGGCAGAGGCAGGCTGATCTCTGAGTTCGAGGCTAGCCTGATCTACAAGACCTAGTTTCAGGACAGGTTACAAAGCTACAGACAAACCCTGTCTCGACAAACAAAATTTAAAAGAGATGTTAGCAATATCTAATTCTAATAATGGAATAGATGAATCAAGATTAAGTCAGTTTGAAGAAGAGACACAAAAAGCTCAATTTAGGACAAAATGAGTGTAAAAGTCTCATTAGGCCTCAAAGTGAGGGGACTGGATCAGCAGTTTCTAAAACGAATTGAGAATATGAATTATGTGGAAATGTGACCTGAGGATACAAATGTAAGAAGTTTGTGGAATATGGTACTCAAAGTCATGAAATCACATGCCAAAGGCATGAACATAGGTACAAAGGAGGAATACTCAGTTTGGAAGCTCTACAAATTCCAGCTGGCCTCAATGTATCCCTGCCTAACTATGTGAGTGCAGGTGATCAAAATAACATATGACAAGCAATGAGTTTTTAAATTACTGCCTGATTTGTAAGTAAAATTAAAGTTTATTTAGTGCTTATCCAGTATAAAAATGGGAAATAAAGTCAAAACCACAGGTGGCAGTTAACTAGCTAAATATGTATAAAGTGAGGGAGAATGCAGGAATAAAATATTTAGGATGTCTCATGAAAGCCTCCAAAGGGCTTTCCAAAAGAAAAACAAGTTTCTGCTTATCAAAAAATTGACTATGGAGACTTTATTACATAACTTAAGTAAATACAAGATTTTAAAGCTAAAAGGTGGATTGCTGAAAGACAAATATTCCTATGAAAATTCAAAATTCTCAAACCAAAGGAGAACAAACAGATGCCTTTTTAGCTCAACAATTTCATCACAAATATTTTACCACTTTTCTTAGTAACAGAAATAAAAATCAAAAGGACATTTTATCTAATTTCAGAGGAAATGGTGCAGACAGAATTATATCCAATGACTGCCTATTTGAATTTTATAGAATATTTACTGAACATCTGGTAGATCCTTGTGTTTGAACGATTTTCTTTTTATTATCTTCAATGTTCTGTTCTAAAATATTTCATGTGTGAGTAAAATATAAAAGCCTCCAGATAAAACTTATTTTACATTTATATGGAAGTTTTCAGGATTAAGAATTCCAAAAGTATTTTGACAACCTCACAAATAAAGTCATTTCATGCAACATTGCATTTCTGTTTTTGTAAGGCATTATACATTTCCATTAGGAAACAATTTGAAGACTAAAAATGAATAGAATGTTGTGTTTAATGAAATGGTTCCTAAAACACTGACTATACTTGTAACTGTTTTTGAGTAATTTATTCTGAATAAATGATAGTGACTATCAACCTTCAAAGTTGATATTTGCTTTTAGACTAATGAGTCTGAAAATGGGAAATAATATAAAAGTATTTTTTAAAAATGTGAAACTCTTCACCCTTTTGTTGAAATAAGGGCGGCCGGGGCTGCGTCCCCAGCATCCCGGCCGCCTGCTAGCTTATGCCCGAAATAACAACACACAAACTGTATTCTTTTAAACACTGCTTGCCCATTATATCTAGCCTCTTCTCGGCTAACTCTCACACCTGAACTAGCCCATTTCTAATCATCTGCGTAAGCACCCCAAGGTGCGCTTACCGGGAAGATTCTAGCCTACGTCCATCTTGGATTGGAGCTTCATCGCTCATGTCTGTCCGGGAGACTGGAGCATGGCTTCTCTGCTCCCGAGAGCAGGGCTGTCGAATCCGAGCTCACTTCCTCTTCCTCCCAGTATGCTATTCTGTTTACTCCTCCCACCTATGTTTTAGCCTATGAGGGCCAAGCAGTTCCTTTATTACTTAACCAATGAAATCAACAGATTGATATATGACACTCCCACATCACCCTTTCTGTGGCAATTTCGACATCTTATCTTGTATCACATGCTTTTCATATGCTACACACTCGTATAAGTTTCTACACATTATGCTCAAGACCAGTCATGAAATAATCAGAAAACTGTATGATAACTGTAAATAGCTCTGGCTTGGGAGTGTCTGCAATCATACATCTTTTTCTTATTGCTGGTTATTTCTCTACCTCTTGAGAGCACAAAGGTTCTTGCACTTGCAGATAGGCACTAGGAAAACAAGGAGCGTTAAACAAACTGGATTGTCTCTTTAAATTTAAAAGATATAAAACCTGTTTTCTGCCCCAAAGCCTGGCAATGCACTTTGTTAATAGATTGTGTGGCCTTTGAGCTATATGTAGGGCCAGACTGTCTCTGGTTCCCCCAAACTCAAACAATAAGAAAAGGAGGTAGTCTAGGCAACCTGTGCCCTATCTGTATGGCCAGGGCTCCCCCAAATTTCCACGTTAGAAGACTATTAATACCCTCAGGTTTTCAGATGATACATGAAGGCTGTCTTTGGAACTCATCTTCATGGAAGAAGTGACATGTACTTTGAGAAGAGTTACAATGAAATTGTGCCTCACTGTGCTCAGAAAAAATTTTTTGCACCATGAAATTTATTTACAAATTGTATTGTAATTAAATATGCTGCCCATTGCCCCACTTTTACTGAGTGCTGACTTAGGTTTCTTTTCTGTCTTACACAGATCATTACTCTGCCAGGTTTAGTGTTTGCAGGCACTCTACTCCCATGCCTCACCCCAAGAACACTATTCACATAGCTTCTCTGAACCGGTAACATTTTTCACAGTTTCAAAACTCATTTTTTATCATATTACTTCTACTTATAGTATCTATCATTATTTAAATCAAGTATGAAATTTATTGCATTCTTACTGAACCTTTATCTACTACATACTCTGATCCTCCCCAAGGACTCTCACTGTGTACCTTTCTCACTGGCTGGTGACTCCTTTAATAAAATACGAGTTTATTGTCACGAAAATAAAACGAAGGAGGCAGTTGATCTATTTTTAAAAAGAAAACAGAAAAGATTTGTTTTGTCTCAAAGTCCTAGATGTTTGAGTGTGAGATCAAGTCACTTCTTCACTTTAGGTCACTGAGGAAGGCAGCATCTCCAGAGAGGGCCCCAGAGTGTGAAGCTCACCTCGCTATAGAACAAAGGGGAAGACCGAGCTTCACAGTCTTCATCACGGGCATTCTTCCAGTGAACTAAGAACAACTAGGTAAGCCAGGCCTCCTAAACATTTTGATATCTCTCAGCAAGGCCATCCTGGAAACCAAGTCTTTAACCATGAGCCTCTGTAATACCAATTATTGAGATCATAAAATTTCATTACCACTCTGAGTTTTGAATAAGGTTATTATGTATCATTCCATATTCTTATAAAATATATTCATTTTAGTTACCAAATTTCACCTTGCACTCTATTCAAAGGTATTGACAGAAAAGAGTTTTTTGTTTGTCTTTGTTTTCTTTTCAAATATTAATTTTCTGGAATTTCTGAAGAATTGTGCAATTTTTAAAAAGTCAATTTATTTCATATCAAATAGCACTTCATTCTTAAAATAATATTCAAGGTTTGAAGATCAGTTTTGACAAGGGTACCAATTAACAGCATAGGGACATGGGGATTAGAAAAATAGAGAACAAAGATGCAAGAAAAACTAATAAACAAAGGCATAGGATAATATTGGGAGGGAGTTTCAGTGAATATTGAAAATCACCTGCATTTAATTTTCATTTGCTTAAATACCTGAACCCCAAAGGTAGCAGTAAGATAAACAACTTATTTGCCAGGATACAGTGAATGAACAGACCAGGTGAAGGATTACGGGCAATATTCTCAGAAAAAATTCTGTTGTTAAAACTAGTAATGCTCAGTGGTTAAGAGCATTGCCTGCTCTTCCAAAGGTCATGAGTTCAATTCCCGGCAACCTCATGGTGGCTCACAACCATCTGTAATGAGGTCTAATGCCCTCTTCTGGTCTGCAGACATACACACAGACAGAATATTGTATACTGTATACATAATAAATAAATAAATATTTAAAAAAAATAAAAAAGACATGGTTAAAAAAAAAAGACTAGTAATGCTCACACCCTAGGCCAAACCATTCTGTAACAAACCACTTCCTCATTTAAATTCTTAGATATCTCCCTAAGAGAGAAGGAACCTAGTTAGATCCTTAGATTTTGGTTTGAGGTAGAAACAGATCTACTTCTTAATACCCGAAATGCCAGGTCTGGATATTAACCATACCTGTTATTTAAAGAATTGACACTAACCTTGAAAAAACAGAAGTATGTTCCAACTCTCTGACTTTTTGTCAAGGTAGGATGGACCCATACCTATAGGCCATGTCATTCAAAAAAGATATTTTCTCTTGATGCTTTTAAATGATGTTCCACAGACATAAAATGCTGTCAGCCAAAGTGGAGAGGAAGCTCAGGTAAACAAGGGTTTCAGTTGAAGACTTCTCACAATTCAAAATGGTAGCATCATCCCTATGACACATAAAAAGAGTAGAGAGAATTTATCAAAAGAAAGCAGCATAGTTCCTATTGTAGCCCCTGTCTTCTCTTTGCTCTATTTGTATTCTTAAAATATTATGACTTAATATTTTTACACATTATTTTGGGTTGTTTAAATAAACTATATCACTCATTAAAAATATTTATGACATTAAGAAAGATGCATTGGAGTGTGTATGTATGTGTGTGTGGGAGAGAGACAGAGAGAGAAACAGAGACAGAGATTAGTGTCATAATAACTTTTACTTTTTTGATTTTAAATATTAATAGAAACTTAAGTACCATTTGGTTGAAAAGAACTGTTACTGGCAAAGCGTGGTATAGTTACTAAGAGACACAATTTTAGTTTAAAATTATGATTAATTCATCTTTAACTATAATAAATAATTTAAAATATTAGAGATACTGAATCACACTTTTTATATTTGAAATATAAAAAGATGTTTGGCTAGAATTTAGTTACTTTTCCCTGTCAGAGGAAACCTAAGTCAGTTCAGTATGGGAAAAATAATATAGTACTGAGTTTCAGTGTAAGAAAAACCAGTAAACATAACTAACTTACAGAAAATTAAGTTAAAACACAGAGCAAGCTAAGATTTTATATGTATCTTAACAATAACTTTTAACTTACCTCTCCAAAATTTAAGTTTCTGGCTTTTTGAATACAATCAATAACTGGTACATTTTAATGTTGAATGACATATGTTGCTTTAATTCCCCTATCCATTCACTATATTGGCCTTGAACATTAGTAGCAGAAATCACATAAATAGCACAGTGTAGCATAAGCAGTCCTATATATCATGAAGCATTCCTGGGGAGAGACTAAGTCACATTCATAGAAGTTGGGTTTCTGAGTCATAGCATTTGCATAATTTCCATTCCGTGGAGATAATGCCAAATTGCTTTCCAAAGTAGCTGAACAAATTTCCATTAAAGAAACATGAATATATACTTCCACATGGGCTTGGATACAAAATGGGTGCTACACTACACAGTTCATTTTTTAAGCAATTAAATATTTCTCATAATGTTTCTGTTAATAAATACTTCAGAAATTGAAATAGAAAGGGAAAGATTCTTTTAAAGTTCCCTACAATGTTATTAGAGATATTTGATCAATTCTACTGATGGAACCCTAACTTTATTTTTCAATTCTGTTTATTACCTTTTAAATTTAATACAGATTGATGAATGAGAATTATATATTCATAGAATATGGCATTTATATTGTTTCTCTTATTTTTGAAATTATAGCCTAATTATGTCATGTTTTCTTTTCCCTCTACCCTCTCTGATATATCCCTCCTTGAAATTACTGGAAGAAAAGAGATTGGGCAAATAACTTTTATAAGGTTCCCCAAAGCACAGGAAGCACACCAAAAAGGAAATACCTGTGCTCTGTGATCATGGTAAACCAAGCAAAGACAGCTTTGAAGCACACACTTGTCTCCATCAGCTTCATCACGTCATCATGTAGTTTCCAGGCCCGAGCAAGAACAAGGATCCAGGTCAGTCTCAGAGACAAAGAACAGGAAGAGGAAACAGCACTGTCCTGGCCGACCAGAACATTGTTTCCAGGCTGTCTGGGGTCCCAGACTGACTTGAATATTTTCCATCTTCTGTTCTCACCAGAAGGAAGGCTGACCTAAAGAATCATAAAAATACAAACGTGGTTGCGAAGCAGCTCAGTAGCTAATACATAGCTAGCCTAATTAAATGTGAAAATCATAGGAATAAACATTTTCCAAGGAAAGATCTGAAATAAGAAATCAGTTTATTTAAAAGGGGATTAGTATCACTAGGTGCCAGTCAAATGCAAAAAAAGTCATAATAAAATGTCAGCTCATCACAGTTGGAATGACTTTTAGGTTAGATGAAAACTAATAAATAATGGGAAAGATATGTTTAAAAAGAATAATATTTACTTACTGATGGTTGGGTAGAAATATCTACAGTAATATGGAAAATAAACGGATATTCAGCAAAATACTAGGAGTGTGTCTGTCATGTGGCAGAGCAGGACATGTGTCTGAAGAAAATGATGTTTACATGTCAAAAGAAATATGTACAGCTGTGTATACTGCTAAACTTTCACTATAGCTAACATGTGGAATCAATGTATATCCCTATCAATAGAGATTGGATAAGTAAAATCTGGCTTTTGCATAATATGGAATATTATTCATCCATAAAATGGCACTCTATCATTTGTAGAATCCACGTGATATCAGACACATATTGACAAATGCCACGTGGTCCTTCTATGTTGATGTTGGAGAACATTCATCTGCGTGGTGAATATTGGTATTAGACTGAGTAAAAGAGGACTGGAGATTTATAGAAGAGGCAGAGGACAGTCACCAAGGAGTAATACGATCATCGTTCAAGAGTACATGGAATGGAAATGATTTGTGATTATCCACATTATAGCCTATGAATGACAAGAAGACTACCAACATAAAGACATGATGTGATCATGGACACACTGATTACCTTGATTTGATCTGCATGGAATCTTTACAACATGGATGGAAATTTCATAGTATGTCCCATAATTGTATACAAGTGTTACATGTTAATTTGTGTATTTAAAAACTTTTAAAGCAGGGCCGGGTTGGGAGGAGGGTGCTGAGGGGCTGGGTCGTGAGTAAGAAAGAAGGCCCTGCAGAAGGAGCTGGGGGAGGGGGGTTGTGCTCTCCCCTGGGGTGGGGTGGGATGGGAGTATCGGGGGATGGGGAGAGAAAAGTGAGAAGGGGAGGATGAGGGAAACTTGGGGAAACAGGAGGAATGGGATAAAGGAAGGTTGGATAGGGGAGCACGGAAGCTCAATTCTTAGTTAAGGGAGCCACCTTAGGGTTGGCAAGAGACTTGAACCTAGAGTGGCTCCCAGGAGCCCAAGGCGAGGTCCCCAGTTAGTTCCTTGGGCAGCTGAGGATAGGGAACCTGAAATGACCCTATCCTATAGCCATACTGATGAATATCTTGCATATCACCATAGAACCTTCATCGGGTGATGGATGGAGATAGTCACAGAGACCCACACTGGAGCACTGGACTGAGCTCCCAAGTTCCCATTGAGGAGCGGAAGGAGGAAGAACATGAGCAAGGAAGTCAGGACCACGAGGGGTGCACCCAACCACTGAGACAGTGAGGCTGATCTATTGGGAGCTCACCAAGGCCAGCTGGACTGTGACGGAAGAAGCATGGGATAAAACCGGACTCTCTGATCATGGCGAACAATGGGGGCTGATGAGAAGCCAAGGACAATGGCCCTGGGTTTTGATCCTACTTCAAGTTCTGGCTTTGTGGGAGCCTAGCCAGTTTGGATGTTCACCTTCCTAGACATGGACGGAGGGGGGAGGACCTTGGACTTTCCACAGGACAGGGAACCCTGACTGCTCTTTGGACTGGAGAGGGGGGAGAGGAGTGGGAGGAGGGGGAGAAGGGTGGGAGGAGGGGGAGGGAAATGGGAGGCGGGGAGGAGGCAGAAACGTTTTTTTTTTTCTTTTTCTCAATAAAAAATTAAAAAAAATATAAAAAAATAAAAACTTTTAAAGGAGGGCTGGGCTTTGGTATATGCACGTTTTTAATCCCAGCACTCTAGAGGCAGATGGATTTCTGCATGTTTGAGGCTAGCCTGGTCTACAAAGCAAGTTCCAGGACAGGCTCCAAAGCTACAAAGAGGAACCCTGTCTCAAAAAACGAAAGAGAAAAACATTTAAAGGGAGGAACATAAAAACTAAATTAATTGATTTGCTTTCCACATCTGTAATATTAAAACACTATGGTTATAAAATTGAGCTGATAAAAAATAAAACAAATTAATTTTCAGTTAGTGTTTTTCCTTCTTTGTTGTGTGTTCGCATGATGAGAAGCATATGAGTGCACAGATGCATACACTCAAGTCAGTGCCTGCAGAAATCAGGGGCAGGTGTCTCCCTCTCTCACTCCTCATCTTCCATTTCTGAAACAGTGTCATTCATTCAATCTGTATTATGCTGACCCCTACAGAAAGGCACCTGTGTAAGCCATGGTATCATGTCTCCCTCTCTGGGCTCTACTATGTTAAAGACATTTATGACTGTGCTCAGTTTTTAACAAGGTTACAAAAATCATTTGTTCTTTGAGCAGGCTTCCCAGGTTTGATTTATGTTTTAAGAAGAAATTGTGCCATGTATTCATATTATTATATAGAAGCTATTATTAATAAAAGTAAGAATAGCTTGAACTTAAGAATTCTGACAAAATGACAATGGAGCTGATAAAGTCTTGTAAGTAGCTGATGAGTGAATAGCATGTGGATCATGGGTACTCAGGAGAAGGCATGATGCATGTTCTGGGCAGGATTCAGGAGGCTAGCACAGGACTCCATTCATATACTCAGTTTTTTTTCACAATGTAAAACTCAAATTTTTTATCTATTAGTCTATTTAACATTTTGAAATATTTATAATTTTTACATGATTACACTATATTTACATCAGTTCCTTCTCTTCCTCTCCCACACCCAAAATCTCACTACACTACCAAAACACACATACACAGCTTCCTTGGCTTTCAGACACTTTCTATATTTGCTTTATTATAATACTTACCATTTTTGAAAGCTGTTGTTTGCCAGAAACCACAGGAAGTGGGCATTTTATTGTTCATGCTCTAGTGTGGTTCATCTTCTCTATGAGGATATTTTTGCCTTCTTTTGTTTTTTAATCTGGCAAAATAGGTCAGACCACAGACAACTGAGATACCTTTAAACAGTTATACAGCTCTGCAATTTATAAAGCTTGCATGAATTTGGGGTACTACTTTAATGCTGGCCTTTATTTATGCAAGCATAACATAAAAGAAGGAATTAATGCTGTCAGAGAATTTACTGGCATTAGGCAGTAAAGCAATGGTAGAAAGAAAAGAGTAACAAAATTATACTAAGTATATACTAAGTATACTGTGTCTCTGTGTATGCTTTCTTTATATTCTTATTTTAAAAAATCTTTTTCATTTTACATATCAAACCCAGTTTCCCTTCCTCCCCTTCTGTTGCCCCTACCCTTCATCCCATTCCCATCCTCTCCTCAGAGTGGGTAAGGCCTCACTTGAGAAGTCAATAATGTCTGGCACACTAAGTTGAGGGAGGACCAAGCCCTCCCTCCTGTATAAAGACTGTGCAAAGGAGCCCACCATGGGCAGTGAGCTCCAATAAGTCACTTCATGCACACATGGTCCCACTGTCAGGAATCCCCCCTCAACAGATCAAGCCACATAACTGTTACCGACATTAGAGGGCCTACTCTGATCTCATACAGATTCCCCAGCTGTCAGTTCAGAGTCCATGAGTTCTCACTAACTCGGATCAGCTGTCTCTGTGGTTAAAAAAGGCTCGTCCGTTGAAAGCTGGGATCACAACCAGAAATATACATACCGTTTTTATTATGATGGCTCTGTAATATATCTTGAGATCTGGAATGATCATCTCTCCAGGACTTCTTTGGCTATCAGTGTCTGAAGGCTCAGCAGAGAGAGGAGTGGGGTACAAACTCTAGGATCAGGAAAATGGGACAAAAGTGGGGAGGAAGAAAAATGCAGAGCAAGGAGAGAGGAAGGAAAAACAACAGTTAGGATGTCTGAAAACTGTTATAAGTAATCACCCTATTAACTATCTACCTAAACAATGCCCTATTGTATAATACGTCTGTGTATAAATATCCATATAGAGTTTTGATGGAATTCTCTTATGTGCTGTAAGAACATGAAACTTACTGTTTATGTTTACAAGTGAAAGAAGACATACACACATTTGTTATACTAGATATAAGTAAACATTACCAAAAAGATATGTAAAAATATGTAAGACAGTTGCTTTCAAAACAAGTTTCTTCATATTAGGATTTTCCCATTTATAATATTCACTTGTTAAAGAGATTATTTGTATATACAATGTTTCATTGTGTAGGAAAAAGAAATAAGTTTACACTGAAAATTTGCTAAAATTTTCCTTAGTTTTCATTCCTACAATATGTTAAAGCTAGGAGAATGTGTGAATTTTAATTGATTTAAGTAGCAATGCATGTGTACATATAAATACATGAAGCAGAAATACAGGCAAATCTGTTGTAGATAAAGTACTTGACCTAACAAAAAAATTAACTATGCAAATTCATAAATAAAAGATAGATAAAATATCACTAAGAATTATTTCTACATCTTAATGTCATTTTGTCATAATTTTCATTGCTTTTTTAGCTAAATAAGACTGTGAAAACCTGAATTTTAGTTGTGTCTAATATGATGAAATAAATCTGTATGTGGGAAAATCAAATTTTATAAATTACAAGTATCATTTAATATTGATTATATTCTTTTATTTTGTTATTAGTGTTGTATTTAGTCAAATAGCAAGATAAAACCAAATAGCAATAAACAAATCTGCCAAGAAATTCAAGTGATTTTGCTTCAAAGTAAAAGTCTCACATGTCAACGAAAAAATGAGGCCAAAAAGTAAGTGAATTAAAATCTATTCCTTAGCTGAGTGTGGTGGACTGTGCCTGTAATCCCAGTACTTTGGTGGGAGAGGAAAAAAGACCAAGAGTTAAAATGTGTCTTCAGCTGAAGAGTGAGTTCCTATTCGAGGCCAAACTGTGTGAGGTCTATGTAAAAAAGAACAGTAGAAACTACAATATTTTAAATATGTTTAAGGCCACCCATGTATTTACTCTCATATGTGAACACCAAAGATTTAAGATGCATATACAGTTTACAGCTTCCCCATCTCATTGGACTGTGGGTAGCACAGAGCGCTATTAGTTTATGCCAACAGACACTTGGCATTTTCAACACGAAAATCGGAAAGAAAATTATATATAAAATATATATAATATTCCCTTACCAGAATAAAGATGAACTTTAAGTGAAAAATCTTGGCTCAGCTCTTTAAAGGTAAATCAGCTGCTAAAAATATGCTTCTTTCCGTGCATAATTCCTGAGAGTGCAGAAAAGGTTTAAAAATAAAAATAGAAATGGGGCTTCCAGCACGTTTATCTGTGAAGTGTTTCACACGCACACACACGCAAAAAATATGGTTGTTAGCTTCAATTGCAGTGCTGTTAGGATTATTTTCCTCAGCAGACTATCTTTTTTTATAAAAATTGAATATGCATTAGGATAAATCATTTTTCACACTGTTTTATATTTGTTTAATAGCACCTGCCCTACTTCTTTTTGAAATCACGTTTTTTGAGCCGTGATTATATGTCGCACAGTTCACCTACATATTTTAAAATCTAGTGGTTCTTACAGGCTCACATTTAGTGATACCATCAAGATGTTTAGATTACTGATAAGACCTCTATAATTATAATTAGCAGCAATACCTTATCTGAAAGTTCACCATTGATAACCTCCATCCAACCTCCATTAACAGCCTATCTCTTCCATTGTAGCTCTAGATGTTTAGAAACTCCAAACTTGTAAAAATCACCTCTTCTCTAAAATTGCAATCATCTATTAATTGATGAGAATTTCCTTTTTTTAAGTATGTCTAATATTTCACTGTATATATTTCATTTTCTCTCTCTCTGTTCATATGTTGATGGATACATGTATTGACACTGTTGTCTATTGTAAGTCATACTGCACTGACAGAGGGTACATATGTTCTTCAAACATGCTGACTCAATTTCTTTTTTCTGATTTATTTTCATTCAGACACATACATAATTGTGGAATTGGTGGATTTTCTTGTTTTGAGGCACTTCCATTATTTCTATAAAGATTATACTAATCTAAATTCATTTAAGCAGTCTGTGACAGTTTATTTTTTAAGTATCCTTTTCAAACTTAATCTTTTGTGTAAAAAATATTCTAAAAGGTGTGTGTGTGTGCGTGAGAGAGAGAGAGAGAGATCTTTATTTGACTTGTACTTCTTTGATTTTTTTATGTTGATCATGCTTCATACAATGTTAGCATTTGTATGCCATCTTTATTCTTTTATCAATTTTAAAATTAAATGCTTGTTTCCTTGACATAGAGTGATGTGATCTTGTTATAAAGTTTTACATTAATTAATAATCCAATATATAGATTGAATTATTCCCGCCTTCTTCTATAGGTCATTTCTTTTCTTGATTGTTTCCTTTGTTGTGCCTATATTTTTGTTTGATGTAACTCAATCTTTTAACTTTTTTTCCATTTTTTTAACTTTGTGACTCTATTCTAAAAATGCATCATTGAGTCCAACATCATGAAGAATTTTCCGTCTATTTTCATGAGTAGTTTTTGATATTTGTTCATTTTAAGTTGATTGTTTTACTGATGGTGAGACATACAGACTATTCCATTATCATTAATTGAAGAGACTGTCGTTTCTGCAAGATGTGCCTGGGGCCTATCATTTAAAATGAATTATCTGCCAATATATGAGTTATTTTCTATCTCCTATTGTTGTACATTGACTTGTGGATCTCCTTTATGATAATATGGTATTCTTGGGTAGCCATAACTTCATATATATTTTGATGTACATATTGTGCTGTATCTAAACTTTCTGTTCTTACTCAATATTGCATTGATTTATCTATTGGAGCCTGTTCTGGTTCTATATGAGTTCTAGAATTTCATTTTTTCTATTTCTGCAAATTGTGTAATTGTATTTACAATAAAAATTACATTGACTCCATCATATGAGCATTTAAAAGTGTCACTTGATTAGATTTCTACTTGTAAAAATATCTAACAAATTAAGACTCTTTGCTGACTACCAAATTTTCCAAAGTTCTCTCTGTATACTTCAAATAATGTATTTCCACATACTATATTAACAAATACTGTGTATTTTTCTTTTTTAAATTATTTTTGTTTTTTCCTATTTGCTAAAACCAGGATATGATAGAGACTTGAAACAAGAGTCTCTTCAGATGACTAAATGACATTGTAGGATTTATGTTGTAGAACATATATTAATTATTTTACAGTAAAGCAAGTGTTCAGTATATTTCATACAATAATATTTCATTTTAATCTGTGTTATTAAGAGGTCAATGTCAAAGCATCATCCTGTTAAAGAAGCTGTGCACTTCCCTTTTATTTATTGCACTAGTTACGCTACCTAGTGTTGTCCCTATATAGTCCTCCATAAAAGATATTGTTGTTTAATAATTTTTGAGGATGCCATTTGTAAGATAAATTTAATGGCATTATTAAGCCCATGGATGACTGTTGTGTGGTGTGGGATAATTGTCTGTATTCTGTCAATCATATTTTAAATAAGTGCTGATTGGCCAGGTAGGAAGTATAGGCAGATCAACCAGACAGTTTTTGAGCAGTATTGCTTTCTGTAAGGAATTCCTTCTGCTACAAAAAGAATCTTCTTTGAAAGCTTTACTTTTCTGTGGATACAAGGATAAGTATTTAGAATGCACTTAGAAGTGATACTAGCTTTGGGGAAATAGCAGTTGTAGGTTCTTCACATGTTTCCATGGTTTCACTAGCCCTGTTAGTTGTCTAGATATAGACAGCCAAGCATGGATTCCTGCATTTGAGCAGGACTTCAATACACTTAGGAAGCTGTTTTTAGCTCCCAGGATATAAGTGCCACTATTGCACTTTTTGGATTGTCTTGCCATTCTGGCATTGTTACAGTTTACTGACATTGCTGCTGGCTAGGACTACTTGTTGTTTCTCTGGTTTAGCAGCCTTCACGGCTCCTTCCAAGCTATGAGAGTTAGTCGTAAGAGAAGAAGCTGCCAGGTCAGATGCGAATCAGTTACTCAAAACACTGACCCAATGTTTGTGTGCTTTCCACAATACGGTCTCATATTCTTTCTCTGGAAGATATGAAAGACAATGGTAATTGACTATATTGTTTGGGGGTTCTCTTGACTTCTTCCCTGGCCAACTTAAAACTAGGTTGCCAATGACTGGCACTGATTTCTTGTTAGATACTCTGGGGGGGGATATTGTTACCTTAATATATAATCAAAATTAAACTATATGCATATATAGTATATATTATAAGCAATTTTGAGAATGTATAAAATGATACAATTCCCTTTGACATTTTAAAACATCCAAAGTTTTACTTTTTCTTCTACTTCCTTCTTCTGTCTTTGCTTCCTCTGCCTCCATAGCTAAGTTTCTCCCAATTGTTTTTTTCCGTTTTCTCTTCATAGCAATTATGTTCTCCTGTCCTCTGTAATTCCCACCCTCAATATATTTCATCCAATCCATTTGTGTTAAGTGTTAGATAACCATCTGAGTCTAGTTTTTCTTTGTGAAATAAAATAGACACTAGAAATATATTTTCATTAAAGCATAAGCAATTTGGCTTTTTTATTTCTTTAGACATGGGCTATAGCAGATTTATCAAGCAATCTTACCATATAAATCTATTAGCATAAGAAATGTTAATTAGAATTTTTCTTTAACTTTTGAAGTTTTTGTCCCTTCATCTTTTTTTCTTTCTCTCTTTGTCACACTCAGCTGTCTTCTCCATAACCTTATCATTGAATTCTCTATTGTTATTACTTACTTTATTGATAACCACAATTTGCATTTTAACTTTTTAAGTTATCAATAGTGTGGATAGAAAATTAAATATTTGTGGACCAGAGATATGGCTTAGTGGTTGTACTATCCATGAGCTTTGTAGAAAAAAATTTGGAGAATAAATTTATGTACAGAAAGAGATACAGAAGACTTTCTAGAATGACTTATAGGCTGTGTCCACAAACAACCAACTGTAAGTGTAGCACAAAGGAAATGTAAAGTCTTTGGCCTGCAAATGTACCTGTATTCCTGAGTACATATGCACACACAAATGCACATGTACAAATATTAAAACTAATAATAATCTTTAAAATATTTTTTCTTTGCCGGACGGTGGTGGTGCACGCCTTTAATCCCAGCACTAGGGAGGCAGAGGCAGGCGGATCTCTGTGAGTTCGAGGCCAGCCTGTTCTACAAGAGCTAGTGCCAGGACAGGCTCCAAAGCTACAGAGAAACCCTATCTCAAAAAACTAAAAAAAAAAAAAATTTTTCTTCTAAGGTTTTCCAGTTGTCTATTTCATTGATATATCATCTTCATTCATCTTGGGTTTTTTTGTTAGTTTTTTTCATTTGTTTTGCTTTTTTCCTTTTCTATTACTTTATAAATAATACCAATAAAAATTCCCACTTCCTCCCATCCTCCCACTTCTCTGCTCTTTTTTTTATTACTTTAAAAATAATAACAATCAGGGTTCCCTTTTGGTCTGGAGAGGGAGGGAGAGGGGTTGGGGCATGGGGAGTGGGAGGAGGGGGAGGGAAAAGGGAGGCAGGAGGAGACGGAAATTTTTAATAAAAAAAAATTTAATAAAAAAATAATACCAATCAAAATTCTCACTTCCTCCCCTCGTCTCACTTCCCTCCCGCTCCCCCACACACCCTCCCCTCATACTCTCCAGTCCTAAGAGAGAGCAAGGCACCCTGCCTTGTGGGAAGTCCAAGGCCTTCCCCCCTCCATCCAGGCTTAGGAAGGTATGCATGCATCCAAATAGAATAGGATCCCAAAAGGCCAGTACATGCAGTAGAGACAAATCCCAGTTCCATGATCATTGGCCCTTCAGTCTTCCCCAATTGTCAACCACATTCATAGGGTCCAGTTTGATCATATGCTCATTCGTTCTCAGTCCAGCTGGAGTTGGTGAGCTCCCATTAGATCAGGCACGCTGTCTCAGTGGGTGCACCAACCAAGCCCTCGTGGTCCTGACTTCCTTGCTCATATTCTCCCTCCTTCTGCTCTTCATCTGGACCTTAGGAGCTCAGTCCAGTGCTCTGATGTGGGTCTCTGTCTCTATCTCCATACGTCGCAGGACGAAGGTGCTATGGTGATATTCAAGATATTCATCAGTGTGACTATGGAACAAGTCCAGCTCAGGCACCCTCTCCTCCACTGCCCAGGGTCCTAGCTGGGGTTATCCCCGTGGACTCCTGGGAACCCCTCCAGTGCCAAGCCTCTTGCCAACCCCAAAATGGCTCCCTCAATTAAGATATCTTCTTTTCTACTCCCATATCCATCCTTCCTCTATCTCAACCATCCCACTCCCCCAAGCTCTCCCCAACCCTCCCCTTCTCCCCTCTCTCTCCCCTCCTCACTATCCCCCCTCGCCCCCATGCTCCCAACTTTTGCCTGGCGATCTTGTCTGCTTCCAATTTTCAGAAGTATTTATATATGTTTTTTTGGGGGGGGTATCTTAATACTTAGCTTCTCTAGGTCATGAACTATAGGCTCAGTGTCCTTTGTTTAAGGCTAGAATCTACTAATGAGTGAGTATATACCATATTCATATTTTTGTCTTGATTATCTCACTCAGGATAATGTTTTGGCTCAGCCGTTAAAGCCTAGGCTCACAACCAAAAATCATCTTGGATTTTTATTTTCTGGCATTGTATTTATTTTTATTGTTTTAAACTGCAAATGGTTTTTAATCTTCTGGTATAGAAATGAGCAAAGTTAATTCCAAAGTAACTGAAATTAAATGTATGCAAACTTTATTATCTAATGTTTACAAAGAAATGCTGTTAAAAGACATTCTGTACTTTTCAAAACAATTAATAACCAACACTAGCTTTGATGAATTATTTAATATAAATTAAATAATAAAACAGAATGCAATATTGCCATATATAATTTAATTTATATTAGATAATATAGCAAAATGTAATACAGCCATATATATATGCCTATATTAAAACCTGTCTTACTCAATAATTCTCATTTCATTGACTTAATTTTAACTGTTATTATTGATATACATTTTTCTTGTCTTATTTTATCCTTTGTAATATACAAAGCACTCAGAACTCCCTCCTGACTGCTTGCTAGATTTACTATACATTTTAATTATATATGCACTATAATTAAGTGCTAAATAAATAACTATTTTGCTTTCAAACTTCAATTTTCTTCACATGTAATAAAACAACAGGGAAAGAAAGGTCTATGGATTTACTTTTATTCCTCTTGTAGCATCCTGTATTTCTTTGTAGAAACCTGAGTTTCTGTTCACTGGCCAATCTATTCCCTGAAATACATTCAATGGTATACTTTGGTCCAGTTCTAACAGTCAGCTGTTTCAAGTAGAAATCATAGGTATGTTAGAGTTCTTGCTGCTGTCCCCTGCTCACTTCTATGGCAGTCTTAATGATTTTGTCATTTTCTTAGGGTATATAAAGTCTATATACAATTGCATTGCTCAAAATATATATCCAAATTCACGACTGTGAATATATCTGAGTTTGAGTATATCTAAATTCAGTACTGAGATATTTTGTGTTTTTAAATGTGTAAGTTTTCTATTGATTCTTCAAACTTTGTGAACCCCTTTCTCAAATCTAAAATGTCAGTTATGAGTATTAGATTGCTGTAAGTCTACTTTTATCTGCATTCCCTCTATTTCCAGAAGACAGAGAGACAGATCAACTTTGTATATGATGACTTCTGACTTTTTAAAATCTCTCCTCTGAAATTCCTCATCTTTTGTATGACACTGTCATAAGAACTCCAGTGGAATCTTTTAAATTGGTTATTTAAAATTATATCTGTGCTGCTGACATTTTTAGAAGGTCAACTCTAATTTATTTTCATATATCTAAATATTGAAGAGTGTGATGTGTGCATAATATACAAAAATCAAATTATTTACCAAGCTAGTGTTGCTTATTAGTAATTTTGACAAAATGAAAATAGTATGTTAGCATAATTGCCTTGAAACACATATGTACTAAAAATTCTAATCATGAGACTTTAATTTATAAGAAGTAAAAATATAATTATATATTACTGACTTGACTATAATGAGTTTGTTTTTCTGTATATACTTAGTCTAGTTTTAAACAGACAACACTACTATCACTTAATAAAATATGCCAGCAGAGAGAAATAGAATGGAATTAATTTAAATTTTTTATCTTCTGGCTATAGACAACAAATAAATTTAACTCTAAAGTGCTCAAAATGAAATGCATGTGATTTCACCATGAGCTTTGAATTAGCCAAATTCTAGTAATACAGTCATCATATATTTTACAGTTGTTGTATTGAAGAAAATAAATCGCTCCGTTACTGTGCTCAGCTTTCCTTCTGATGGATATGCCTCTCCTCATGGCACTATGATTCTGTAATGTGGAAATGCCCTGAAGGAAGTAAGCATGGTCTTCCATTTCTCCTCTCAGCACCATGATTCTGTAATGCGGAAATGCCCCGAAGATAGTGGGCATGCTCTTCCATTTCTTCTCACAGCACTATGATTCTATAATGCGGAAATGTCCTGAAGACAGAGGACATGGTCCTCCATTTCTACCACTCTAAACTTTCAAATGTTCTTAAGCACGCAGCCTCGATTTTGAACATTTGTTTTACTTTTCCTCATAATAGAACGTTAAAATGAAAACTTCTCTTGAACACCAGATTTCTCATATTCGATCTATAATCTGTGAAATCATTTGAAATCATTGCACACTAAAAATATGCCTTCTTGAGTCATCGTCATCTAGTAATGCTTAGGAAGCTTAATATTCCAGAGAGAACCAAGTATTTCATTCTGAAGGAATGCTTCCTAATTGGCCATAAGTATCTAACTTATCATTTTTAGTTCTTATCTTTTTGCTGGGATAAAAAAATGAATTTTAGTATGACAGCTACATATTTTTTTAGAAACCTCTGAAAGGTAATGCTACATAGAACATGGGCGTGCTGGCTTTAACATTAATTCTTGAAATGATTAGTAATTTTTATTACTTTAGTTTTAATAGGTTAAAATTCAATATGGGCAGAGACTACTAAGATTTTCATTTAAAATATGATTTTATCGGTTATGTGAACTCTTTCCATTAAGCCATTGTTCTTTCAATCCTGAAAATTCCATTTTTGCTACTTATGAATCCTTAAATATGAATGAGGCATTGCATCTGCATACTATTAGCTGTGTAAATATGAAGAGGAGCACTTGAATACCATCTCAGGCTTCAATGCCAACTCCTGAATACAGGGATTAACTAATGTTGATGAACTTAGAGCAAATGACAAAGTGACAATTGTCTTATAAGTTCTACAACTATTGTTAGCTAAGATTAAGTAAGCAGATACTTTTTAAGACCTGAGAAAACTCTAGAAATGCTAAAAGATGTGGTGCCTTAAGGCACAACTGAACAAAATAAGGTGATTGAGTCCCAAAAGAAGTTAGATGAATTTTCACCGTTGTAAGCATTTTCATCATTATTGCTTTCTCTAAACTCCCAATGTTGACCTTCCCAGTAAAATTAGCAATGTGAACACTCGTGACAGCTGGTGCTTATTTCTACCAGGAAATATGGAAAACATAGCTGCAGTCCTGACCCTCCTCTCGTGATGTCAGGCAGAAGCAGTTCAGTGCAAACCCTTCTTTGTATGCTCTGTGGTCACTAAACTTTCTTGTCACCATTAGCCACACTCCTTTTCCTACCATTGTGGTTCATTTTAAAAAATAGAAAAGAAATATGAAAGAAGTATTTTTTATGTTAAATAAATCTCAGCTTCAACTTCACACTTACGTTAAATGTCTCACAATTTTATGTATCTTAAAGGCTAGCAACTTCAAAAGACTTTTATGTTCTATTTGCTATAGCTATACATCCTACAGTTATTTACTGTAACTGAATATTATCCATCTTCTGTTAAGTAGCTTAGAAATTATTTATTTACTTTCATTTTATGGGATGAATGTTTGCTTGTGTACACACACACACACACCACATACTGGCCTGATGCAAGGGGAGGCCAGAAAGGAACTTACGTTGCCCTGGACTTGCATTTCATACAGTTGTGAATGGCCATGTGGGTGCTGGGACTGAACCCGAGACAAACAAGAGCTCTAAGTGTGTTTTACCGCCTAGCCATCTCTTCATCCCCCTTATGGAGATTTCATTTTTTCTTCTCCATTTATTTCTTACATGTACTACATTTTGTTTATAGGCTTCCCTCTCCCCAAATTCTCCCATATTCTTTCCACCTTCATACACTTTAAGTAGAGTTTCTTTTTTATAAATTTTGATTATATTAATATCTTCTTTTCTATTTATTTGTCTAAAACTTATTTGTGTCTCAAATTCTGATGTTTCTCTCAAATTGATATTTTAGAAGAAGTCTTCTGATCTCTGCCTTAAAATTCGCATGTCATTTAGTAAACTCTGAATATGTTCATAAGATGCTTCTCTAGGCTGCTTCTCATAAATAAGTATCTACCAGGTCCTCGTCAATTTTGCTGTTGTTTACTTACACGGCCATCATAGTGTCTCTCACTCACTACTGAAACTGTTCCCAGGACCTGTAATTATATCCATTGTTATATAGCAACATGCATTTCACAGTAATGACATTAACAGTTAAATTTGCCCTTTTTTTTTCTTCTGACACCGATTCACTAATTTCCAAAGATTAAAGTAGTTGAGGATTCCTTTATATTGCCAATTAAGCTGTTTTTCTTTCTTTCTTTTCAGAGGCCCATTTGATGACCTCGACTCATTTTTCGCGTTGATCTTCGAGTCTTGAATCTTTTGTTCTATTGCTTATGCACATCTGCTTACTTTGTTCCTCTCGTCCTCTTTTCTCCAATATGCCTTTTATTTGTCGGGGTTCGAAAGAGAGTTGCTGAATGAAGCATTTTCTCACTTAGTCCTTTTGTCAGCTTTTGAGGTGAAATACACTTAACATAAAATTAATCAGTTTAATGTGAATAATTCAATGGCTGAGTTATTTTGGTTGCTATGCCTAGGAGAGTTATGAGCAAATGTCTTAATCAGTACTGATATGCTGTCATTACTGGGGTGTCCCTTGACATGACTGCAATATCTACGATATTGTAGAGGGCACATAGAAGAAGCACTTTAGAGAGGGTTTCAGGGAACAGCATCTTCTTTATTACATGTGAGTAACTACTTACATAGTGAGAGCCTCAATTGTGTTTGGTTAGTTGGTCTATTACCTTGGATTGGATGGTGAGCATTTGCAGTGGTTCTTAGAAGTTGTCTCCACTGTGAAGAATTCATGTGGATTAAAGTATACATCAATGATTTGGGATTGTATATATACATCTTATGTATCAATTAATTCAACATTTAAATAAGTGCCTGATATTATTCGCCATTTCTATCCAAGCTTATGCATTGCTCCATAATATCTTTATTTCCATAAATATGTGCATAGATTGCTGTCAATGTGTCATCAAATGACAATTTATGAATTTTATTTATATAAATACACAAACATGTATGGGTACATGATATATATATATATATATATATATATATATATATATATATGACATGAAAGTAAACATTCGATGTTGTATAGATGTGAGATACTTCTGTTCTTCCTCTTTTGTTTATTCAGATTTTAAAAAATAACTAATAGGCATCCCTCCATTCCACTGCAGAAAGCTATCTTCTGTCTTTCAAAGCTGAAGGTTTGGGAAATCCCTGAACATTGCACACAGTGTATATTGTACACTTCATTTATCCTTTCTGTCACTTATCTATTCCCCCAAACCACCCAAGGCAGCACTGCTTCCATTATTCCTGAAAGCAACCCTCAGTGATTAAAAGGAAATAGTTTTTGTCTTGAAAACACACTTACAAGAAACATTATACAAAATGAGCAAGTAGTCTTTTTGTATTTAGGAATACAAATGTACAAACATATATGTGTGTAACATAGTATAGAAAGGATGCCTTGAATGTCAAAGAGAGCAAGAATGGGTTTATGGGAGGGTTTGGAGGAAGGAAAGTGAGGAAAGACATGAGGCAATTATGTTATAATTTCAAAAAAGATAGAAGAATTAATTTTAGAAATCTAAAACCATGTGTTTATTGGTAGAAATTTTAATGGTAGAAAAATGAAATAGCCTTTCCTTTTCTCTTCAAGTTAAGTAATTTGTTGCTGTGTGCAGTCACCATCTTCCTTAAAACGTTCATGAAAATCAACAACCCTTGTTCTTTTGTTTCATTCTATTAGTAAACCTGTTTTTTTTATTTTTCAGACATAAATTAAAAGATAATTAATTAATTAATTAGTATTTTATTACTTCGAAATACTTTTTCTAGACAACAAGTTATAAGATTTTGGCACTTGGCATTAATTCAACAATATATTAGTTATTAAATGTTAAAATACATTTATTAAATATACTAGTACATTACCGAGAGGAAAAGAAATCAACTAGTCAAAAAACAAAAAACAAAGTGAAGACACAAGAATAATACTTTGCCACTGTTTTTTAATCAACAAAAGTCTTAGAGTAAAAACACCCAATGGAAACACGGGTCCTATGTTTTTCTTTCTCTGCTTCTCACATAATATACAGATATGGCAGTGAAAAATACTTCATTAACTCCAAACCTAAAGCATCAAATGAAAGGTTTTCTTATTAAATTAATTGATTTTTATGATCATTGCCTTCTATATTTGCAAAATAATAAAGACAAACTCTACTTACTGATGTATGTTATGAAAAAGATCAACTAAGAAAGCACAAAGGATGTCCTCGAACAAAATGAACACTGATGTCTACTATTTATCACCACTGTGACTATTCTTATGGCTTAACACATATCACAATAATAGGAAATAAAAACTAAAAGGAAAAAACACAGAAAAATGATAGAATCAATGGCAGACCTTTAGATTAAAAACATAGAATTAGAATTCATGTCTTATGGAATTTGAAAGCAAGCAAGATATCTGCCTTTATTTAATTGTCATCTTGATGTTCCACGTTAAAGAAACACAAAGTCATGTTCACACAAATCGCAAAAATGGAATCAATAGAGTGTGTGTGTGTGTGTAACAAATATAGTCAAAGAAAAAATGTTTATCAGCTTGAGAGTAGAGAAGCATGAAAGAAGGTCTGGCAGGAATTGAAATGAAACGTGAAAATTCTAGTTCAATTAAATGTTACAAAAAGATAGTAAGTGATTTTGAAATTGATGTGTTTAGAAAATGTATATATATAGTAAATGTGTGGATTTAACTGACTAAATAACCATATAGATCGGCATGGTGTATTAATGAAATATTTATTATCTGTGTTCATAGATAGTTAAATAAGTAAGCTATATATTTTGATAAACAGATAATAGCAAAAGTATAAATACATACAATTTGCTAAAAGATGTCCAGTATTATGGCTCAGTTTTCTCTCATCACACTTTGTACTGTTATGCTGCCAGCATGATCTTTCAATTTCATATCTTTCCTGAATAAGAAACAGCTTTCCTAGATAACTGATACAATCAGAGGTTGTGTTTCATGTCTAATCTATTTGTAGGGAATCTGAGCCACATGCAGAGCCTATGAGACCCACTGCTGAATTAGGTAAGAAGCTCGAAATGTCCCCTGCTTCTAAAAATCCTCTTGGAACTACACATGCTAGACCACAGGAAAGCTTTAAGCAGTTACCTCAATGTATTTTTAGACACAATGTTGACTTCTCCTAGAGTACGGTACTGTCATGCTCTGTCAGAATTAAATCAACCTTAGAAGGTGTATTAATCAGCATTTCCATCATCTATCTATTCCTCTTCATATTTTAGCATATTTTGCCTGTGGTATTTTCATAATGAGGTTAAAGTCGCTGTCAGATTAGAATAAATTGTTTAATTAATTTTCCTAACATCATTAAAAGTCATCAACTCCATTACTATTATTATGAATGCAAATATAAATACATCAGAAAAGTGAAACATTAATTGATCTTGTTGTAGTAATGATTTTAATAAAATGCCTCAAATACTTAATTTGAGCCTACTTACTGTGTAATTTCCAGGAGGCATTTAACCTAGAAAATTGTTACCTCAATACATATTTCATTGTTTTTTGCCTATTTAATAAGTACAAGTGCACACACATAAAGTGCCACAGAAGAAAAAGGAAATATAAAAAAGTTAAAGACAAACATAATAGACTACTTGAGACTGAGAAATCAGCAAGTTCTAGAAATTTTCAATTTTAAAGAAGTATGTATCATTTTCGAAGCAGCTAGAAAAGAAAGTTCAATAAGGAAAGTAGAATCCATGAACTCACAGAAAATCCTTGACTCCTGCTCAGTTACAATTAGTTCAGTTACTAGATTGTTAATTTATCACTGTCAAACATTTTCATTAAAAATGAAGAAGTAGAGAACATGTTTATCAAATTACAGCTGAAATAATATGTATATCAACTATTTTGTTTCAAGCTCCATAACTCATGTGTCCAGGAGGGTGGTAACAATCATAAGGTGGGGATGGAGATGAGCAGCTAAAACTAAAGTCAAGAGGAACATAATTTGTATTTCAGACGGTTTTGCTTGTTTTTGACTGAATTAAAGTTGCCTTTTTTATATAAGTAATTTAAACTAACATAAACAGGAAATATTCCTGAATAAAGTTCCTTTTAATCATCTAGGATTTGGAATAGTACATCAAATAGGATTTTGGAAGATAAGGAAGTGGTTCCTTATCTTCGTGAAATTATGAAACAGGTCTTTATTTAACCACAGTTCTGCAAAGGAAAATGGTGCTGCCGGCCACCATCACATTTAGTGAGAGACCTGCTTAAAGACAGAGTAAACTCGAGTATATACCAGTCATCTCCAATTCTAATAAACCTATTCATTAACATCACGTGTAATATCCAAACTGCAGCCCTGAGAATACAAATATGAAATGTAATATCTATGATATGATTGCAGAAAAATAGAAAACAAATGAATGGCAAAATAAATACATGGGAGGCAATTTTCCTCTAATCTCTCAACTTTCTTTTATTTTGTTTTGTTTTTGAGTCCAAGTTTCTCTACATAGCCCAGTCTCACATTTTCTAATATCCAGCATTAGCAGTCAATTTTTCAGATATATTTGCATACTAGGATAACATGAAAACTTGGTTTTCTCTCAGTCATTCTTAATCATGACAGAAGACACATTCCTCACTTCCTCAGACATATTTGCTGATCTTTTCCCTAGAAGGGACGACAGTTTAATCTGCCATCAGTTCCCAGAGGCAGCCAGTCTCTCACCTGTGCTGCATCCATTGTAAAAGGAGGCAATATCAGCTGTCTGTTTAATATCTTATACAATCTGCTGTTTCAGAAAGCTGTTAATTTGTTAGTATTGTTGCAGGCAATCTGTTGCCTAAATCCATTTTTGCTCCTTTCTTCTTATTTGACAAATCTATCAATTAGTACAAACCTAATCCAATAACCATCACAAAATTGCTATTAAGGTAAGTTTTATTGCTTAATATAAATGGCACAGTAATATTTGAGAATTCTAAATATTCTGTTTTTGAAGGCAAAGATATTTGATTATCAGTTTATCTGTATGCATGTGTGGGGAGGTCTGTTCGCTGATGTGGGTGTCTTTTTGTGTTTGTCTGTATTCCATGCATATGTAAGCACAGGTATGTTTGTCTGTCCATTTTTATATGACTATAAGGGAATGACATTAGTTATCTTCCTCTCTCAGTATATGCGTAGGCAGGAACTCTCATTGAAGCTGAAGCTCTTGATTTCATATAGACCAAATGGCCAGTGAAAACACCTACAGGTCTCTCATTCCCAGTCCTGGGTACATCAGGTGTGCTTTATTGCCTTCTGATATGCATGAGAGCTGGGGATGTTTAATTTGGGTCCTCATGTTTAAATAGCAAGTGCTTTTACTCATTGAGTTATTAGCAACCCTCCAAGTGATAAATTTTTAAGTATGTAAGTTAATGATGTGTTGCATATGTATTGCATTGGAACAGCATCCATAAGGACAGCACAAAATTTTTATTAAATTCACAGTTCTCTATGCAACACTGCCCTTAACTGTTTAATATCTTGTCCCGCTTTTGCCAAACACTAATTTGTTTCTGTCATTATCCCATATTCTATAGAATTATGTATTAATGGAATCATATAGTTTGTATAGTGTGCATTGTTCTGTTTTTGAGTCATTTTAGTTATCTTGATTTATATCCAGACATGACAGCCATTTTGCTTTTTATTTCTAGACTGTATTATGTTGTATTGATATACCACAGTTTACCTATGATTTCAGAGATATTTGTGTTGTTTCAAGTTTTCAGTTAATGTGAAAAATCTTATATTAGAAGACAAACTTGTAAAGCCATATGACCTGACTTTTCCTTAGAAAGCGAATATGGGTGAGATGGTTATATGAGAATTGGATTTTTGAATATACATATCACAGGTAAACCATTTACAAATTAGATGACTCACTGCATGACTACCACAATGTATGATAATTCCAATTAGTGCAAAATCCTTGTCAACACTTGGTTTCTTCAGATATTTGAAATTTAGCTAATTGGTCATTTTAATAGATGCATGCTGGCATCTTGTGATTTTAACTTGTTAGCAATTAAGCTGAACATACATTTCACCTGTTCATTTTCTGTCTGTACAGCTATCTTTGTAAAATTCTTATTGGATCATCTTTTGAGGGTTCTTCAAGTTTTTAGAAAATAAATTTATAATTCTTGACAACAATTCACACTATACTTTTAAACATTTTTTAGATGTTTTTCATTCTGTGACCCTAATGATTCTCATATTTGACTATTTGAAATCCTTAAAATGTGGAAATGTTTAACCATTTTAAGTTTAAAATCTTGTTGTTGTTGCTGTTGTTCATATTGTTATAGCTCATTGTTATTTGATTCTGTAGCTTGATTTTTGTCAACTTTAACTTATGCTTTTTTATTTAGTTAGTTGGAGGGAATGAGTTCTCACTTGGAAACCCATGCTAGCCTTGAATATTTACCTTCTTATTCTATACTCTAGAGATATAGTTGTTGCTTCCAGGTACTCTAGAATACCTAGACTGATAAAATCAATCTATATACAATAGATGATAGATAGATAGATAGATAGATAGATAGATAGATAGATAGATAGAT
>JABTXL010002926.1:1147096-1265623 GCA_025134845.1 Neodon shergylaensis | reverse complement strand
GATAGATAGATAGATAGATAGATAGATAGATAGATAGATAGATAGATAGATAGATAGGTGTGTGTTTAAATTTGTGTGTATCAGTTACTTGAACTCATAAATCATATTCCTTTTTCTCAATGATCCTTAGTGAAAGTTATTTTTCCTTCTGTCAGCATTTAAACATCCAGGGTCTCTTGAATTTTTGAAGATGAGTATTTTCCTGCAAAGACAAGAACATAACCCTGCCCCAAGCCTATATGCTTTTAATTCTCTGGGACTTTTCAAGTCCTTATCACCATCTTAGGTTTTGTTTAAATGAATTATTAGGTCAGGTGTTGTCCCAACAGCTGGTCATAGAATGGAAATGTCTCTTAACAATCTTTGAAAGTCATTAGGAGTCTACAACCAGTCTCTCCTAATCTGTGCCTTTTCTGTTCTAATTTTCTCCAAACTTATTTTATAACCTAGGTAATTGACAGAATCTCCTCATTGAATCTATTTAAGAACTATTTGTAATTCCTTTTTAGGCAAACTTTCTTTACTTCTTCAAACATCTTTTGTAAACATCTGCATTTAAATCAGATGACAAAATGTCATTGATGTAATGGTAGATTACAGACTTAGGAAATTGTTTACATAGTATTTCTGATAGCTAACTGACAAAGTATTGGCACAGGGTGGGGCTATTGAGCATGCCCTGTGGGAGAACGGTGTTGGTATCTCCTTGTAGGCTAATAATTATTATAAGTAGGCACTGTAAAGGCATTTTTTTTGTCTATCCTTTTCTTGTAGAGGTATAATGAAGAAACAATCCTTTAAATCAATAACTATGAGAGTCCATCCTTTTGGTAACAGAGAAGGCAGAGAAATTCCAGATTATAGGGGGCCCATAGGTTAAACAATATTCTTGATACCTCTAAGATCTGTCACCATTCTCTATACAGGAGAATACCAAAGGCTGGTAGATTCTTCAATATCGTGAGCATCTAGCTGCTCTTGTACTAGCTGTTCTAAACAGCTTTTCTTCTGTTAAAGGCAACTGTTTAACTCGTATTAGTTTAAAGTTAACCATTTAAAGGCTAGTACCACTGAAGGTTTGTCAATTGCTTTGTGTTCTTGTATAGCCTGTATGGCTCGTGACTTTTATCTATAATATTTTCTAATATCTTTCCCAGAAACATAATTTTATGGGACTTCAGGAATGTTAATCTGGGTATTCCATTGCTGCAATAGGTCATGAGGCTATAAATTCACTGAAATATTAGCTACATATGGCTTCAGTTTTCCTCTTTGTCCTTCTGGCCCTATGCATTCAATCCACCTCATTCTTTGTTTCACTTGAAATAGAGTTCAGATACCTGGGAACCGAAAATCTTCCCCTTGAAAAAGCCCATTGGGATGCCAATATTCTGTAGTAATGATAGTTACATCTGCACTCGTGTTTATCAAGCCTTCAATAACAATGCCATTTGTATACTCTTAGTTTTGGTCTTTGCTCATTTATAGAAGTCTGTAAAATTATACATTTCCTACTTCATAGTGCAGTTTTTAATTCATCCTCTACATCTATTCCATCATCCATACCAGAATGGTTTAATTTATTTTATTTTCTAAGTAGGCACTGGATTTTTTTTTTAATTTTCCTGGTGAGAAATGTTCTCCACAGAAAATGGGAATGATTGGACAATGTTCATTATGGGGGCCTGCTAGAGGCCCCCCCAAGAAGTTTCCTGATAGTATCAATTGCTTTGTCTATCTTTTTGTTGACCTACATTGGTCCAATGTCAGCCTTTGCTACATCTCCAACATATTCCTGAAGACTGAGTCTGCCTATTCTTGCCATTCCCAAAGGAGATATTATTCCTAGGAATTCCTTATCTACAGTCCCTTCTCAGATGTCCTATTCTACCACAATTAAAAAATTTGTTATGATCTCTGGTTGTGCAATATTTGTTATTACTAATACTAAGTGCATTGAGCAGTTTTCCTTGCATTTACTTGTGATACACATGTAGTAATCAACTACAATAAGCTTCCCACTGTTTTTACGAATTGCTTATGTAGTGTTGAAATTCAAGAAGATTTTGTGGGTTTTGGAACCATGTCTTATCAGAAAGCTGTTTTGCAAATATTTTCTCCCAATACAGCTTTTCACTGTGTTAACAATATCTGTTGTGACTTGTTTTATAGTTTCTATAAAAGGCTGTTTTTTTCCATACTTAGCCTAGACTCTTTTGCACAGTATCAGCTGTTTATCTCTGTGTAGGTGTACTTCTTCTGCCCTATCCATGTATTAATGTGCCTTTCCCTCATGTACTTTTGGTAAATTGTGTTTGTTCTTTTGCTAATATTATCCACTTGCCTACTGTGTCATAATAATAACTTTTTAAATGATATAATATTGTTTCTATATATTTATTGTCTTGTTTGTAGCACGCTAGCAAATTTGGTTATTTTTGATGAACCATGATAGAATTGGATTTGATCCATAGGTCAAGATAGGAAGAACCAACAACTTAATATTAATAGACTTTAATTCATTACCATGAATAATCATTTCCCAATCATTTCTTAACTATTTCTGTGGGTATTTTCAAAAAACAAGTATGCAGTATTGGTTACAAGACATTTGCACTCTTTATTTTTAGCTCAGTTCTCCTATGGTCTTGGCCATACATTTTATGATTTCTGCAACATTCCATATTTTTCCTAAGTTATGATCTAGACTATATTTCAGTGGTTAAAGCTTTATTAGTGCTTGCAAATATTTTTAATATTGTTAAGATAAATTCTGAATTATATTGATTTATTTTATAAGATTCACAAAATTTCACTTTCTATGTTTTTTAACTTTTATAGTACAATATCACTAGAATTAGAAGATCAAAGTTGTTATGTGTTTAATGTCATAGCATATATTATTATTATAAGATCAATTGAGATCTTAAAAGACAGAATATAATGTTTCATTTGAATGCATTTTAGAAATAGTTATTCTAGTGCGTGTTAATGGAGTTCACAAGAAACACAGTAAATAAAAATGACAAAATTCCCTTATAAGATTTGGAGATAAACTGAGCACTTGAATGAGTGTTCTATGGGTTGTTCAAGCTTCTTCACACACTCCGAGCAAAGCAGAAACGACACAGCAGAATTAAAGGTCCATTAAAAGAAATCTATTTCATTCTGGTTAAGAGAACGTAATCCCAGACCTGGATGGGACCTAACAGAGGAGGTGAGACAGAACCATTGGCTATTTGGCTCTTTTGTGCCTTTGAGGCAGGATGTGGATGCATTGATAACATCTGTGACTAGAACCAGTGATTCTCTTTGACTGCTCTAAGCTGATGATGGAGCGTGATGCAACAGCAGGGAAGCTGAAGCCCAGAGAGTTCAAGTCTGTGTTGGAATGTGAATTGATTTGTTTTGTTTTTCATTCCGGTGGCAGAACTCCCAATTCAAGAAATTTAAATAAAGGAAAGGTTTATTTTGAGAAAAAAAAAAGATTTGGAGATAAAATATAAAGAAGATGTGGTAAGATAAAGATGGCATATCAATAGCTGATGTGGAAGGTGATGTATGCTAGGAATATTTCTTATTGCCATTGGTTAATAAAGAAGCTGTTTTTGGCCAATGTCTTAACAGAGTAATGTCAGGCTGAAAGAAATATATAGAGTAGGCAGAGTCATAGAGAAGTCATGAAGCCCCACCAGAGGGAACATTACCTCATAATCCACAGCCACATGGTGATACACAGATTAATGGACATGGGTTAGGTTGGCATATAAGAGATAGCTCAAAATATGCTTAAACTATTGGCCAAAGAGTATTTTCCAAATAGTATAGTTTCTGGGTGATTATTTGGATTCAAGGCAGTCGGGAAACAAGCTAGCATCCTCTGCCAACAAATAGTTATGGGGAAATTACAGAAAACACCCACTATAGTTTGAAAGTTATTTAAAAATCTATTGAGCAGTTCAGGGAACTCACAACAATAAATTGGTTGTGCTTGTCAAGCTCTTGAGGTCCATAGGAAAGTCATTTAAAGAACAAAAACATAACCAGGACCCATCTAGATGACCCCATTAGTCTTCTATAACGACAACTGAAGATTTCCTAATAATCCACCAACAGTTTTTGGACTGTTAAATGTGCCCTTTCATGAAATCCTCTCCTCCTTTCATGTCAATTTGAATATATATTAAACTATTAAATACTAGCCTCTCATTTGCTCTTCTGAATGTCAGCTACAAGATCCTTAAGTATCCAGAGGTCATTAATGTTAAAAGAAATAAGTTCTTATAGTGATTCTATTTGAGGCAGATTTCTAAAAGTTGATTGCAAGATACTTAAATTTTCATGTGCCTTGCTTTGAAACGTATTTCACTTTTTTGTATTTTGTTCTTTCTAAAAGTCATACAAAAACATTTTTCCATATTTCAGATTTTACTATTTATATTTCAACTGTTTAGAAACAGTTTAGAAATACTTACCCTGGTGTATAGCTAGTGTGAATCTATTGTTTTTAAAAGGAAGAATGAAGTTTATCATAACTGGAAGTCTTTAAAAGATTATCATTAAAAACTACATATATACCAATATAAAAAACAGACCTATAAATTTCTTATTAGTAAAACAAGATGCATAAAATCTTTAAAAAACACAAAGAAACAAAAATATTCTCATTCCTTTCATGTAGACCAAGTAAGGAAACTGTAATTTCAGTGATTCTTCCTGTTTTGAAATAAAGACAAAAAGAATTTTTCAAAGAATATCTTGAAGTTCATAATGGAAGTGATGTTTTATTCAAACACCTCATTTCCTTTGGGATGTCTTTGAGTATTGCTCATGTCATTAAGCTTGGCTTCTTTATTCAATTATCTTTCGGAGGAGAAGTGTTTGCCCAGCATTGAACTTGATCCCAGAATAGAAGGTGGCTAAAGTTACCCCTGACTAATGTGACTATTGTTCTCCTTAAAACAACCCTCAGAATACTATTTTTTCAAATTTATAGTTTTTCCCATCAATATTACAAGTTCTTTAGTACTGATATAAATACTTTTGTGGAATCAGAATATAAAGTCAGATTTATTAACTTTATAGGAATCAAATATTGTCTCATAAAACTTAATGACTTATAAATTAGTATTTGCTTCTCAAATATTTTAGGTACTGTAGCCTTTTTTATCATTTTCATGTTACTCACTTGGTATAATAGGTCATATTCTGTGCTCCCACAGGCTTACATCAAACTTCAGTCTTAAATACCCTCTTTCACTGTCCATATCATTTTTGTGAAATAGATTATGTGCATAAATGAAAACATATGGTAACACTACCATATGATACCATGCTTTTAGAATAGGATAAAACATAAAATATTTCAATTTTTCAAAATATATGTCATAAGTATCAAAAATATTTAATATTTTCTTTATTTTGTAGAAATAAATTAGTCATCAATAATAATAATAATTATGTATATTTACTGTCTCTATTAGACTTTCTATTGCTGTGAAGAGACACCATGACCATGGTAACTCTTATAAAGGAAAACATTTAATTGGGCAGCTTATATTCAGAGGATCAGTCCATTATCATTGTGATAAAATATGGCAGCATCCAGGCAGACGTAGTGCTGGAGAGGTAGCTCAGAGTTTACATCTTGTGACAGCAACATAAAGTTGTCAGTCTCACTAGGCATGTCTTATGCATATATGAAACCTTAAAGTCCACCTCCACAATGACACTCTCCTTCCAGCAACACCACACCTACTCCAACAAGGACACACCTCCAAATAATGTCACCCTCCTTGCAGGCCATTTCTGCAACCATATGTATTATATTTTTAGTGGTATTAAAAGCTGATAGACATTTAGGCTGATTAATATCACCACGAGATCTTATTTCCCTGCAAAGAAAAGCAAAGACATAAAATTTGCTGTCAAATGGCTTGGCTTGAATAAATTATATTCAGTAAAGTAACCCAAACGAATATCTTCCATGTTATTTGTGGATCATTTATTTTTCTTTTTGAAAGTGAGAAGCCATAGCCTTTTATTTTGGTAAGGACATGGAGGATCAGGGCTTCTACTCTATAAATTAGGGAAGGCTGAGGAATGCTTGCAAAAGCTTTGCACAAAGAACTGCTGGTAGAGACTTTTATTTTGGTGGAAACACAAACTCTGTCTCTGTAACATCATGGGTGCTGGTGGTACCATGCCTGTGGCCACTTAAACCTCAATGGCGGGTGATATCATGGTATCTTGCTACCAGAGCCGCGGTGGCATACTCTCTGAAGAAGGTTTGTGTGGTTGTGACGGTCCCATCAGTACTCCCAAGGGTATTTCTATCTCCTTGTGGAGACACACCATGTCTGTCCTTCCTGTATGAGTCTGGTCAGGGTCACTCTCAGAGAGCAGCATCTGCTTCATTCTCTTCTTCCTCCTTCAGGTCTTGCAGAATGAGACGGTCCAGGTCATCCAGGAGACCGCCTTGCTTTAGGCCTGAGGCCACTGTGGAACTGCTGCTGATGTAAGGGCTGCTGAAGTGCTTCACGCTAGAGAGATGGTTCTGCTTATGACTCTTGGGGTGGGCACAGGAAGTCCCCGGCACAGGGGGCACTCTCTGATTGAGGCAATCTGCAGTTGAGAAGAAGCGGGTATGTGTGCTACTCCGCTTCAAAACACGGTCCCAGCATTGAGACAGGATCCGAGTGAGAAGCCGCACCCATAACAGGTGATGGGTGTCTCATCTGTGCCCGGCCACACAAGTTGTGTTGACACTTTGGTCAGTGGAACTCGGTCAACCCCACATCTTGTTGGCTCATAAAGCTTCTGACACTTGTGACACCTTGACACCTCCTGACTCTCTGACTTTGCGTGCTTAAGATGGAAAATCTCTAGAAGTGTTGGGGGAGGCTGTTTTTCGTTTCCTGGCTGTGAATAATCACACAGAAATCTATATTAAATAAAATACTGTTTGGCTAATAGCTTAAGCTATTTCTGGCCAACTCTTATATCCTAAACTAACCTACCTCCATTAATCTGTGCATCACGATGAGGTGGTGGTTTACCAGGAAAGTTTCAGCGGGCTCTGATGGGGGCATCTGTCTGGAGGGATCTACACAGCTTCTCTCTGACTCCACCTACTTTCTCTCTCCATCTTTGTTTGGATTTCCCACCTGGCTTTTCTCCGTTGAGCCACTGGCCGAAAACAGCTTTATTTGTTAATAATTAAAAGCAACACATTTACTTCCCACACCATAGAAGCTAGGAAAATAGAAGAAGTCTTAGGGGATGAGAGATCGTAAAATATAGAGAGAATATAAAAATATGACCATCCTGGGATTGAGAATGTTTAGTAGGGAAGAGGTAGGGATAAGGATGTAAGGAAGATGAGTCTATGGGGAAAGTAAACTATATTAAAAGCCCTATGCAAACCTACTCTCTTGTTACCACATTTAAAAATATATCTAATATTTAATAAAGACAAATTTTATGGGAGATGCTCTTCATGGCTGGGAAAAGCTGTTCCCAGAAGTTGCAGGTAATTAAACAAAAGGCTCCATGTTTAGAGTGGGATACACATTTGTAAATTATTGATCAAGAAGTTCCCAGGTTCCCCAAGTGATATAGCCTGTTTTCATTCCTCTTGGTATCCCACTAAAATTAGATGATAATATATTATTGCTGAGGACACTATACCTTTTATTTTTATAATATAGACAAAACAAGTTTAAATGGAGTTTGACGTTAACCTCGCTATTGACTATTTTTAATATTTTCAGAGGACACTGTGAAGAATTTTGGAAGACACTAATGATCTTGACAAGATGTGTATTCATAAGACAAAGATTCCAGATACAAAGGGTCTACCTGTTTAATAAGAGCAATAGGTATGGGGATAACCAAATAGTCTCTGATTTGTTTTAAGTATGTGCCACAGGAGTGAATCTATGCTTTTAAAGAAATGAATAATGATGTTTCACTAGAGTGATGCAATGACAACCTGCCTTCGAAATATGATTACACATAAACAAACGTGACCATCATTGATGAAAGAAAATTATCTTTCCAGTGAACAAGAGAATGAAAAAAATACATGGCTGTACAATACTGGAAATAGTCATGGAATGAAGGAAAATAGTCATGGGCATGAAGAAATGTATGACTGCATGATGTATTAAAAAAAGTCATGGGAATGAAGGATTGTATGGCTGCACGAGATACTGAGAACAGTCACAAAAAAGGTTTCTGTCCTAAACAAGACCCTTTGACCATCTCTCCATTTCAGAAACTACTGCAGAAGAGGGAATTATTTTTAAAAGTAAGAGACAGAAGATATGAAAAAAGGCTATATACACAATGTCATTTTGGAAGCAAGGCATGGCCAATGCATTCATAATCTTACAGTATCTGTAGATTCATGCACAGGCTGTGCTGAAGAATGGGCCAGTAGATGTCAGGCATAGACAGAAAAGGAACTCTAGAGGTTCTTCTCTTCACTGAAAGTTATTTCTTAATGATAGATTCAAAAAACATTGAAATTACCACCTTCATTTGTATTAATTGCTTTATATTCTTGTCATTGCCATGACCAAAAGCAATTTTTGGAGGAAAGTGTTTATTTCACCTTACAGCTTACATGAAAGGAAGTCAGGGCCAGAACTGAAGAGACCATAGAAAAATGCTGCTTACTGATTTGTTCTCCATCGCTTGCTTGCTCTGTTTGCATTCTTACAAAACCCAGAACCACCTGCCTAGGGTTAGCACCACCTCCAGTTGGCAAGAAAATATCTTACAGACTTACCTACAGGCTATCTAATGGAGACATCTAAATTAAGGTTCCTCTTTCCAGATAATTGTAGCTTGCATAAAGTTAACAAAAAGAATCAATCAGCAAAGTTGTGAGCCCACTGATGACACAAGCAGGGTTTAATGAACACTTTCCTTCCAACGCTCACACAGATCCGTGATTAAGTATTTGTCAGGGTCCCATTTATCTATTTGAAGGAACTGGTATTGAACCCAGGGCATCACACATGGTAAAAAATGTTCTATCATTGAACCACATTCCAATTTAATTGTCTCGATCAGAATCTTGCCCAATTGAAAAAAAAAAGTGTTTTAAATTCCTGACATTTTGCTTCTAATTTTGTATATTTTCCTCCCCCGAGCACCTGGTTTTACAGGAAATAATTTTTCTGATGAGAGATATTGACCTGGAATATTTAACAAAATAAAATATATAATACATTTCTGATCACCAACTATAATGATGATTGCTGTGACATTATCAACTATACGAAAAATTGTAAGAGTAAGCATAGAGCACATGTCCTGTGATACTCCACTGTCAATAATTTTAATTACTGTCCTCTATATCTTCTTTATATGAAGTCACCTTTCTGCTACTTCTAACAAAATCCTTCATAAAGAATTTGGGATGTGATCTAGAGTGACATTTGCTTCAGTGAATGGTAATGACCTACAGAGCTGCAACAAGACAACGAATGCATATGGGAGAAATAATAAGCTGTATGAACTTGGAAGTTAAGTGGAAGCATTTCCAGAAAGCTTTTTCTGCAATGTGTTTTTTGGGGTTTGAAAAGACATTCAATTATAGAAACTTAGCAAATGTTTAATGAGTGAAAAGATAAAAGTGAGTGTCAATTTGAAACAATGAACATAATTAGATTCTTAAGGTTGGGTTAATTGAATTTCCTTGGGCTATTAAAAAGAACCAGAATTCGGGAAATCAGAGGTTCAGTTCAAATTTAACTCATGTTTAGTTCATAAGGCATTGGCTGCCTCAAGTCACTTTTCCTCCAGAAGCCATTTTTCAAAAGTGAAGGATGGAGAAACAGATTTGAATATGAATTATTTCAAAATGTATTACCTATAAGTATATTTCAACTTAATTGCTTACTTGAATATAAACATTATTGAAATTACAATCTGCTACAAAACAATTTAACAGAATGCTGCAGTAGTGTATACGAAGTCCCAGCTCTATATACTGGTAACAATCAGTGTGTATTGAAAGTATTTAACAGACCAACCATTTCCTTAACAATTTAAGAAACTATATTAGCTCTCATATTTTTCTATATATACACATATAAATACATATTTGTCTATAAATATTATATCTGTAAATCTGAAAGTTCTAAACGTGGCATAATTAACGGTAACATCATTTGAATTAAAATTAATAGTAGGGTGTTCTTTGTGTTTGTTTGTTGCTGTTAGACATGTGGGCTTTTGCAAGCTGTGGTGACAAAACAAATTAACTATCAGCACGAGAAAACAAAAACTACTGAAAAATTGTGAAAGTTATACACGCACTTAACTTTACATGTTTTGGTATAATGATCTAAAATATATCCTGGGAAACAATTGTTTTTGAAACATGTATACTTTGAGCATACATCCATTTACAAAATGCTATGAATGATTGCAATTTTGGAAAGATAAATTCATAGATAGTGTGTACCTTTGCTCATGGTTGAAAACTAATAATGTTTCAATAAAGATTTAAAAATAATCTCAACTCAGGGAAAAATAAATGACTTGGTCTGAAAATGTTATACATCTAAGTTTTTCTTGTCTTTCTAGAGAGACAGTTAAAAAGATTAAAACATAGAATCAAAGGTTATACTAAATCAATAAATTTGGTTTCAATTATCAAAAGAAACATGTACACAATTTACCCATAATCAAAGGTCTCCAATAACAGAATTCAAAGGCTACAGCATTGGGAATATTACCAAAATACATAGTACAGAATTTGTTCAAGGAAACATGTGTATCTTCTTAGTGAGGATAGGGCTTATCCCGAAAAGGGCTGTGGATGGCAACATGACTTTTGACATTTTTACTTTGGGAAAATGGCATCACTATACAGATTTATTGTTTTGGGAATCCTTTTTTGTTGTTTTTTGTTGCTTTTTGTTTTTTAAAGGAATTTTTAATATTTATTTATTATGTATACAATATTCTGTCTATTTGTATGTCTACATGCCAGAAGAGGGCACCAGACCTCATTATAGATGGTTGTGAGCCACCACTGAGCCATCTCTCCAGCCCCTCCATACAGATTTATAATCTGCAAGCTGTGAACGAGCTGGCCTTTAGCAACCAATATCTTTGGAGACAGTAGTAGGCCTAAGGCAACTGCTAATAAAATGAAAATCTGTAGGCATCTATATTTTAGAAAAATTAACACTTTTTCTCTAAGTAATGATTTTAGCAAACAGAAATAAAGGCAAAAATATTAATTCATTATCAAAAGCTTTACAGAATAAATTAATTAAAATACAAGAAGGATTTTGTTTTAAAAATTCAAAATCAACTAAAAATATATTATCATATATCACAATCTAATTTTTGATTACTCAAGTTATTGACTTAGGATTTGCATGAATTTTTTAAATCACTATAATTTATCAAGTTGTTAAACTTTAATTAATTAATTTATTTTAAATAAAAATCTGTTGTAAAGAACTTGCAAATAAAAAATATTCAGAGATAAGCTAGACAAATGAAGGCATTAATTTCTATGTTTTATTTTATTTTGTAACTATGGGATTTATGTACTACATGTATACAATATTCAAAGATGCCAGAAAATATCATGGGATCATCTGCAACTAGAGTTACAGATAGTTATGAACCACCATGTGGGTGCTGGGAATTGAGTCCAGAACGTAGATAGAGCAGTCAGTGCTCTTAATTGCTGAACCTCTATCACTGCTATCACCCCAACTAAGAAATTTAATCAATATCTAATCAGTCTAATGTGATTGTTTACTTTCTCACTTTAATGAATTATTTTGATAAAATTAAATAATAAGAAAAATAAAAATAATAATGTAATGTAAGCTTAATAAGGTATCAAAAGGGAAACAGTTCTAATAAATGTGAGACTAAGCACATAGTTGACTTTCCTTACTATTCTGTTACAATACCTAAGTCAGACCATGAATTGGGAAGCAAAAATGACAAGAGGGAGTCAATGGGGGTTCTAATTTCAGGAATATACACATAATAATAAACTTCCTTGCAATGTTTGGTAAGAGTGACTGTAAGCCTGTGTTTGCCTGGGACATTTCCTTTGCACTAGCAGTGTAATTAACAATGTTTTACAGGGCCCAAATTTTTTCTTAAATTTTCTAAGTATCAAAAGTAAACTGCTAAGATATTTCATGAGACAGAATGATTGTATTTTTCTGCTACAAGCTTTTATTTCAACTGAAGAGAAAGCTAAAACCTAAGCTAAAATTGAAGTTCATATGTAGCAGCTTCATTTTATGATTTAAGAAATGACCACTTGCCGGCGGTGGTGGCGCACGCCTTTAATCCCAGCACTCGGGAGGCAGAGGCAGGTGGATCTCTGTGAGTTCGAGGCCAGCCTGGTCTAAAAGAGCTAGTTCCAGAACACGAATCAAAAAAAGCTATGGAGAAACCCTGTCTCGAAAAATCAAAAAAAAAAAAAAAGAAATGACCACTATAATTTATGATATTGTGAAAGTACAATTAGTTATAATGACTATTTTATATGCATGTAGGTAGAAATTATTCAGTGATACTGTGGGTAATATTGGTTCTCTCTTGAACATCTTTCTTATACATCTTATACATAAAGGCAACACTCACTGACACACCTTCTCTTTTTTAGTTAGTGATAAAATAGGTAACACATATGTAATTACAGAACAAAGTTCACGAAGGAGACAAGCATCATCATTTCAGTAATTAAACTATATCACACTAAGAAAGTATGAATTTATATCACTAATTGACTATATAATTTAAGGGTAAGTGACAAGTTTTGTGTGTGCATGTATGTGTGTGTATGTGTGTATGCCTACGTTACCAACCTTTATTCTATTATCTTATGGTCTGAATGCTTTTGTACAGAAGGATACTGTCAGAAATGCAAAAAAGTCAACTTTTTTTATTCAGGGACGCAGGTTTGTGTTGCGTTTTATACATCACAGAAAGGAAATTTGAAAAGATTTTACCTTGAAGAAGTAAACAGGTCATGTTTGTTATATATTTAACTATATGATTTGTGTTAGCATAATCTTTTTGTATATTGTGTGAAGATATACCTATGTTTTCCTCACTTACCTAAGGCACCTTCTGATTGGTTTATTAAAGAACTGAACAGCCAGTAACTAGGCAGAAAGAAGATAGATGAGAATTCCAGGAAGAAATAGGAACTCTGGGAAAGAATATGAGGTGAGGGATTCACCAATCAGACACAGAGGAAGCTGGAAATATATTACTGAGGAGGGGTAACAAACCATGTGACAAAATGTTGAGAACAAGCTTAAGCAAAGGCAAAGCTTTCATAATTAATAACAAATCTTTATGTTATCATTTAGGAAAGAATTGGGTTTGCAACTCTTCCAAGTTGAGAATTCATATTTAAAAGGAGGAACAAGAATTAGCTAGGATGGACCAGCAGACACAGTGCAGACCGCTCGAGATTAGAGTTTTATTTTATTCCATTGGAGGAATGAGGGATAGAGTTCTAGGATTTAGGAGTACATCATCAAAGAAGGAAAATAATAGGTTGGCTTTCTCCTACTGTGGTTTAACAGAAACCAAGAGAGATGAAATTAACCACACTGACCAAAATGGAAATACCCGAGTTGCAATAGGACGAAATGTCAGATGGGGTTAAAACAACTCAGAAAACTGATCTTGCAGGAAGAAATATAATTCCTGAGACAGTGCAACTTACATATTGTGTTCTGTTAAATTCCCATACACATACCCACCAAGAAAATTACGTTAATAGGGACACTGATACACATTAGTTCGGTGGTGAATATCGTCTACAGATGGGTTTCGTGGTGGTAAAGGTGATGGTAGAGCTTACTAACAGAATGGTTTGATAACAGAGTCAAGACTGAGACACTTTTAGAAATGATACAGTCTTTACAGACTAATAATGAAAAGCTAGCTGAAATTACAATTGAAAATCAAAAGGTAGCTGAGAAATAATATTGAATTAATTTTACAGACAAAATTCAATCCATAACAATGGGTTATGAAACCTTGCAAAAGGGTACTGAATCTTAATGGACTCATACTGTTGAGATTAGCAATCAAAATCTGTTTAAAAAGTTATGATAAGCGGGGCGGTGGTGGTGCATGCCTTTAATTCCAGCACTCTGGAGGCAGAGGCAGGCGGATCTCTGTGAGTTCGAGGCCAGCCTGGTCTACAAAGGGAGTTCCAGGACAGGCTCCAAAGCTACAGAGAAACCCTGTCTCGAAAAACCAAAAAAGAAAAAAAAAGTTATGATAAGTTAGCAGATAGAGTATTCTACAGTAAGATGATTTGCATGTGATCAAAATAATCTCCAAAAATAAGAAGTTATCATTAATGGAAAAATTTAACACCTTAAAATCATACGTACAGAACGAGTACCAGAAGTTATTTGATTTGATGAAATCATTAGAAATATTTAAAGGTCAAGAGATTCAGGTTTTATAAAAGACAATGGCAAAAAGATATAAAATAATTGAGGAAAGTATCAGAAGGATAAGCTAAGAGAGGGAATTAGCATCACTAGTACCCCTCAGAATCAGAGGCTACTTACCAAGAGTTTTAGTTAATTATCCCATTATTGCCTCTGAAAAACCAGCAAATACTCAATACCCAAATGGATACAAAGACTATAAATGGAAACCTATACGGATGAAAAATCATGAAGAAATTAAGCAAGCAATTGTATCTTATGGCTTGCATTCTCCGATGACTGGTATAACTTTGAATTAGACTAATTCACAAATTCCTGTGGAACTTCTACACTGGTTTCCACAATGGTAACACAAATTTACAATCTCACCAGCATTGCAAAAGTGTCCTTCTTACTTACCAGCATGAACTGTTTTATTTATCAATAAAACTGTTTGTTTTATTAATAAATTCTTCCTACATATTTAAACCTGGGCAAAACATCACACCATCAATGTATATATTGAAATATTACAACATTGACATATATATATGTCAATGTTGTAATATATATATATGGATGACTTCCTGCTCTCATGTTATCCTTCATTTAGTGAGATTATAGCCCATAAAGGAGAACCTTCTACTGCCACATCCATGAACTTGTATAATTTCCAAATGTGTTGTAAGTATTCATTTTTACATCTACTGGAAAATGTAGCCTTCACCGCTCATCAAAGAAGTTTATGTCTGCAGCAGACAGAGACTATCTAGAAACCTACAACTGTTCACAATGCAGAGAATGGCTGACCTCATGGTGCTCAAACCCAGTTGATACATCCACAGAAGAACTACTGAACCTAGAATTAGTGACCTTCACAGAGGAGAGGATAGTAGCAGCATGACAGCGAGAAGACCAGTAAAACAATTTTAGTGTCATGTCTTCTATATATGACAGGGAGTTACATCCATGACATTGTTTCCCAAACAAGTACAAGGACAACACTAATTGGCATGCTAATCATATTGTTGGAAAATTTTTCAAAAAGTCCTCCCCATAGCCCTGCAAATATTGTCTGCTGCAACAGGGAGAATCAGTCTTCTCTAGGGACAGGCACCCTGATAGGTGCTTATGAAGTTCCAAATAATCAATTATAAATATATATTTATGAACAACAATAAATGTACTCAAGACATAGTATTTCCAAATACATGTATATATGCATGCATACACACACACAGTATAAAAATAATTATTACAAAATAAGAGGTTATAAAGTTAATATAATAGAGGGTGATAGGTAGGACACAGGAGTATCTGAACTTGGGAAGTATGGCCAAAAATGTTTTAAAGACAGTACTCACACATGACATTCTCAAAATTAATAAATAAATTAAAATCGTGTTTAAATGTAAAATAGACTGCTTTGGAAAAACCAATACAGATATTTCAAGTTCCATTGTAATATTTTTTTTTATTTTTATGAAGTGTATAACATTGCCAGGAGTAGCATGATTGTGAGTCCCTAGAAAAGCAAGTTATATTCCTCTTGTGACTGTAAGACACTGATTAATAATATTTTATTAATAAAATTAATAATCATATTCAATGATACATTTTGCCACTATACTAATAGCCTAAACTGCCCTCAGTCAGTATTCCACCAGTTTTCCAGATAGTCTCAGTTGAAGAAAAAAGGAAATAATAAATATAATCAAGAACCTTTCTCCTTCCCTCTGTTTGACACCAAATAAGATGTCATCCATTTTTTCCCATTAGGAACAATTTTATTATCTGTGCTTCCACCGAATACATCAGTTTTGTCTAGCATTTGTTTCTGTTGTAGTCCTGAAAATAGAATGTTGCAGCATTTTGAAGGATGGAGATGGTTGAGTTATTCATAAGAACTCATGTTCTTTGTCCTTTTTTGTTATTCTGACTGTCCCAGAGCTGTGCAGAAACATGTTTGTGACAGCAAGATTCCTAACCTTATATGACCTCATTTTAATTGGTTTGTTTGAGCCTCACAGTATCATCTGTAAAATGAGAAAATAAATAAAAAGCCACACTGATAAATTATGTGATGTTCATTTTGGATTAAATTTCATTTGACAAATAAAGTTCAAGTTATTATGCATTCATTTTGGTTATTTAGAGAATAAGAACTTAATAATGAAAATATGGTAATGATCCATTAGATTCCATTATATATTATGCCAGTAATATTAGAAAACACTGATACAATGGAAAGTGTTATTCTTAAACCAATAGAAAGGTTTCTATATAACAATCCTGAAATATTTGCTAAAATTGATAAAATTTTATACTCCAAATTGGGCCAAATGTACTCTGCTACAGTCATAGGCATCTGCAAACAAATCTGCCCTCTGTTATGGGTAAATAAAAGGAAAAGGTGCTGGTGGGGAAAACTGCCCTTTAATGCTTAATGCTGGCAATTGTGGCCAGACTTCTGTTATTCTCATTTGTAATGCTTATAATTCTCAGTCATTTGTTTGTACAAATATTTCTTTGAGGAAAACAAAACAAAAGGCTATGTTTTTTTTTAAAAAAAAAAACAACAACACAAGAAATATGGTGAAAATTATCTAACTTGGGGTTCAAAAAAGTCTGATTAGCACCCAAACTAACATTAATTGTCAGCACATGATGGATGTTGAGAAGCACAGCCCTCTGAAGGTTTACTGATTCTGCACTCGGAGGTATGGTTTTCAATTAAGAGCATATGAAGTGATGTTGTATTTTGTCAAAGGCTTTTTCACCATTTAATGAGATGGTGGTATGTTTCTTTTTTCTTTCAGGTTGTTTATATGGTGAATTACATTGACAGATTTTTGTATGTTGAACCATCCCTGCATCTCTGGGATGAAGCCTACTTGATCATGGTGGATGATTTTTCTAATGTGTTCTTAGATTCTGTTGCCAGTATTTTCTTGAGTATTTTTGTATCAGTGTTCATGAGTGAGACTGATCTGCAATTCTCTTTCTTAGTAGTATCTGTGTGCGATTTGGGTATCAGGGTAACTGTTAACCTGGTTAAAAAAATGTTTAGCAATATTCCTCTGTTTCCATTTTGTGGAACAATTCGAGGAGTATTGATATTAGTCCTTCTTGTAGAACATCTTGTAGAGTCCTGCACTGAAACCATCTGGTCCTGGACTTTTTTCTGGTTGAGAGAATTTTGATGACTTTCTATTTCCTTAGTGGATATAGATCTATTTAATTTGCTTATTTAGTTTTGGTTTAATATTGGTAAGTGATATTTATCTCAATAATAGTCTATTTCCTTTAAGTTTATAATGTTGTAGAATATAGTTTTTGAAGTATGACCTGAAAATTCTCTGAATTTCATCTGTGTCTGTTTTCATTTCCCTCTCTTCATTTTTGATTTTGTTAAGTTGAGTATTCTTTCTCCTAATTTTGATTAGTTTGGTTAAAGGTTTATCAATTTTGTTTATTTTCTTGACTAACCAACTGATGTGGGAGGTGATGTATGCAGTGAATATGTTTTATTGCCATTGGTTAATGAAGAAGCTGCTTTCTTCCAATGGCTTAACAGAGTAAAGCCAGGCTTAAAGAGATATATGTAGAGAGAATAGACAAAATAGGGAGAAGTCGTGTTGCTGCCACAAGAGACAGATGCCTCCACTGTACTCTGCCAAATTTTTGCCAGTAAGCTACGATCTCATGTGAAGTACAGATTAATGGTGATGCATTAGTTTAGGATATAAGAGCTAGCTAGGAATATGTTTAAGCTATTGGCCAAACAGTTGTACAAATATTATGGTTTCTTAGTGATTATTCCAGGTCTGGGAAGTTGGGAACAAAAAAAGCTGTCTTCCCCAACAAACTGGCACACCAATGTGGTTGACTATATTCACATAGAACCTGAGAAAGATGAAAAAGAAATTCTAGGCACACACACACACACAAAAAAAAAAAAAAAAAACAGAGCTAATCATGACTTTTTGGTAGCAACATATTCTCTGGTGGACTCTGTTTCTTGTAAGCAAGCAGAGGCATGGTGCTTTTAAGAGAAGGATTCCTGACTGAGTAGTAACAGCAAAAACTATACCAATCCTTTAAGAAGGCTTCCTGATTCATTCTAGTTGCATGAACAACTCTGACTTTTTTTTTTTTTTTTTTGGATTTTTCGAGACAGGGTTTCTCCGTAGTTTTTGGTTCCTGTCCTGGAACTAGCTCTTGTAGACCAGGCTGACCTCGAACTCACAGAGATCCGCCTGCCTCTGCCTCCCGAGTGCTGGGATTAAAGGCGTGCGCCACCACCGCCCGGCTTTAACTCTGACTTTTTGGGGTGGCCCAGCTATGGAGCATTTAAAGGGTGCTACAACTTGTTAAATGGCAACACAGACCCACTATGACCCAACTCTGGATCTGGGGCAGAGAGAATGACTCTCAGAGGCAGTGAACATTCCTCTGCCATGTTGGACTGGGTGAGGCCAATAGGCAGTGCCATGGAGTTGATCCTAGCCATGCCCACTTAGCATTAATAAAAAAAGATGCTTCTAGTCAGAAAATAATTACAGATGCACAATAAAAACAGATTCAGATAAAAAAGACGTCTAGCCGGGAGGTGGTGAAGCACGCCTTTAATCCCAGCACTTGGAAGGCAGAGGCAGGCGGATCTCTCTGAGTTCGAGATCAGCCTGGTCTACAGAGTTCCAGGACAGGCTCCAAAACCACAGAGAAACCCTGTCTCGAAAAACAAAAACAAAAACAAAAAAAAAGACCTCTAAATGGATCACAGTGTTGGATAAATGGACATAGGCTTGGGAGAGGGAAGAAAAAAAGTATAGAGAGTTACAAAAAGAAATAAATCATTTTAAAAAATAGTCTTTAAAGAGACAGTAAACTTGTAGAAAAAGTAACACAGGAAGAAAAATAGGCACATAAAGATGGAATATACACAGGGAGTCTGGATTATGTATCCTATTGTGTTTCTTTTAAATTACTTTAATGTGAATGAGTTAAGTACAGAGAGACATTTCATTGTATTTTTCTTTTGTTTCCACAGAGGATGAAAACCTGTGGATTGCTTCCAGACTAATGTGGTTGTGTGGACCAAGACCCCGCTGAAAAGACACCATGAGCACCCACAAAATTATTTCACCCAACAAAAATCAGAAAAAGTTTGGAGAGAACTATGCCCAAATTCTCTAAATGATTGTTTATAAATGTTTGTTTACATTTAAATAATATAATTGGTATATGCTATAGATATCCATACGTTGCTTGGTGTAGATCTTGGTCTATTGGTACACATTTTAGGTCAATATTGTTATGTGTATATTTCTGTTCTTGATTAAGGTATTGGGTTTGTGCAGCTCATTTAAAATATAATGTATAATTAAGAGATTACAGTTTAATAGATAATCATTTATAATAGTCAAGCTTGTAGTCATATTAGCTAGGTTTTCTAGATATATAGATATTCTTCAAATCTTTCAGAGACCTTCAGAATATGGCATTTAAAATGTTTTAAGAGCTTAAGACTTTTTATGACAATGAGACACATCTGCTCCTGGCAGCACCAACTAATTCAAGAGGATGATGGGCATCGAAGAAGCTCCCTGTGGAGTTTGTTAACCATTTAGGCAAGAAACTGCTCTTGCCTGAACTGCTTGACTGCACTTGCAGGACCCACAGAAAAATGACTGCCGAAGCTGCCTAAAGAAGGTGAGATAGTTTCATGGTTCCTGCTTGATGAGAGAGTGTGCCAGACATTCTGCAGGACATAGGAGAATGTGACTGACAAATTGACAGTATAGGTGAAACTGTCTTTCAAATTTCCTGCTTCGTGGAAAAGTCTGCCAGATACTATGCAGCTGTAGGGTGAAGATCGATGCCCCAATGTTACAGATGTAATTTGGCAGCAAGATGTCTTTGTCAATTCTAGAGTTTTAGAAGTTGCTTACAATGCACTTCCTCTTAACTTTGGTAATATTATTTTCTTCTAAAGTTTTTGATGAAGTTGAAGAATAGATAGTTATAATTATAGTTTTCTTTAGTTATGATATAAGATAAAGTAAATATAAATATTGTAACTGTAATTCTTGCTTGATACCTGTCTTGGTATATGTAATCATTTTATCTTAAAATTAAAATCTTCCTTTTTACAGAAAAGGAGAAGTGATGTATGCTGTGGATAGGTTTTATTGCCACTGGTTAATAAAGAAGCTGCTTTCCACCAATGGCTAACAGAGTAAAGCCAGGCTGGAAGATATATACATACATACATACATACATACATACATACATACATACATACATATGGAGAGAGAGAGAGAGAGAGAGAGAGAGAGAGAGAAGGCATTAGTTCTATGAACTTTCCTTTTAACACAGCTTTCATTGTGTCCCATAAGCTTGAATATGTTATGTGGTGATTCTTTGGATTTTAGGAACTTTTTAATTTCTTTCTTTATTCCTTCTTTGGTTTATTGGTGATTGAAGTGAGCATTGTTCATTTTCCATGTGTTTGTGGGTTTTCTAAAATTAGTGTTGCTTCTAAATTTAGGCCTTGTTGATCCAATAAGATACATGGGGTTATTCCATCTTTTTAAGTATCTTTTGCTGTTTGCTCTGTTACTGAGTATATGTTTAATATTAGAGAAGGTTCCCTGAGGTTCTGAGAAAGTATCTTTTATGTTTGGATGGAATTAATTTTACTCTTATAGGGGAATAAGAAACTGTTTTATATAAATATAACATATATAATGATATAAAGCATATATGTAATATATATATATTATATTTGGAAATAATATACTGAAGAAACTAGGAAAATACTACATAACTTCCTTCAGAAAAATAAAGTACATTACCAGAAGATTATTTTTATTAATTGTATATTACTATAGTGAAAGTAAGAATTTGTACCATAAAATGAATTAGATTTTTGCAGAGATTCAATCCAAGAAACTATATGAATATATCCTAGAAGAGTTAAGAGAGAAATTTATAGCTAGTCTTGAGAAAACATAATAGATGAGAGAAAACACCTTTGAAGGAACTTAGGCTCACTAAGATACCATCTTATGGCAAAGAAAGCATGCCAAGATATAAGTTTAAAATTTATTTATCAAAAAAATGGTTAATGTTTTCCCCAAGGATCAAATTCAATTTGATAATCCAACTTAATTTTTCTTTAAACATTAGAAACCAGTAAAATATGGTCAACTAGAGCCAACTACCTAAGCTACTGACATTTTTGACTTCAAATACCAGCTATTAAATATGGCTTTTTGTGTTGATATCAAATAATTGGTTGTTTTGCCAAATATATTACATAATAAGACATGAATAGGAATAGAAATGAGAAACAGAACCCTCAGAACCCATCATTTTTCTAAGAATACTCTAATTTCTAAGAGTCAATGTGTAGTATGTAGCCTCTATGCAGATTTAGGCTTTAATATTTGAGATATATTGTCCTTTCAATGATTCTGTTAGATACACTATTGAATTGTCCTCTAAACTTTTACATTATAGAACACTGAAATTCCTAGTAGTTACGTAAAATAAAGAGAGTATCTGGTCTTTGGATTCCATATTTTAATTACACTCATTATTTGAGAAACTATTTATTGTTCAAGTTATTCCTGCATCCTACTTACGTAGTCATTTAAATAGAAGTGCAGATTTTTTTTATTTTTTATTATTAAAAATTTCCGCCTCCTCCCCACTTCCCATTTCCCTCCTCCTCCTCCTAACCCCCTCCCCCACCCTTTCCAGTCCAAAGAGCAGTCAGGGTTCCCTGCCCTGTGGGAAGTCCAAGGTCCTCCCCTCTCCATCTAGGTCCAGGAAGGTGCGTATCTAAACAGACCAGGCTCCCTCAAACCCAGTACATGCAGTAGAATCAAAACCCAGTGCCACTGTCCTTGGCTTCTCATCAGCCCTCATTGTCCTCCACTTTCAGAGAGTCCGGTTTTATCCCATGCTTTTTCAGTTCCAGTCGAGCTGACCTTGGTGAGCTCCAAATAGATCAGCCCCACCATATCAGTGGGTGGGCGCACCCCTCGCAGTCCTGACTTCCTTGCTCATGTTCTCCCTCCTTCAGCTCCTCATCTGGACCTTGGGAGCTCAGTCCGATGCTCCAGTGTGGGTCTCTGTCTCTATCTCCATCCATCGCCAGATGAAGCTTCTATGGTAATATGCAAGATATTCATTAGTATAGCTATAGGATAGGGCCATTTCAGGCTCCCTCTCATCAGCTGCCCAAGGAACTAGCTGGGGACATCTTTATGGATACCTAGATTGTCAGGCAAAAATTGGGATCTTGGGGGTGGGGGTGGGGTGAGGGTAAGGAGAAATGGGAAGATAGGGAGAGAAAAGTGAGGAGCGGAGGATGGGGAGTCCCTGGGGGAATGGGATGGTTGGGTTGGAGGAAGAGTGGATATGGGAGCAGGGAAGAAGATATCTTAATTAAGGGAGCCATTTCAGGGTTGGCAAGAGACTTGACTCTAGAGGGGTTCCCAGGTATTCATGCAGATAACCTTTTAAACAGTAATTCTTGACGTACATGCAAACATACACTTTTCTTCCCCTGTTTGAGCAGACACTAAATTTTTCATGAACTCTAAAATATCTGGGGTTGTATAAAGTCATATATCAGCTAGATTATAATAAAATATTGGCTCTTTCACTTTCTGATTTATATCACAAGTGGGATTTAACATATAAAGACACCATTAACATTTCCATCTGCTCTATACCACACATTATAACGTCTAATTTTATTTTCATTTGTTTCCATTTCCAAGTTTTATATATCATCTGATATTTTTATACAGATTAAGCATTCTTTAAGGATGGAAACTACAGGAATCACTCTCTAAGACTTGATCCAGGTTGACTGTCATGGTTTTAAAATGTTTTATTCCACCAACTCATAAAAAGACCTAATTTTCACCTCCTTTCTGAAATCATTTAATTTTTCTTTATTCAACAAAATTAATGTACACAGAAACTAATATTAATTTGTATTTAATAAGATGAATGTATGCTTCCTTTTGATCAAGACTAGTAATTTTTTATACTACTCTGTGTTTCTCAAGAATTATATAATTTATGTATAAATAATCTGTTAAGTACCAGCTGCCTGCTGAAAAGCTAAAAATAAAGCACAGCTCTTGACCTCTGAATTCTTATGTTACAGTATGACATTTGTCAAAAGTTTGATGCAGAAGCAGTTATCATTATTAATAAAAACTTTAAAAAGAAATGATAAAATTCATTAATTCTATAAAAAGAAAATAATTTTATACTACTTTATATTCATGAATTTAATTTCATGGTGAACAAAAAGTTCAAAACTGTCAATGAAGAAATGTCTTCAACCTAATTAATGTCAAGTTTTAAAAATGTGCAAACGAGGCCACGAAAAATGGTATTTCCAATTTAGAATAACAAAAATTTAAGCCATATAATAGTTAAGAGACAGTTCTACTACCTATATTTTTCATGAAATGTTTGCCCAATACATATGAATCCAGTGCTGTCCGAATGCTATTTAGACAGGTGTATATGTTATTGTACCACTTCACACTCTGTGAGGACTCAGCCTGCCACTATTCACTATACTGGAAAATATAATAAATAACTGTTTGTTGGTTGGATGTGGTGATAATTTCTGTGTGAATTTACAGAAAAGGTTATGCTTTTGACCAAAGGGTTATAAATCCATATGGATATTCAGTTCCTAACAGTTTTTATTTCAAGTTCTTCCTTATAATCCAACAGAATTGTGTATGTACAATCAGGGTCTCATCTTCAAAAAACAATGTAATTTATAGAAGTTTTAAAATTTGTATTCAACTATGCCTATCAAATGCCCTTTCCAGGTTACTAGAAAGCTCTCCATATTTTTTTATCATTACTGTGTCAAAAATCTATACTTTCAGTTGAATTTTTTACATTGGTCATATTTATATTTCTGATCTTATAGAAACTGCATCCTTCTATGTCTAGAATATAAAAATATCTCTGGCAGCACAATTTCATTAAATTCAAAATTCATACATTTAATCAAGAATTATGTTTTGCTCTCAGGCTCAGTAAAGAAACATCCTAATAAAATGTTTCCTGAATAGACAGAATAAGAGAAGGAAGAGGCAGGGAAAACATTGCTACTTGTCATTGTTAGCAAATACGGATATGAATTAGCATTTAGGATAGTATTTGCTTTACAGGTATGTATAAAAGACAGACAATGCTACTACGACTTAAAAGCCTAGATATTTGTATATTATTGATAATCATGTTATTGTCCCATATATCTAAACATTAAGTGTGACCAAACTTGCTTGTATTGCAAGTTAAATTGTTTCAACATCTCTTTTGTGTAATTCATACTTAACTTTAAACATATAATTCGAATTCTTAATGTTTTGCAGAGACAACACACTATACATTATAAAATAAGTACTTAAAGATGATTTCTTTGCTTGTTTAAAATGGAGAATCTCAATCCACATATTCTCAGCTATTTATGTTCTGAGGAAGAGATAGTTGCAGATGAAGTAGAAACCACCACATATGCACCCTAGTTTCTTGTTACTAAAGGAACCATACTGAAGTCTGAGATCAGCTAGCATGTTTAATTTTAAGATTTTAAGATAATATGCCAAGAATTTAACTTTTGGTGTGAGAAAGATAAAATGATAATATGCCCTTAAATTGTTTCCCTTTACTCATTTTTGGAAATGTTCTAAACCTTTTATTTTTAAGATATCAACCTGTATAGATGTCAAAATGCTATTAATTTTTATCTATGGCAGAAAATTTGCAGATTCCTTGAGTATTATTTGATCATTTGGCAATCAATTAATCTGGTATAATGTACCAAATTCTCATAAGAACATTGCCACTATTTTAGAAAACTTTCTATGCCTTTTATCTTTTACTCTGCTCTACTTCTAGAAGCAATCTCACTTGCTTTTCTGGATGAAATAATAGTATAATCTCTATTTGGATTTCTATTTTCTTCCCCTAATTTTCTCTATTTCATATTTAGATTATTAAGAATAAAATATATGTGCATGTTTTAGTAGATAAGAATATATGTAATCATGCATATAATTAAATGAAACATATATTTTAATTTAATTTATTATATTATTTTTAAGATTTTAATTAGAGCATTCCTCATTCTCTTTCCTTCCTCTGAATCCTTCCATATACATTTCCCTGCTCTCTTTTAAATTCATGGCCTCTTTTTTCTCCATTGTTACTGTAGGCAGATATGCATATGCATATACATATATATTCCTAAATATACCCTGCTCAGTCTGTATAATTCCATGCTGTTTTAAGGGATGCATTGCTCCTTAAATAACCAATCAGTGTATTCTTCCCTGTGGAAGACGACTTCCCCTGCTCTCAGCATTTCTTAGGTGTTTATAATTCTTTGTGTTGCATTTAAGCCTCATGGGCTTTTCCCCATACACTTCAGTATGCCTTTTTGTGTCAGCCTTCTTTGACCCATATTTACACAGCTTTGTTGGTGAAACTTGTTTATAGATGAAAATCTTTTAATTTATTACTGACTAGACACTAAGAATAGCAGGCAACTAAAGATGGTTAAAGTGAGAGCAATAGTTCTCCCTAGGGAAGAACCCTCCAGTTGATGTCCCAGTAACAGGTGTTCAGCCCTGAAAACACATACATATAAGCAATATTATATGGTCTAAGAATGATGTTACTTATAGATTTAGGAATATAGCTATATTTTTGCATATGTGTTTGTGTGTGTGTGTGTGTGTGTGTAAACATCAATTAAAGAAAAAGTGGCCATCACTTCTTGGCCTTTTGGCTAAGATCAGTTGTAGTATCTATTCTTATTAGTTTAATATTTGATATGTCCTCTATCCAAGGACAATATATTGAATGAATTTTTGGGAGTAAGAGCTGGAATAGGAACTTGTTCCATCCACTCCACTCATTGACCTGGTATTGCAGTACCTCCAGGAACAGTGCACCCTCTTGGGGGGTTTAAAAAAAGAAGAAATAAGAAAAAAAGGTGAGCATGAATCTTAACAAGAACAAGTAAATTGGCAGGGTTGGAGGGAAGAAAGTGGTAAAATAATGAAATTTTATGTTAATTTCAAAATATATATATATATATATAACAAAATAAACACTACATATATTTAGGACAAATATTTGTATGTTCTGCTTAAATCAGGTAAACATTTCTTTCTCCCCAAATATTTGCTATTTCTTCTTGAGTAAAATGTTCTTTTTTCTGCCTTTTTGAAATACACAGTGCATGTTATTATCTCTTGTCATCGGGATTTGCTATAGAATATAGGTACTTCTCACTGTTACTTATTTGTTAATTTGTACCTACTGGTCAACTTCTCAGCTTTTCCCTTCCCCACTATTCATTGCTGCTTCTGACAACCACCATTCTACTCCCAACTTCTGTGAGACTCAACCTTAGAGCCTCCTTATGAGCTAGATTATACAGTAGATTCTTTTCTTTGTCAGGCAAATCTCTGTTAATACATTGTTCTGCACATCAATCCTCTTTCTCACAAGTGATGAATTTCATTTGTTTTCTCTTATTGAATAATAACCTACAGTCTTTGTGAGTCAGCCTTCTAGAAATTGTTCAGAAATGGATACTTTGGATCTTCAAAATGTTTTGCCTTTTGAATCGTCCTACATCTACTTAGACGACAGTGGCCTCTTTCACACATTCTTTCTATTTTCTTCATGAATGTATTCATCCATGGAAAGCTGGATGGAATTGTAAATTGTTTGTCATTTCTGAGGAACCTCCATGCTGATTTCTATATAACTATGTTGATCTGCACCCTACCAACACTGTGGAAGGAATCTTTTTTCTCCAAGTCCTTGCCATTACTGGTTATATCCAGCCATTTTTGTTGTTGCTTTGCCATGCTGCATGATGTTTTATTATGATTCCAAAGATCATTTTACCCCTAATTAGTGATACTGACCATTTGTCAAGCATTAATTAGCCATTTTTTTTAAGTTTTGTTATCTTCTTAAACCTATTTCCACAAGAAAAACTGAAGTTTTTCTATTGCATATACTAGGGTTCTTTATGAACATTTGGGATTAACCCTTTGTAAGATGTTTGTTTTCTAACCATTCTTTCTCATTCTTGGTGTGTCTACTCTTCAGTGGTTTCTTTTGTTAGTAGAAGCATTTTAAATGCATGTAACCCCTTAGATGTAGCTTTATTTATTTATTTATTTCCTTTGGAATTCTTTCTGAACACCATTTCTACACCAATACTTTAAATCAATCTTCCATGTAGTTTTTTTTTTCTTTTGTATTGTTTTAGTAATTTCATAGTTTCAAGTGCTATATTTAATTTTTGGTCCACAGTACATTAATTAATGAGAAATAATGATCTATTTCATTCATCTTCATATGAATACTCAACTCTTCTTTCAACATTTATTGAAAAAAACTGTCCATGTACTCAAATTGAGATAGTATAGATGCAAAATGTTTATTTAATGTATCCTCAGAATGCTTATTTGATGTGGTATCAGAATGCTTTTTCAATATGGTCACAGTCTGTAATAAGTCCTTTCTGTATTATTCACTTTTCTCTTTGTTTTGATGAAATATTTGATGAATGCAACTTCAAGAGAGAGTAGTCTGCTCTGGCTCACAGTTTCACAGTGCAGTTCACCATGTCTGGGGAGGAAGAGTGGCAGGAGTATGGGCAGCTGGTCATGTCTTAAGTATAAATTAGGAAGCAAAGAACTATATATGCTGGTCACTTCCTTATTAGTCATAGAAGGAGCTCCCTCATCCAGGACTGGTCTTGCCTCATCAGTCAAGCCTTTCTGGAAACATCTTTACAGATATTCCTCACACCTGAACATCAATTCCATCCTATAAGTGATTCTGATTCCAGCCAAGCTGACAACAAAGATTAAGAACCACATTTCACTTACAAGGAAAAGTTCTCATACACTATCAAATCATGGATTGTTTCAGATTTGGAATGCCCATCAATGTTAGACATTGAGTAGTCTAGCAGAGACTGCAGAAGGCATGTTTGTTGGTCATCTCATCACTATATCAAATACACAAGAAGAGTCAGCTTATTAAGGGGGCAACATTTGTTCTGGTTCAGTTTTGAGGTAGAGTCCGTGATGGATAAAATGAGTCTAACAGTTTCTTGAAATTGATGAGTTGTAGATGGAAATAATGACAGAGCAAAACTGCCTACCTCATGGTCAGAAGTGAAGGAATCTACAAAAACTATAAATGGAAGGCTGAAATAGTCCCACTAGGTTCCTCTGTCTAGTGGGCCACCACGTCTAGTACCATGGACCTATAAATATGATTCTAACACATAGACCTTGGGCAGATGTTACTAACCCATCTGCAATAACAGAAGGGCTCATCAGTTTATTTGTGTTTTTCTTACCTGGTACATGTTTATAAAATATCTCTCATGTTTTACTAACGTCAAACAGATAAGTTTTAAGAGAATAGAAGGAATATGAAGTTATCTTAGATAGAAGATATTAGCTAAATATGTTTGTTTCATATAATTGCTTCAGAGAATGTGGCGTAAAAATTGATATTCAAGTGCAATGATTTTACTTTAGTGGTCTCAGATAGCTGTCCAAAAATATGGTGAATGTTTTATTTAGCAGGTCACTGACATGTAAATCAAATTTACAAACAACTATTTACTCAAGGAAAATGCCCATGTAAGAACTTCCACAGGGAAAAAATGTCTATGTTGCTAGACATTTTAATCTTTTCCTAGTTGAATAATCTGTACAAAGGTCTTAAAATAAGTTATGGTAAACATTATTCATTCTAAGTGTTATCCCTGGCCTCCAGCATCATATATATGACCATATACTACCTAAAACCCCGAAGAGCAGCGCAGTGATTGTTGCAATCCGATCTGAAATATAGTACTCTGATCAGACTCACTGTGATTTTTCAGAGAGCTGCACCTTGCAATCTGAGGCCAAGATACATGAGATCCCTGATTTACCTGCTGAGATGTACAGTCAGAGGATTCGTCACTTAACCATCCTTCAGTAAAGTCAGGCTGCAGCCTATAAAAGGTCCCTCCTATTTAAGTGGCCCTGGAACAGACAATCTCATGGAATAGCAGCCCTTTCAGCTTCTTCTTGCTTTACAACATCATGAGAAATAATGTGACAAGGTGAATTATACAGATACTATAATAATTTTATGCTGCACATCTACAAATAGAGCTATTTAATCACAATGGATGAATGAATTCCAATTATTTCATATAACAGAATACATCTCAACAACACGTAAATGTAGCACCATGCCTCTTTCCCTAAGACAGAATGTTAATGAATGTAAATGTTTCAAAAATAGAATTAAGGAATACAGAATTCAGTAGCTATCCTTTTTTACAGATAGACACATTAGTCTGTGTACAAAATAAGTACTTAGAATTTATGCATACCAAGGACAAGATGCTACCTGGTTGTGAAAGGCAGATTTGTTGCCCAACTATGAAACAAAATTAATGCATTGTGTTCCTGACATCGAACAGGGAAATCATGGGAAAAGTGAATAATTGTATTTGCTTTTTAAATCTAAGAGCAACCATATTTTCATCCTCTGGCTAGCAAAAAAAAAAGCACTTTCAAGATTTTTTCAGAACATATGTCTGTCTTAAGTTGCGTTTTAAACAATAAGCACACTGTAGCAGAAACCACTACTTTTCCAATTAAACAATGTTTTAATCAAGGAAGTATACGTTATTTTATTTTCTCTTAAATCATTATGCAATAAAGTCTTCTTGATATTTTCTATCTCACCCTGATATACATACTCAAATAAGCTTTTTCAGTTCTGTAGTGATGTTTTTACTCAGAATACCATTTTCTATGAATTCTATTCTACATAAGCAAGGCATTATACTATCTGAATATACCTAATCTCATGGTTCAGCAAACAGTTCACCAATTCCCATATGTACAACATTTTTTCTACCTTGGCTATAGGATCCTGGTATTGATAAAATGTAACAGTTTTATATTTATGTGAAATCATTGCTGTCAGCCTGTAATAAAGATTACTCTTTCAGTTATTTCTTTATTTATTTATTTTATTTTATTTTATTGAAAGAAAAAAAAAAGAAATTCCCGCCTCCTTCCAGCCTCCCATTTCCCTCCCCCTCCTCCCACTCTTCTCCTCCTCCCCCCAGGATTAAACATGAAAAAGTAGTTGTCCTAAGAAACCACATATATTCATGCCCAAGCAAGATATTATAGATAAACAGAGTGTGCCAGGTGGTGGTAGCACACATCTTTAATCCCAGCACTTGGGAGATAGAGGCAGGCGACTCTCAGTAGTTCAAGGCCAGCCACAATTAGGGCTACACAGAAAAAAAAAATGTCTGGATAAAATGAAAGAACAAAACAAAACAAAAATTAAGAGTATTTTTTCTCATTCAGTTATATGCTGGAGGGTTGCATTTTGTTACAAAAAAGGACCAATTTATTTATTATTGATCTCAAAAGATGGTATTATAAAATAATCTTAAAATACTCACAAATCTAAACTTTTATATATAAAAACCAACCAGTCAGCTCTACTTTAAATCCTCAAGGCGTATGCCCATTCAACAATAACTTTTTATATTAGGAAGCTAGGGGCAAAAATATGGTAAAAATGAGGGCAAAATCTTTGCCTTTGATCACTAACCCATCCTAGCAAGAAAGGTACTTCAGCCAGCAATAGTCAGTCTGACATTGTTCCTGCCCTTGACTTCAGTGAGTCCCTTGTTCACCTATTAAAATGTGTCTTAAAAAAAATAGAGTACAGACCCACAAGAGACTTACATAGATCTAATCTACATGGGAAGTAGAAAAAGACAAGATCTCCTGAGTAAATTGGGAGCATGGGGACCTTGGGAGGAGGGTTGAAAAGGTGAGGGAAGAGGCAGGGAGGGGAGAAGAGAAAAATGTAGAGCTCAATAAAGATCAATAAATAGTAGAACCAAAAAAGTGTATCTTTATAAACTTTGAATTGTTCCCCAAGATTTTGTACCTTAAATCCATTAACAAAAACATCTTAACCTAACATACTAACATTCTACATGTCTAAATTCTTTCTGGGGGTATTGGTTGAATCATTAAACTGTTCCAACAGAAATGCTTGAAACAGTCAATCAGTAGTATTGCACATACCCATTACACTGCTTAGTGAGATGTTAGAAACCCCCTGAAAGCTTTCATACAACCCATAGACTATGAAAGATGTGGTGGCCATGAAGGCAACATTCAGAGTGATGCTAAATAACAGGTGCTCAGAGCACATAGTCTTAGGGGCTTTGCCTCTCTAAAGCTCACCCAGGCATGCTTTGCCAACCACACAGCCATGTTCCAAGAGTTCCAGTGCTGTCCTTGGGTTCCCTCGCATGGGCCCCTGACAATGTACATATATGCACATATACATGTAACAGCAATTAATTTTAAAAAGAGAATATTAACTTGAAAGAGAGCATGAGGGATATATGAGAAGACTTGAGTAGAATGAAAGGGATGGTGAAATGAAGGGATAATATTATAATCTCAAAAATAAAAGAATAAAAATTCCCAGTAGATGAATAAAATTCATGGTGATATTTTCATTTTTAAAGAGGAGACACATTTGTAAATTTTCCTCTCTGGTAGAACACATCACTGGTGATGTATATTAATTCTCTTTTGTATTTTAAGTGTGTGTGTGTGTGACTGTGTGCATGCTTGCATGTGCACATGTGTGTGTATGTGTGCATTTGTTTCTGTACATACCCAATGTCCATGTATAGTTCAGAAGAAAAATCTGGGGGGATTGTTCATCTTCTGCCATCTGGTGAGATGAGGGGATGAAATACAGACTTCAGGCCTCCAGGTAAGTGTCTGTACCTGCTGAGTCTACGGTACTGTCTCTTTATCAGCTTTCTAAAGCACAAATGTACAAGCACAGCTTCTAAAAACTGGTATATATAAAACACTTATAATAAATAGATCAAACATTGAATTAATGCAAATGAATAAAATTTTCTCTAAGAGCTTCAATCATTTAAGATGTGGCATCAAATGATAATTTCTTTTTCCTATGTAGCTGTGTCGCCATTCATTTATGATTATTCTTGAGATTTTGACTGATAAGTTTCATATGTTTTAGAATATTTCCACCTCTAAGTCATTAGATTATGGAAAGAATTTTCTGGGTTTTGGGTAGAAATTACTGGGACTTTCTGTGTACCTTCTATACATTATTAGCTTCAAAATGCAAACCTATTACAAGTTGTATATCACAGAGAGGCATATGCCCCTCAATCAAGAAAGATAGCTGCAAACCCTCAGCAAAAATGAGATGAGCTTGCTTCTGTAGGACATTATATACCTCTGAGTGAATATTTAATTCATCAGAAAACTTGATCTTGAATGACCTTAGAGAAATTCTCAAGTTCTAGTAACTGCATTTATTTAATACATGAGCTTCTGTAATGTTAATTTTCCCATATACAGTATGGTCTACTAATTCATTACTTTTTATTGAAAGACTCTGTCATAGATGGATAATTTCATCCTCCAACTTGCTGGAGGTGACAGAAAAGAACCACATGAATTTACCCCAGCCTTTGATCCATAATGGTAGAGCTAAATTAGTTTAGAAAAAGAATTATACTTGAGAAACACTGAGATGCAAATTGGTTTAAATATATTGTCTACTGCATGACTAGAGGTCTACATTAAAGTTTAAATTAATTTGCATATCCTCCTCAACAAATCTCCTCAAAACATAAAATAAAAATTTCACACATAAATGCCAATGAAAATATTCACCAGTGTGCATTTAATTCCTTGTGCATATCTGAACTAAAAAGAACATTTCATATAGCTTTCCATTACAATTAAAATAGAGAAGAAAAGACTGAGGAAAATCAAAACTTTTACAGCAATTCCTTTAAAATTTATAATTATAATTATAATTCTTTTATAAATATGAAACTTTAACTGATGGTCATTTTGTGCCAATTTTGCTTTCACTATCATATGTCTTGACATAAAATTATTACTAAATAAATAAATTTCAAATTTAGGTTGTACAAGAATGATGGTATCTTGGTTCTTGTTCTGACAATGTTTAATGTTGTATTTTATATGGACCTATTTTTTAAAATCAATACTTGTGTGTCTGAATAATCTTCAAATTGAAGCAGGAATTTAAACTGCAGAATGTCTGTTAAAAGATGTATAATTGAGACAAACTAATAACAGAAGATGCAAGGTAGAATGAAGTAGGCTTTGCTCTGGGCAGTTTGTGGCTATTGTTATCAGAGTCTACCATGTGTAAACGTGGTCTCCAATGCGGCTTTGTAAATACTTCTCACGTTACTGTCTGCAAAATAATATTGTATTTTATCAGAGAATTATGACTATACACAAAATGCTACAGAAGCTCATAGTTTTGTATGAAATGTGGTCTAAGGCATTTGGTATATGAATTTTTCAATAGTACATGCTTTCAAGAAAAATATTTTTTATTAAAGTACTATAAATTCTAGGTGCAATTAAGACAACCAAAGACCTTTCTAAATGAATTGATATCAGTTTCTCTTGTAGGAGTATATACATCAGTTGCCATTTTTATTTTCCTAGAATCCCAGATAAATTTCACTATTACTAGAATAACTTTTATTTATGGTTTTACTTTTAGCCTAGAAAAAGTGAGAATTGGAAGTGGGGGGTATCACTTTACTATATGAGGAAAGGAATGTTTTAAATGGTTTATTTTGTCTAATATCTTCTTAATACTATTGCAATAGTATTGTATTTGCAATGTATTTAAATGAATTTAAATGAAAACAGCAAAACCATTTAAAGATATAATACTTTTTTATTCCTATTATCCACATATATAATAAAACATTGAGATATTTTTGAGAAAAATGCATATTTATATGAGAAGAAAAAAATCATTTGACGTTATAAACTAATATCATGACTATTGCAATTTTTCAAATCTACCATTGTAATATTAAAAAGTAAATATAAAATATAAAAAGTAAAAACCAAAACTTAAGTGTATATGGCTGAGCACCTGTGAAATTTTATTTATAAAAGATAATGTGGCCGAATTTAGTTCATCAACCATATTATGGTAAACCTTGAATAGGTAACAAATATTTCTATTTGTCTCATACACTTAATAAATGTCCCTAAATCTCCCTGAAAATGTAGAAAAAAATGTATGTCTGCAAATTTTGTAATGAATGTGAAGCTAAATATGTGTACATGTATATGTCTCTGTGTGTTTAGTTGATGTGTAAGAACAGGCAAGTAGGTTTCAGTGTGAGAGTATTCCCGAGAACTCTATTCTTTCTCATATTGGTAAAGGCTGCATTGGTAATTTAGTTTGAAGAATCCAAAATATAATAAGCATTGGTTAATCATACAAATATCACTAAATTTGAAATGAAAGAATTTAGGTAATCTCTTCCTTTAGTTCATTCACTTTTCAGCAGAACAAAGATTTCTACATACCAAATGATTTAAAAATAGCGTTCAGGCCCCCTTTTCATTTTATGCAAACATGAGTGTGAAAGGAAAATAGGAAGAACTCAGAGACGAAGGCCAATGTTACTTTGGGATAATTCTAAACTGTGCCTGATATTTGAGAATTTAAGGTCAGTTTATTGAAAAAAAAAAACAATTCTTCCTCTCTAACTAATTTTAACTACTAAATTTAACCTCAAGTCAGCAAAACTGCATGCGTGATGTTCAATTCCTGGTTTTGAATTCAAGCTACATTATGGGACAAATTCTACACTTGCTACCTTAATTATTGGCTCTAGAAGAACAAAAATAGTACATGTACACCTTCAACTTAAGAATGAAATTGAAGCTTTTTGTGTCTTTTCAGGTTTTATCGTTTCGTCTAAAATAGAGTCACTAAATAATGCAGGTGTTGTTTCTGGATATTAGCCAAAGTTCCTTTTCAGTGTGGTTGAATGGAGTAGGTTGTCACTGAAAGGCTTTTGCTTCTTATACTATTCCTGAAAAAAAATGAAAATGAATCAGTATTGGTTTCATATTTTTTTATTCCCCTTGGAAGTGATTTAGTTCTCTTTGGTGTGCATCTATAGACAGATTACATATAGTGTTGTAGGATATTTGTACACTGTGTGAAGATGTATTGCTGATTGGTGTAATAAAAGCTGAATATCCAATAACTAGGCAAAAGAGGGTAGGAAAGACTTCTGGGGGAAAAGAAGAGGAATAGAGGGAATCTAGGACCATGAATTTCTCCAGGATATTTGGAACAAGTCAAATGTACCACATTGAGGAAAGATAAAAGTCATGTAGCCAAAAGTAGATTGTTAAAAGCAAGTTAATTTGAGTTCTAAGTGCCTAAGTTGAAAACCAAGCTTTTATAATTAATAATTTGTCTTTGTCATTGCTTGCGGACTGGCAATCACTATGAAAAAGTATTACTACATATGGCATTCGACATGGAGGCTCGAATATCCATACATAGGGCCTAAGAAAGCTAAGAAAACTTCCGGACATGGACCTGGACATCATTTTCTAGTTCCACAGTCTCTCAGGTGGACCTATGCTCAGTACGTACAATGATTTAGCTCCCAACTGTTACCTCTGGGCTTGAGTCATTTGCCAGTGTTATATGCTAATCATAACTATGCTGGCAAACAGACTGGCCCTTTAAGGACTGGGTCACATGGTCAGAGAATTCTGCAGGTGCACAGAAAGCCACACACACACACACACACACACACAATCTGAAAATGTACAATATCCTTAAAAATGTGCTTAGGTGCTGAACAAAATGAGTAGACAGTCATTAAAAAATGCAGTTTAAATATAATAAAATAAATAAATAAATAAATAGATGTCTTTAAAGAGAGAGTCAAGTAGTATAAAAAATATGCCATGTAAGAATGGGAAATAACATTACACAGAGAGTTTGGATTTTATATGTAGTCATCCTCCTGGATATTAACCTTCATCAGGCGATGAAAGCAGACAGAGACAGAGGAGAGAGCACGAGCAAGGAACTCAGGACCACCTGCGAGGGGTGCACCCACACACTGAGACAATGGGGATGTTCTATCGGGAACTCACCAAGGCCAGCTGTCCCGGGTCTGAAAAAGCATGGGATAAAACCGGACTCGCTGAACATAGCGGACAATGAGGACTGCTGAGAAGTCAAGAACAATGGCAATGGGGTTTTGATCCTACTGCACGTACTGGCTTTGTGGGAGCCTAGGCAGTTTGGATGCTCACCTTACTAGACCTGGATGGAGGTGGGAGGTCCTTAGACTCCCCACAGGGCAGGAAACCCTGACTGCTCTTTGGGCTGATGAGGGAGGGGGAGTTGATTGGGGGAGAGGGAGGGAAATGGGAGAAGGTGGCAGGGAGGAGACAGAAATCTTTACTAAATAAATAAATAAAATTAAATGCTGCTGAACAGAGAATTACAGATGCTGAGAGACATTGAAGTGTGGAAGGGCCAGTTCAAGAGCAGAAGGAGGGAGAATACAAGCAAGGAAGTCAGGACCATGAGAGGTTGGTCCACGCACTGAGACAGTGTGCCTGAGCTAATGGGAGCTCACCAAATCCAGCTGGACTGGGACTGAACGAGCATGGGATCATACTGGACCCTCTGAATGTGGCTCATAATTGAGGCAGACTGAGAAGCCAATGATAATGACATTGGGATTTGTCTCTACTGCATGTACTGGCTTTTGGGGATCCTATTCTATTTGGATGCATACCTTTCTAAGTCTGGATGGAGGGGGAGGGCCTTGGACTTCCTACAGGGCAGGGTAGCCTGCCCTCTCTTAGGACTGGAGGGGAAGAGGGAAAGGGTGAGTGGGGGAGCGGGAGGAAAGTGGGACGACAGGAGGAAGTGGAAATTTTGAATGGTATTATTTTTAAAGTAATAAAAAATTATTAGGAAAAAAGATATTACAATGCACAGACATATCGATCATGTCCTCTTTGGCAAAGCTCAAGAATCAGAGGAGAATATAAGCTGTGTTCAGCAAGAGGGCTAAGAGGGACAGAAGAATCACATGGAAACTAAGAAAAAGAAATAAAGATGTCGTGGCAGTTTGCCTTCTATGTGATGACCCACAGCTACAGCTATGAAACAAATGTAACCAACTTTGACCTAATGGTCTCAAGACTGACAAATGTTTTAAGACAAGAAAAACATGTAGGAAACACTTGGTTTTCATTGTAGTTTATCAGCTTTTCCTGGGACCTCAGGAAGATAATTTATTTTGTTTGCTTCAACTCTGCTTTAGGGAAATTTTCATTTCAATTCATAGCCCCCATTGACGCATCACACATCATATTGGATGTGATACATACGGTTAAAAACCTCTTGTATATTATATACAGTGGTAGATACTAAAAACAGTGGTATTTTACTTCACTAGTGAGTTAGTAATTACCTGTCACAAGTTCATATGTGTTGAAAGAAGACGTGAGACTCCAGAGACTATAAACGCCGCCTGTATGATGCACAACAGTGCAGAAACAAAGCAGTTATTAGAGGGTAGGAAACTGCTGCTTTATTAGAAACTTATTAGATAACCTCCTTCTTGTAGGAGTCACAGTCCTCTATATTAATATGGTAGATGAAGAAAGTTCTTCACTACCCTGAGGAGACACTATCTTTCGCATCTAAGATTATTTGCTATGCAAAATTCCTGAGAAAGATGGTGTAGACAAAATTCTGTCACTGAATCATTACGAGTCACAAAAAAATCACATGAACCATCTAGGGCTACTATTATAAAAATGCTGCCTAGCTTCCTATTACTTATTCTAGGCATTGAGTCTGAAACCCTGAATATTTTTTTTCTTTTGGCCAACCTGTCTTGTTTTCTAATGTCTACTTCCTTATGCCTTGTATTTTCTAATAACAATAACTTATATTTCAGCTTTGTATAACTGAATTAGTTATTATTGCATTAACATATCAAGTGACCTAAATCTCACAGAAATTGTAAAGTACTTAAAATTTAATTTTAGAACTGTAACCTACCTTTTTATTATTATTTTTGATAAATAATTATATAATCTACTTTCTTGGTTTAAGGGTGGGTTTGCAAAATATATTCTAAGACATTAATAACTGATTTGGGTTTGAATTAATTACCTCCTCAAGGACATTTGCATCTTAACAAGTAAACAGTCACAACTCAAGAAATTGTCCTTATTTCTTACAAGCAATAAAGGTTAATTGAAGAGTTGTGTTGAGGCAGAAGAAAAGCCTTTTTCTAATTCAGGAAAAGATTCTGCCCTATGGGAGCGGTGCACAGATTCCGGTGTATGAAGCAAACCCGAGGGATTCAGATCTGCTCTACCCAAAGCAGCGCTGCTTTTGTCTGTCATATATTGGATCATCACCAAAGATGTCATTGAATTAAGAGCTTTGTAGATAAGAAAGAGAAACGTCGCCGGCAACAAACAGCATCTGAAGGTCACTGGTCTAATTTATTTATGACCTGGACAGTCTATACTTTTCAGTTCTTTATTTCTCCTGTTGTTCATTTAAACGGTACTACTTGAGGAGGCAATACTTGACAAAGACTATTTATGAGTTCTGTTAACCACGGCACTATTTTCTCATTTAAACCTTTAAAAAAAACCTATAAATATACATGGAAAGCTAAGAAAAGCACATTAGTGCAAGTTGGATATGATTTTATATAGAGAGAGCATAATCGCTATTTTTATCTTTTTTATTAAATTTCTTCATTGAAATTTTATATGTGCATATAATGCCTTCCGAGTATTCTCCTCCACTTTCCTTTTTTCCCTTTGACCTCTAACACCTCCCAGTCCTCTATCTGCTCTATAAATTATTTTTCACATTCATGTGTCCTTGTTCAGTTTTGTAATTTATGGATTGTAAGCAGGGTCATTTGTATGACCATGTTTTGGAATGTCCATCGAATCCTGGTCGGCTCACCAATAATTACACAAAGGAATAAACTTACTAACCTTCTATAAGTAGCCATTAGTTCACAAGGAGAAAGAGAGTTCAATAAGCCTCTCCCCATCTCGGACTGTTGATAGGCCAATGTTACACAAGTCCCATTCACGTAACCAAAGCTGATATGAGATCATGATTGCAAAACCTGTGTCAAGTTCAGAAAAAAGCATTTCATAGCTATTTCTTCATATTTTCTAACACATCCATTCTTCCCTGTCTTCCACAATGCTCCTGAGCCTGAGATGGGGAGATATAAATGCCTTATTCAGCAGCCCCAATTAAACCACTGGCTGCAGATAAGCTCCACTGATTAAGGCAGAGAGTAACATTTGTCTCATACAAACATAGCTATTTATAAGGAAATTCATTTATAACTACGTCTGTTTAGGTAAATAATAGCTATGAGTTACTCAATAGGGCTATGGCTTTCCCAGACATATTGAGGCAGAAAAAAAAAGCTTCTTTTATGCAATCATTTAATTCAGGAAAGAATTCTGTTTTATGGGAATAATGCACAGAATCCAGTGTTTGTAACACTAGTTATGGATTTCTTCCTGTAAGAATGTCTCATCTCTAACCAGAGAACAGTTGAATAACCCATCACCATCAAGCAGCTATTGCCCAGCCTGCCCCATTCTATTGGGGAAGGTGCTGTTATAACTGAAAGAGATCGCAAATGAATGAGAGCATTGTCTTTTGTTTCTCCCATCATCTAAGCACCTTAATACAGTGAAAGAGTTGCTAGTGGAAAATAATTATCCATCTAAGATCCAGCATGATTTACCCCTATTTTACATGAAAGCTATATAATGTCTTTATCAATAGATTTGTATCATCTACCATTGTGGGCAACCAAAAGAAGTAGCAAGAACCTGGATTGTGTTGGAGGTCTTTTGTGTGTCCCTGACCAACAATTCAGAAGTGTCTCACACCTGGTACTGGGTTTTTTCTTTTTCTTTTGGTATCCTACAGGTTTCAGAAGCATTATCATTCATGTGGGCTATCTTCCATATAGATATTTCTTTACATTGCATTTTTAATTTGGTTACAAGCTACTTGGTTTCATAAGGTATTTTAATACTCCCTTCAGTCTGACTGATTACCTCCCTCCACATCCTCTTCCCTGTTCCTCTAACCCCGTCCTTGCTTAAACTCTTCTGCCTCTTGAATCCATTTCCTCTACTTTCATTTTACATTTGTTATTCTTTGATAGTCTGTAAATATTCTCATTACCTGAGGAGAAAATTCTTCCAACTTAAAGGAACATTAACTTAGAAAAGTGAAATTTTCTATTTTGAGTTATGGAGTATAGAGGTGCTGAGGACTGAAAATATGTGGCAGTCTAAGAATGTGACTTTGATTTGCAGAGTGTAGTCAAATACCAGGAGAATAATCGGTAGACATTTGCATTATAATTTTCCTGGAAAATTGGCTCTTCTTTTTATAAACTTATTCCCATAATGACCAATTACTTCAACTTAACAAGAAGACCAAAGAACTTTTTCCTTCTTTCTTTCTTAGTAAGTCAATCATTAAAACAGTATGACAGTGTCTTCTTTATAACAGTCAAGGGGGAATTAGTATTTCTTAAGTTGGAAATATATGCTAGTCATTACCCAAAGATATTTCTTTTTCTTAAAATAAAATAAATAAATAAAACTGTACTTCTCCCTTAGCACCAACGTTGCTATGGATTAAAGCTAATTTTCATTTGATTTACCACTCCTCATAGTATTTTTTTTAACAATTATATTATGTCAATGCTGGATCATTTTCTACAAGAAAGTATACAAAGCTTATATTGAATAATTGTCCCTCATCTTCAGGGCATGACTTACCTTTTGTCTGTTTGATCTGTGAAAATTCCTCTAACTTGACAGGCAGCACTGAGTTCTCTCTGGGGATAGGCTGTATCCCACCAGGAGTTTCATAAATAAATCACTGTCACTTCTTCTATCCATTAAGCCTAGGGAATCAATACACGTCTATGTATAGACTTCTTTTAGGATATCTTACAAAACTTGTCAAATTTGTACTGCTTGTTAACTGAACATTATACTTTTGAACATACTATACAATAGCAAAATATAAATGTGAATTTTTTGTGGGCAGTATTATAGGTGTGCCCTAAAATGCAAATTTTATGTGGCCAGTATTATAGTTATGCCCTAAAATCAGGCACCATTACTACCTCTAAAATTTCTCCAGTTTTTAACAGTGGCTATATTTCATTACTATTTGTATTTGAATGAAAAATGTTGACCAAAATAAACAGAAATAGTTTGTATTGTTCTGGGAGTCTCTATTACATCCCTCAGTGATAGTCATATTCCCAACTAGCACTGGGGTTGTGTTTGGTACCCTACAGGTTTCAGGTTCTGCATGATCAACAGCTTATGTACTTGAATGCTTGGTATCAGTTGGTGGCACTGTTTGGAGAGGTCAAGGAACCTTTAGAAAGTGGAGTCTTGCTGGATGAAAAGCATCACTGGGGGCAGATTTTGAGAATTAATGGAGCCTCCTCAATTCCTGGTCCTTCTCTTGGTTTCCTGGTGTGCCTACCACATGTCAAACAGCTCCCTTCTCTTGCTCCTTCCAGCTGCTGCCGTGTCTTCCTCACCACTATGAACTCTAATCATCAGAACGGCAATTAAAAGTAATCTCTTGCTTTCATCACATCAACATAAAAGTGATTTTACTTATGTGGAACCAGGCTGATGAATTTTATAAGTGTTAGATCAATTTTGGTTTACTTGGACTACATTAAATATTTTTGTATCTCAGTTTTACTGTAATTCATATAAAACAATATCCATTATACAGTAACTTTTAACTATTTACAAACTTATTTCTGTTGCTGACTGAGCCACTTTTATTCCTTAGAAACTAACTTCATTGTATTTTTATTGTTCATTGATTCGCATATCTTGTTCTCATTTGCGTAGGGAAAACTAAATCTAAATTCCTTTTATCTGTAGAATAAAATATTAAACTATGTTTTATTAGGGGGGACCTGGGAGGAACAGGAAGTGAGTGTGCTTGTGGTGCATTGAATGAAAATCCCAAATAGTTAATAAAAACATATTGAAAAAATACCAAAAAGTAGCAGTATACAAAGTTAAAAAGCAAAAAAAAAAAGCTATAATCAAAAATTCAAAATTGTTTGGGTGAATATAGGCACCCAAATAATATAAATTCTATACAATTTTATTAAAATTAAAAAGGCCAAAGGAAAAATGATGGTATTAATCAATTAGGAAGTCATTATTACAAACATAAAATGAGACATTATAAAACTGGAAGTTTTTCAATGTAAAATAGCTTTAAAAATCAATAGGACAGAATATTAGTAAGTTGCTGTCCTGTTTTATTTGACAAATTACTTTGTTTAATAAATCCTTTTTCAGTGAATTGTGGTAACTCACTGACTTTTTAATAATGGCCATTTTACCCGATCTAGAATTACCTAGGGCGAAAAAAAACCCTCTGGGTGTCTCCCACACAAGAGCTATATAATTGAGGTAAACAGGCTAAGCTTACCAGTGGGAGGCACCAGTCCATGGTTTTGAGTTCTAGATTGAATATAAAGAGTAAGCAAATGGAAGACCAGAATCCCTAACTGTGTGTCTGAACTTCAGCCCCATATGCCCAGCTGATTCCGGTGCCTGATGCCACCAGTTCCATTATTAGACTGCACTCCGCCTGGGACTGTGAACCAAAAACTTTTCCTCATTAAAGATCCTTTGTGCAGCTATTTCGTTTCAGCAATAAGACAGATATGGCAACACATATTACTTTTTGGTGTACACTTTCTATAATATTTTATCTTGTTCTTATTATAGTTTATTATGGGAAATACACAATGAACTAAAGGAGAGAAAGAACAATTGCCACAGTGGGGGAAAGAGGACGAGGGAGCAGACTGAGACTCTACAGGAGTAATTAAATGATATTTGGAGTAATTTCCCTGAAATATGCATGGCATATAAATTCCAGCATATTAGCTTCCCTTTAGCAATCATTAAAAAGCACTGGGAGCTTAACTTCCTAAGAGTGTCTCCTAATGGTTTGTTTATTCATAGAAAAGTAACTGTAGCACTGATTTCCAGCCTGGGAAGTGGTGTTTACAGCTTTCACTGGCGAATAATAGTAGTTTTCTCTGTAAAGATCAACACATTTTTGTTTAATTACCTAAAAATCAATAACAAGACTTAAAATATGTTTCAAGGAGATATCATGAAATCCTCAATATGATTTTTATTTATGTTTAATTTTTAAAAATTTAACATATTTGCCATCACAGCTACTCTGGAAAGTAAGGCCAGAGATTTCAGATGAAAAGACCTATGTGGGCTGTAGAGTAACTTCAAGATTCTGTCTTAAAAAGTCCTAATAGTAACGTTGGTGGTGTACTTTTCAGTGAAGACAAGAATTAGGCACTGAAACCCTCAGGACTGAAAATAGAAGACCAAAAGAGAAAGTAGGAGAAAGAACACTACTGTTTCAGTTCGCCTCTGGACAAATGGAGTAATGATTGCTACTAGACCCCACTGCAGTTCACAGGACTGTTACATTACTCAGCATTTCTCAATATAAAACAATTCATGATGCTGGGCAGTGGTGACACATGCCTATAATCCCAGCACTCAGGAGGCAGAGACAGGAGGATCTCTGTGAGTTTGAGGCCAGCTTGTAATTCTTTAAACAGAAACTGTCGTTCCAACTTTACTTTCTCTTCCTCATCTCCCAAATACTAAAGCCACAAGTGTAAGCTACTACATGAGGGAACCTGAAAGATTTTACTAATATATATTTTTAAAGTTTCTGAAAAACCTATTTAAAACTAAAAGTATTTATTTGAAGGAAAGAAAAATTACACAGAAGACGTGTATATGTCAAATTCATTAGAAAGAAAGAGAGAGAGAGAGAAAGAGAGAGAGAGAGAGAGAGAGAGAGAGAGAGAGAGAGAGAGAGCAAAAGAAAAAAACCCAACATGCTATCTGATTTCAATTGGAAGGTACAGGCAAAACCCAGAACTCATCTTAGTCTTTTGTCTTCAGAAGAATTCAGGGTGTGTGTGTGTGTTTGTGTGTGTAGGATACTGCCATATCCTGATGACTCACTCTCCTCTTTCCCTCCTTCATATAAATTTCCCACGTAAGGATAGACAAACCTAAGATAATAAAAAAAAACTTTAATGGCAAGAGGAAATACCTTCACAAGACAGGACAAATTAATGTCCACTTTGATTTAGGTGCATTCAAAAGTGAGCAAACTGTAGTCACTTGTATTCTCTTCTCTTGAAAATTGCAGGACAAAGCATCCAGATTCTAGCAGAGCAGTTCAAAGACAATAAATACCCCAAAGTCACTAATAACTGTCTTCACTTGCATTTTTAAAGCTGGCTTTGATTCACATCTATCGTTCCTTCGTGCATTTATCATGAGTGGCTGAAGCTGTGTTGGACTAACCTGTCTGGCCAGTTTTCTTTGGCTGCTGATAAGAACTAAAAGATCACAGCTACTGAAGCCTTTCCAGTTCCCAGCCCCAGGTTCTAGTGGATTTTAAGGTGTCCTTGTATTTATCACTGGTGGAGAGAGGAGAGGTCAGACGTGAGATCTCAGGGTCATTTGACTTGAAATGAATAGTATTTGGAAATTTGAATGGCATTTCTTAAAATTTGCATACCAAACCATTAGTATATGCTGTTCTTTTAGGATAATTTGCAAAATAATTTGAGAAAAATTAATGTTATTTATTCACATTTTATGTGTTCTGATAGAAGAATAAACAAAGGGTCTCCATGTCTGCTGCAAATTTTTTTTGCAGATCTTTCTAGCTGTCTTTTTCTTCCCATATAAATAATTATATCCTCAAATTCTGTGTTTATCTGACTCATTCACAAGTCAGAAGCACTTAGACAAATTGATATAATCATGAGTAAGAGATTTCAATTATTATCATTACAAGATGATTTATTTTAATAATAACTTGACAAAGATCATATCATTTAAGCAAGAGCTTCCATGATGAGTAACAACAAATAACTTGCCACTTCCTTGATTCTCTTAGAATATTCCTCAGAGGGGGCTGGAGAGATGGCTCAGAGGTTAAGAGCACTTCCTGATCTTCCAAAGGTCCTGAGTTCAATTCCCAGCACCCACATGGTGGCTCACAACCATCTATAATGAGATCTGGTGCCCTCTTATGGCCTGCAATCATACATGCAGGCAGAACACTGTATACACAATAAATAAATAATTTAAAAAAAGAATATTCCTCAGAAATTTACCACATTTAAAATGATATAGTCATAGTCATATCTTTACTTTTTTGGAAAAAATAGCATTTTTCCTTTATTTTACATACCAACAAGAGTTCCCTTTTCTCTTCAACTCCTTTTCAGAAGATGTTATGAGAGGAGCAAACATTCCAGAAAGCTGATAAACGTCCAAGCCAAGTAACCAGTGAAAGTTATGCTAGGAAGTCTACCCTACATCATATTGTTTGCATGTTCCAAAGGAAAAAGACTTTTCAAAGTGAAACAGAACTAATCAAAAAAATTTAAATATGTTGGTAACACTACCTGTGAAACACACAAACTATAGCCATAACAAATGAATTTTGCAAACACTCTGGCTTTCTAGAAAGTAGTAGAACAGCAAAATTCAATGAAATTAGTACTAAGTGTGCTTTTTTGGGAGAAAGAGAAGTACTTTTAATATTAACTTAAAGAAAAGTATTTATATGAAATTTAGAAGCAGGTCCTTAATAAATAACAATGTCAATAAAACATACTTACCTTTTTAACATATATTCATATATTAAAAGGGGCGATTCATTTGTTTTGCTGACCAGGACTTGGAATTTGTACATTAGAAGTAAGCAAAATGAACCAATCAAAAAAAAATGTTGGGAACTTAGATGGTCACTTGGAAATTTAAGTTAATTATTATTTTCTTGGTTATTCGTAGAATAACCTTATGAAGTTGCAAAGGTATTCCTTTGAATTTTTGTGCTGATCATTAAAAATCAGTGTTTTAAATCAACAAATTTAGTATTCACCACAATATGAAAATAAAATTGTACAAAATTTGTCTGTAGGCTGTCTACCAGCATTTAAAGTCTTGTTTTCTTTGACTTATGAGACAAAGATAATGAGGTACAAACTGAAAAGATAGTTTACCCGCACATTTATGAGATTAATATCACCATTATTAAATTTGAATAGTGTAGAGCTCATTAAATCCCCAGCCAATTTTCTGTATATTTAATGCACATCACTTTCTACTGAGCTTGAGTCAAGTAAGGATGTTCTCAGTTTATAAATGAATTCAAAACTTTGTGACATTCACCTCCCTTTAGAAAGTCTCGAAAGTTCATGCTGAGCACAGGGAAGAAATAAAATGACAGATGTCATAAAGGAAATGACACTTGCCATAGTTTCATTGAGTGGCAATCCTAAGGTTGTGACTCAGCTCACACTGAAACCTAGATACCACGATTTCCAGAAAAGATATTGATTTAGTGGAAACAGGAGGAAATCCTAACCCATTGTTGTGTTAAGCAGAAGACTGATGCAGAATTAATAGACCATGAAAGGAATTACTGGGAAAAGAAACTTGTGAAGATAATTGATAGTTATTGAATTGACAGAGAAACCATTAATTTCCTATCAGAGTAAACAACACTCTATCCAACTAAAGAAAAATATAGTGAGTGATAGAAATTCAGGTAGGTGAAAGAAAGATCATTTTATATACAGCAATGGTGATATCAATTCCTGTTTTAATTTCACAAATATTTATTAATGTTTTTATTTTATAGTGTTAGAAAAGGAAATGCTATCATAGATATTTACTGTAAATATTAATTTAGAAAATGCATGCATTACTTCTTATATTCACCTCAAACCATAAGTGGCACTGATTTGCCATGTATAGGATCTCTTAATTCTGGTTCTTTAGTATTTAAATTTTTCTGCTGTTATATTTGGAATTCCTAAACTTATAATACACTTAGGTTATTCCCACTTCAAACTACAAAACATGAGTTGTAATTGATGTAGAGAGCCATTCACATTTGTTCCCAGAATGTTCAAAACATTCTTGAAATATAATAATAACTATCTTTAATGTTTAGAATATTATTCCACAAGTGCAGTGATATTCTTGCTTTCACAGGCCCTACAAAATTTTTGGTATCATTCTAGAATATTTATGAAATCCAGTCATCCACTAATAGCCTATGAACTCATTGAAGATGTAAGTTGTTGAAATCATAATCTGAGTTGAAACAAAATTAGTTCTGAATTCTGCATATTTGACAATGTCACTTAAATGGGTACTTAATTGTGCCCATATCATCTGCTGCTTCTATGAACAGTATCAATAACCATTCCTTCCTTGTGTGGACATTGTGAAGATTACATGTAAAGGCTCATTACACGTCTGATGCAAATTAAGTCTATAATTTGTGGCAGAGCCTTTATGAGGACATTAATGTTGGTGACAGGAAAAAACTTGATCATCACCACCTTTGAGAAATTCAGCTTTCTTCCCAAAGCCTCATATTTTTTCTACTAGTTCACAGAAGGGTCAGCAATATTTTTCAATTTAGGTAGAAGTATGCAAGGCTCAAAAAGCAGTAGGAAAGATAAATAGTTACTCTCAGGACTGGCACTGTGGAAGAGTCAATTTATGGCCAGAGAGAAATAACATAAATTCCTTGTGATACATAAAATTCTTTGACACCTAATTCCAAATAACTTACTGCTTTGAAGAAATGTCATTCATTGAAAATGGGCATTGAAAACTGATGACTGTGAGAAACAATATAGTGTTGGATTTCAGGAAGGCGAAGTTGACTATGATAAAGATTAAGACATAGAGAAAAAAATTATTGTAGCCTTGGAAAGGAAAGCATTTTATGTAGAACCTATGCTATGAACACTTTATTTCTCACTGACTCAATCACTGAAAAGTATTAAGAGATTCAAATATATTTAAACAAATTTCTGTAAAATTGAAGCTGTAGATTGTTGTTGACCGTCTTTGTCATCTTTGATTAATAATTACAAGCAAGAAAAATATGAGTGAAGTCACAAGTTGGCCCTAACCACCTGTAACAAAGTAAACACTGCTAAAGATCTAGATTCTAGCCGGGCGGTGGTGGCGCACGCCTTTAATCCCAGCACTCGGAAGGCAGAGGCAGGAGGATCTCTGGGAGTTCGAGGCCAGCCTGGTCTACAAGAGCTAGTTCCGGGACGGGCACCAAAGCTACAGAGAAACCCTGTCTCGAAAAACCAAAAAAAAAAAAAAAAAAAAAAAAAGATCTTGATTCTAAATGCTATAATCCTAAGAAAGGCATTCTTATATGATATACACAAAAAATTAAACTGACATTTTCTAACAATTGAGATAGAGTAAGATAATATTCCCTTTATTAAAGTTCTAAACTGAAACTCTTGTCTTTCAGAAGTAAGCTTCTAAGATATTTTTAGAAAACCTTTCTCATATTCTTTTTTGAATCCACATAGGCAGTGATTCATCTTTGCTCCTTCCTTCTTTCTTGGTATCTTAATTCTTTCTAGTTTCATTATTTGCACAATAGTTGCTATGTAGAAATGCTCCCAAAGTATCTGGTTCTGATTTTCACAATTTTCTAGGTGTGTGTGTGTGTTGTGCTGTGTATGTACATTTCTCCTGCTTTTTGTCTGTTGTGTTATATTCTGTTTTACTTGTCTTGCATTTTTGCTTTCTAAAGAGAGAGCATAACAGGAGTAGAGTTGGATTGGTGAGAGGATCTGGGAGGACATTAGGAATGGAAAACTGATTGGAATATATGGTAGGAATAATTTATTTCAATAAAAATTAAATAATTAAAATGGTAATTTTCTTTGCTCACCTCTAATCTTACATATAAAAGCGTGTATTACATTCATATGCTTTGTCCATGACTAATACAAGCCAAGGAAGATGCTGAGTGACATTGAATATGAACACTTTATGACTGCTCATTTGCTATTCTCAAGTACAGAATTCTATCAACCTCACACTGGGATCATTCTCCACTTCAGAGAGAAAAGATTTGTTTACTTGTCAACTTCTCACTTTCTGGGCGTCCCTTCAATTGGCATTTTTTTTCTTGTTTGTCCATTGTGACTATGGGAAAGAAAACTAATCTACAACTGCAATTTTATTCAATAATTGTATAACTCTATAATAACTGTAGTATAATTATTTCATCCTATAATTACAAGATCAAATTCAAATTATAGGCTATGCTCTGAATATAAAGAATTTCTCCACTTCTAGGATTAACCATAACCGTAATTGTAACCATAACTTACAATCTAATAAGTCATTTGAGTTCTTTAATGTCTAATTATGTTCAAGTGACACTTCACCATATTTCCTACATTCTTACATTTAGTTCCTATAATTGAAAAATATTTTATCAGAATTATATCAACAATAAAATATTTAAATCTATACAAATCATTAGTTTACCTTCTTGGGACAGCAGGAGAAATGCCAAATGCAGACAAACTTGACCATGTATCAAGAAACATAAGCTGGATCTCTGAGGTAGCCCTCCCTGTGACAATAAGATATCAGCTTCATGAAGCAACATTGATAGGACATGATAGTGCTTCACATGTGGCCAATTCCCTACCATAGATGGGGAGGTTTTTATGATGTCCCACCCCATCCGAGGGACTATTTGCAATTGATGGTTGCAATAGATGGTTGCCTTTTCTTCAAGGTTGCAACCCTGAGGGACCACAAATGCTCTGACAGATGATCATTCGCCATGCCCCTATGGGCAGCACTACGTAGACTCAATGGCGCTGCTCAAAAAAGCAAAGAAAGAGGACATGAAGTTGGAGGGGAAAGTGTAGGGGAGACTGAGGAAAAATAAGAGAGGAAATGAGGGTGGAATGGAACAAAACACATGATATTCTCAAATAATAGAATAAAAATTATAGGAAAACTTCAACTTCTCAAATTATGAAGAGAACTATAAAATATAATTTTAACTGAGTCACCTATCTGAAATGGTTAAAGGGAATCAAAAATGACCAAAAAAATGTACAAGTCTGTATTCTTCTCTATATCAGTTACTCCTATTTTATAACTAAACCAAAAACAACAATTATGAAAACTTGACGTCTTTCAGGATTCTAATTCTCCCTCAGGTTCTGGTTTATTTTACATTCCATGGCTGTTCTTCGAGGTGTCTTCCTCTGTGTCCGACTATGGTGGGGGAGCAGGAACTAGAGGGGGCTGCGCCAACATTAGCTTGGGGAAGTGGACAGATGACAAAAGTACTGGAAATCCTTTCCCACCTGCCATACATGGAACAAACAGAGTACATACAGAGAATCCCAGATACATGAAGGCGGGCAGAGGCGTGGGCGGGGCAAGTGACCGGTGGAGAAAGGAGCGCGTGCCCTGTGGTGCAGTGCTTGAGAGTCCTTGCTTTTCCCTCTAACTATCCCACTTCATTTTTCAGAGCTGTTTTTCTTAATAAATTGTCCATGTTTATATTTTCCCACTACATATGCACCCCTGGTACAACTATGGGTCCTGGGACATGAGAACACGGAGTTTTCAATGAGGGGTTCTCTCCAAACCCAGATCTGTGTCTGTAACACCACATATGTCGTTACTCTTAAAGAAGACCTTATGTGATTGAAAGGGTTTCACAAGCGCTCGTGTGCTGGAGCACACAGTTCCTTACTGGTCGCAATATATTGCATGGTTGGGAGATCGTACAAGGCAGACCTCACTGTAGGAAGTGGGCCACTGGGGACTAGTCTTGAGACCCTACAGCCAGGTCCTGCTTTCTGTCTGCTCTCTGCTTCTTGACTGCGGACACAAAGTAACTCGATGCCTTGCTCCTGACACAGTGACTTCCCTGTCACAATGTGGGCCTTCTGAGATGTATGACAAAATAAACGCTACACTCCTAATTGGTTCTTCTCAGGTGTTTGGTCACAGTAATGAGAATAGTCGCTAAGACCATAACTCTTGGACGTGTCCCTGAATTCTCATTCTCAGTCTTCTGATTCAGTCCTGCTTATTTCCTGGTTTTCATACTCTGGTTGCTCCTGTAATTGCAATGTTTTAATTGTCTGGTATAATTATACATTCACCTCGATATTCCCCAATAGACTAAACATTCTGAATAGGTTGCAGTGTTACCTATTCCATTGACTATTTTCCAAAAGTCCATCACCTAATACGCCACTTTCTTTTTACAAATATACAAAATGCAGTGACAACTCCAATAAAACACACGGTCTTTATTATCTTCAAAGAATGAGAGAGGGAAAAGGGCCCCCACTCTCGGAGTTAATACGCTCATTAATAAAACAACTCAAGAGTGGAATAAAAAGTAGTCAGGAACAATTTTATTAGTATTTAAAAGAAAATGCCCAGGGCAGGCAAGATGTAATTTCCACAGCTGTCCAGGGATAGAGGGGAGGGAGTAGACTTTGTACACTTTAACAGGATGCCAAGCACATGGTTGACAAGCAGACACCTGGCAGAGAGGAAGCTTTCGTGAAAGAGTGAGGAAGCCAAAATGCTAAGAAAAAACCCAAGGAGATAAGGAAAGCATAGAAAAGCAATAAGGGAAGAAAATGTTATAATATCTTAATAACTCAGAGAAGTAGGCAGAAATACAATCTACATGATAGTGGCTAGGTAACCTATTGCACCAGTGGTGGGGATTCTGGTTTTAAAATAGTGTAGTATCTCAGTAAATGCTAATTATTTCACCTTTGCTTTAGATGAGCTAGTCTTCCTTACCCTGAGGGACTGACCCAGCCCAACTGGAAAGCTCAGTCTCCACCTGGGCCAGATATTGGATTCCTTCGTCCTGAAGAAGGTTTTGGTTTTGGTTTTTTGTTTTTCTACTTTAACAGTGGTAACTAGCTTGAGTTATAATTTAGAGTTTAGTTTATCCAAATTACAGGACTGACCAGATGTTTCAGTGGTTGGAAGTGCTTGTGCCCATGCCTGACAATACCTGGGACTCATGGGAGGAGAGGAAACCAGCTCTCCAGTGTTGCTCTTTGACCTCCAGTCATGTGTCATGAAATGTACAGCTACACATTTCCATCAATCAATGTAATTCACTTTAAAAATAAATATAATTTTAAAATCAAGGATTTGCGTTTAGATAAATGTGTTTCTCTAAGTTTGTCATAGCGTTTATTATGAACAGCATTTGTAACTGCAAAACAAAACAAAAAAAGAAAGAAAAAAAATGACTGACCAAGAAAGGCCTCCACACACAATTACTGAATGGCTATTAAAATCCTTTATTGTATTAGTAAGCTTTATTAAGACTATGTCTTGGATATTGTTCTAGATCATGTATGTGTAAAATTCTAATGAGCTCAGTATGGACAGCCGGGTTAGTGCACCCTCTTTGAACATCTTTCAGAATACATACATTACACAGCCATCTGTGGGTCCTGATGCAGAAGATATGAAACCCTCTTCTGGCCTCTGTAGGCATCTTCACATAAATGTACATACAGACAAACACACAGAAATAAATAAATCTTTTATTTAAAAATGCAGTGGATGACTGTCTCTGCTCTATATGAAACTGGGAAAGGGTTATGAGTTCAGTGATTATTTTAATCAAGATATCTTGGTTTGTCAGATTCAGGCATAATTTAGCATGCAAGTATTTAATGATTAGAAGAAAAGACGCCTTTTATTCAACAAGGCCAAAGCTCTGAAGAAAAAAAAATGTAGTCTTATACAACTATACTGAAAATCTGTCCCTTTTCTTTTTTTTTCCTGTTCTTTGAGTCACAGTTGTGTTTCTTCCTGTAGGAATATGCATCTTTAACCATTTTGTTTCTTTTATGTTCACTGTGTTCTAAATTATAGTGTGTATAAAGCCCCTTGCTGCTTTCTTTCCTTGAGTTTTTTTGGGAGTGGAAAATATCTTGACCTAAGTTCCTTTGTCGTTACTGTTTTATTTTATTTCTTCCAGATCCTTCACCACCTAGATGCCCCACTCTACTATTTAACAATCGCATACAGGTCCAAAATCTACCGTTTCTTTTCTTTTCCTTGGTGAAAAAGATAATTTTTAAATAACCAATGAGCATGTGAAACATAGATATTAGCATACACTTCCAAGCTCATGACCATTCCATAGATAGTATTTATGTGTTCTAAAGGTTTTCAAATGGTGTTGTAGAGTTGAATATTATATATCAAGATAAATAAAATTATAAATAAAATTTAGAACATAACGCATTAGCTTTATCAGTACATTTCTTCATAATGAAAAGTCTACCTAATATTCTCCTTATAAAAATGATAAATATATTAGTTTGTTGATTTTCCAAGTTTATTCAATTTTCAATATGGATATATCCATATGGAGGAAGATAAGACCTACAAGGCTGAGAGATGCAACAACCTGGAGTGTGCCTGAGGGCCTAGCAACGGGGCTGTCAGAAGTCTTGATCATGGCTAGCCAATGAGGGGTGAAGGTGCGAAGTCAATGGATTGGAATGCAGCCTGGGTGTGCGGAGGATGGCATATAAGGTTTTCTCCATTGCTGTATAAAAGAGTCTGCTGAAGGCAGATCTCTGTGAGTTCGAGGCCAGCCTGGTCTACAAGAGCTAGTTCCAGGACAGACTCCAAAGCTACAGAGAAACCTTGTCTCGAAAAAAAAAAAGAAAGAAAAAGAAAAATAAAAAGAAATAAATAAAAGTAAAAAATGAAGAGTCTGCTGTTTGTCTTTTACCTGACTCTCCTCTGTGTTGTTGACACCACACCTTCTCAACCTTGTGGGAGCTGTTAGAACCCAGTAACATACATACAAGCATTTTAGGGGCTGTGTAGACGCCATAAATACAGACATGTATTTCAATATAAAAACCAGAGTTCGATTCTAGGAATCCATATCGTGGAGAGAACTTGCTGCTGAAGGTTATCCCCTGACCTCTACGTGTGTGCCATGGTAGTCACATGCCCATAGACGTAAATACAAAACAGTAAACAAATAAGTAAGGAAATAAAATGGAAAAGAAAATAAATAAGATGTACATGATACAGACGATTTTATTTGTCAGCTTCAATGGGTGCTATTTCAAGAAGATGAGGTTTTACACACATGATGAGCATGTTTGACATTGGTGGAGTTGTGGTACCTTTGAAAATGTGAGTTTTGAGTAGAATTAGAGCAACATAAAATACAGATTGGAAGGACTCAAATGAGAGTTACAAGTGGAAATACATCATGAGGGTCACTGATATTTATATAATATTAAAACTGGAATTATCAAACAATAGATTTGTATAAAGAGAAAGCAAACAGTGAAGATCTATACCCACATGTTCTACAGTGATAAGTTGGGGAGCTTAGGAGCCACTATTGATGTAGCAGAGAAAATAGCAAGTGGATTTCTGAAAATAAAAACTCAATCAATGAGTATACTGAAATAAAAATGAAAATATACTCTGAAATAACTGAGCTGATTAAAGCATCAATACTTCTGAGAAATGAAAGATGATTGAAATTGAGAACTGATGTTGAGTTGGAAATAGAACAAATGGGAGACTGAACACAAATATTTTGCAAGTGAAAAATCTTCTCTTAAAATGAGACTCGTAGAAGACAAACTACAAATAAATAAATAAACACCCTGAAAAATACATTTTAAATAAAAATGTAAGAGTTAGAGAGTAATACAGTCCAAATTGTTTGTAAATGTTTTCAAATATGTACATCACAAGTAAGCTGTACACTATGCAAAAGAAATTTCATCAGAATCATGGCATTCCGTCTCACATCCATTGCCAGTTCTCACCAGCTCTGCTATGGTCCTCAAGAAAATGCCAACCTTGTTCACTCTTTCTACCCCAAGTGTCTAAGCATCAGTGACACGCAGGCTTCCGAATTTTACTTCTCTGGTGGTATGGTGGAGTCAAAATGACAAGTGTTTGAGTTGGATCTGAAATCAGACATTTTCTTTCAATGCTGAGATACAAACAATATTTCTCTCTCTCTCTCAAAACACTAAATTTATCACTGCGTATAATTGATATTAATATTTAATTAATTAAATATTTATACTATTATTATCTATGTTCTATTAATCTAGTACATGAAAGAGACTTTTTGGCTATCTAAATATATTTTAATAATTAATTTTTACTTCTCTTTTTTATAATACACACAAACAGAGATATCTCTGAGGAGGTGTCTGACCAGATAATAATTTGGGATTCGAGGATATATTAAACTAAAAATGAAGCTAGAATGTGCAATCTGTTTTATGCAATCTAGATCAACCTTTCAGTGCTTGTTGCAATTGTCAGCTACTTCCATAAACAATGTTCTATATATGAGAAGGATGTGAGTAACAGAGACCTTCTGCAGAAATCCCTAGAATGCATTCATAAAGAGCTAGTCTTCTAGTGAAAAAAATGAGGCATATTGCATCATATCCATACTTGTCATGGCAGAGAGCTATTATTTATCTTGATTAACAAGTGCGAATTTGCAAGTAGGAAAATAAAAATTTCATCCCAGACAACCTAGAAATCACACATGAACTATCAAGCAAAAATACAACTCCATTGTTGATGAATGAAGATAAAAGACTGGAAAAAAGATATAGAATACCCAAAATATTGGTAGAAATTTTAAAATAAAAGAACTAGGAGAATGGTAGGTGACTATTAAATAGTCAAGACAATTGTCTATGCTAAAGAGAGGGAATCTACAGCTTGTAAGGCAAGGAGGCTACCAATGCTGCACAAGTAGCAGCTTCCAAGACTTTCTTGCCCCTATTCTTAAGGGCAAGAATGGTACTCAGTACATGGCAGCTGTTAAAAAATAAACTGTTTTGCTTTAATAAAATTGAAATTCTCTTCTGACTGATGGTGTAGAAGTTCCTTCAGTTTATGTATTGCTTTCATTGGTTAGTCAATAAAGAATCTGCTTAGCCTGGTAGAGCACAATGTAGGTAGGCAGAGAAGGCAGAACTGAATTCTGGGAAAAAGAAAGCAGAGTGAGAGAACCTCCATGGAGACACCATTTCAGACATGCTGAGTCTTTCCCAGTAAGCCACGACCTAGTGGTGATATGCAGATTAATAGAAATGGGTTAAATCAAGACGTGAGAGTTTGCCAATAAGGGGCTAGATTTAGTGGGCCAAGCAGTAATTCAATTAATACAGTTTCTATGTGGTTATTTCGGGTGTAAGCTAGCCGCACAGCTGGGGAAAACAAGCAAGCCCTCTCTCCATCAACAGACTGATGTCCACAAAATTAGCTATTAATAGCAATATAACACCGACAATATACATATATTATAAAACATATAATGTGTTGAAAACATAAACAAACACCATAGACTATGATGGTGAAATGATTTGTATTGAAAGACCCCGGAAGAGGACTTCCCTCGAGAGGAGACTCCCCCGAAGCCAAGGAACAGGCCGAGACCACAAGGATGCAAATAGCAAGAGGTTTATTGGGTAAACACAGGTACCTGCGGGTGGCAAAGTCTTTCGGGCCTGCCAACTGGGAGGAGGTCTTTTTATAGAAAAGAGGGCAGCAAAAGCAAGTTTACAGAAGCAGAAGCGTGGTTATCGGTCGGTCAGAATGAGGCGGGGGGGGGGGGCATGAACGGTTTTTCCTCTCCCAGCATGGATGTCTGGCAATAGATATCCTGTTCTTATCTTATAGATATCCTGTTTTTCAGCCATCCTGCTTTGTAGGTGTCCTATCTTATAGATATCCTGTTTTGCAGTCATCCTATCTCGTAGACATGCTGCTTTCCTAAGCAAATGGGATGTTCTCATGAGAGCAGGCTAGCTGCTAATCCTGAGAATCTTTCAAGCAAGCAGGACGTTCTCCCGGAAGCATGCTAGCTGCAGGTTTTGAGGAGGGGGTCTGTAGGGTCTTTCAGTATATATTTTTTTTGGTAAATTTGGGTTGTTCTTTACAAAACATGGACATTGCACATAGTAGCTTCTTATTTTCCATCTATAAACTCACCTGGGTATTGCAGTGGACGCTGTGTGCTTTATTTAGCCTATAGCCATGGGTACAGTGGTTTGGGAAGGGTGTGGAAGTGAGGAAAGTTGCTTTGCTGGTTCTGCTCTTTGTTGATAATCACACATGTCCTGTTGAGTCTCTGAGCTAGAATGCTATCAGGACTAGAAAACTGAATGTTTTCTTTTCTGGGCTGAGAAAACTCATTGTATTTCTAAGTCATGATTTTTCTATTGATGACTACAGCATAAATATGGTTGCTATTTCTTAGACTCTAAGGCATTTTTACAGATAATTTTATTCTCTGAAACTAATTGTCTGATATTGCAAATGTTAGGTTAAGATGGATGGAGGTGGCTCAGAAATAAGAGGAGAAAGAGGCCTATTCCTGCAAAAGAAGGTCTGCTCTTTAGAAGAACTAATGGAGGACATGCCTCACCAGGAGTGGAGACTGTGTACCAGAGTGCAGGAGCTTTGGGACCTATAGGGCAGAAGAGGAATCTTTGGAGAGAAAGTATTATCAGTAGATATATTATTTAGTGTTTCAAGGCTGAACGATGCTAGCAGATATTCTCATTACGGTGTTGGTTTTTTGTCAGGCAGGTGCTCTTACAGTTATGCTGAATCCATAGTTTTTCAGAGCCTCAGAGGTGCCTTGCTTTTAGGTCATTAACTCTTAACGCACATTTTAGTGGTCAAGGGAATGCAGACTGCTTTTTCACATCTCCTGCGATGACAATTAGTGAAAAAAAAGAGGCTAAGAACTTGAAGGAGAACAATAAGGGGCATAAGGAAGGTTTGGAGGTTGATAGGGAAAGGGAGAAGAAATACTGCAATTATACTCTAATCTCAAAAACATGATAATTGTGCAAATAGAATGATATAACAGGGAACATTTTTCCTCACACAGCAAAAGTCCCTGGAGAGTTACCCAAATTGTTGTAGACTTTTATTTTGTCACTATTTATTTTTTAATCTAAAGCCCATGCATTTGAAAATATACTCCTCTTTTAGCAACAAAAGAACTCTTTTTAGTGAGTAAGCAATCAAGCTGTATATTATTTGTACCTTTTCACATTCTCCTCTGAATAAGCTTTTTACTGGTGGCCCCTTCTCTTTTTATTGAAGAGATAACATAGAAAGAAATCCCACCAACCTTTAGATGGTCACTTGAGAACTGTGAAGTCTGAACTGTGGCTTCAAACCATAACACCACTCATGTTACGTTTCCAACATTGCTCTAGTGTTATATGTTCACTGGCATGCTTTCCTCAAACATTTTTTCTTTATCACTCATCACATTGTATGGAGTTCATTCATTACAAATAAGAAAATGTACCAGGAAAGTGGGAACATACAGTACTGGGGGAAAAATCAAGAAAATAAATGTGGCATTTTGTAGTATAATATGTTGTGTACTCTAATGTTGGTTGTCAAATTGACTACATCTGAAATAAGCTAAAACCCCAAAATGGGTGGCACATCGTGAAGTATTTTTGATTAATTTGTATTAATCTACTTCTGATCCAGATCTTTTGAGATAAGTAGACAAATCTCAAATCTCTCTTACAGCTTCTGCTGGAAACCTATATAAAGACATAGAAGAAGGAACGTTTTGTTCTGTCAGCTCGCTCTCGCCACACCTGTAAGTCCATTTCTTTATTGACACTAGAGTCTACTACTTCAGGATTCCAGAGTATTCTGAAGATGAGTTGAGACATCCAGTCTCATGTACTAAGCAACTACTGAATTCTTGGATTTTCCTTTCATAGCCAGCCATTTTTGGATTAGCTGGACCCACAGCCTCTAAATCTTTCTAATAAATCCCATATACATGGGTGTTATATATTTATATATACATATGCATGTGTGTATAGAATTAACTTATAGAATATATGTATTCTATGAGAGAGAGAGAGAAAGAGACAGAGAGAGAAAGAGACAGAGAGAGAGATCATTCTATAAATTCTGGTCTCTAGAGCAGTGGTTCTCAACCTTCCTAGTGCTGTAATCTTTTCATGCAGTTCCTGATGTTGTGGTGACCCCAACTATAAAATTACTATTAATTATAATATTAAAATTGTTTTCATTGTTTCTTTATAAGTGTAATTTTGCTACCATTAAGAATTGTAATGTAAAGATCTGATATGCAGGATACCTACAATGTGACCTCTCTAAAAGGGTCACAAGTTAAAAACCTCTGCTCTAGGGAACCCTAACTAATATGCATTCCTAGCTGCTGAAGTCACCAAATTGTGACCAAGAGCTAGAGGAAACCGAGGAAAGCTGGAAGCAGGAAAGGGGTCTTTCCCAGGGAAGAAAACAACAATTGTTTTCAAGTACCAAATCGTCATCCTTGAAAACATATATACAATAGCCTTATATGACCTGAACAGGATACATTTAGGAATGTATGTGTCGGCATATGCATATACGATTGCAATAACAATTAGCATAGAGGCCACAAACTTGAAGGAGAACAGGGAAGGATGTATAACAACTTTTAGAGAGGAAATGGAATGGAGAAATCTTGTAATTGCAATCTAAAAAACAAGATTTAAGAATATCTGTAAGATAATTTATCGGCTTGTATCATTTTAGTTCATCATAAAACTTATGTATGACATTTGCTTTAAAACATGCATTTAATATCATTAAACAGAACATTAAATATATATGTATATTTAAATATATATATGAAGAAGAATTTGAGATTTTGTTTGTTCCTAATCCTTTGGAATCACACTCCCCTAAAACAACATGGAATGACAGAAACTGTACCATGGGAAGATGCAGGATGGATTAACTTTAAGCACAGAAGCAGACAAAGAAAGGAAGACATTGCACATGATGTTTGTGATTTATTCTAGTGGAATTCTGATGAATAAATATGTGTTTTCTGATAGGAATTGTTTAATTTGTTAAGGGTCGCATTGTTGTTTCAACAATCAAAATAACATGAATGTTTCCCTCTCATTAACACGTTTATTTTTAGCAATTTCATCTAGTTTAATTTTCTGCCTAAATGGCCCTGCACTCCCAGCAATCCCCTCTTTTGAAGCTAGGAACCTTGCTGTCTGACCTTCTGAAGCACACACAGCAGGCCATGGCAAGGGGGTAGGACTTTATGAGGTGGGGTTTTATTCACTTTATTCAGAATATTCTTAGAGGCCCTGCGCTGACCATTAAATTATTCTGAGATTTATAACGCATTCTATCCCAAAAGTAAATCTTTACTTTTCTCCACCATTTTCAAAGAATTCCAATTATTGAAACAAACCTTTGGTATTTTGATATTTTCTACCTCCCTGAACAAATGAGAGAGCCCCAGGGAAATTTTAAATTAAGCATGTGTTATGTTTATGTCCCTCCCTACTTGTCCTCCTACAAGATGCTTAATGCAGATGTATGTGCACACTTAACAGAGTCGCTGGCCTCATTCCCTGCAGTCGTAATTAGACGCCTTCCCTGGGCTTCTGATTTGTGCAGCCGAGTAATCCATGTTCACTCCTCTTTTATGTAATTTTCATCAAATTAGTATGCATTCTGCCCAACAAAATCTAATAAGCCCATGTTGTGTTGTGATGCTGTGAGGGGCTTGGGAGGGCCTCTCTGGGCCATCCTCCAGAGAATGGTCACTCAAAGTCATTCTTCTCTTTACTTGTGGTACAAACCTGCCAAGGACCACTTGGAGGAAGACAAGAGAGGCAGGAAGAGCCTCCTGCCAAAAGTCAAATTACGGAGTTGATTAGGTCACTCCCTCTGCTTCAGCACGTTAACAGGACTTCGGCAGTGGTCCTGTTTCATTTGTATTTGAATCAATAAAGCTGCCTGAAGATCAGAGAGTAAAACAGCCACACTGGACATACAGACAAGGCAGTGGTGGCACACACCTTTAATCCCACACTAATTCACCATAGAAACCAGGCAGTAGTGGTGCATGCCTTTAATACAGAAAAGAATATAAGGTGGAATGAGGCAGGAACTCATTCTCTTTCATTCTGAGGATTTCTTACAGGTAAAAGCTCTCTAGTGGCTTGGCTGCTTTGCTTTTCTGATCTTTAGGTTGAAACCCAATATTTGTCTCTGAGTTTTATTAATTGTGGTACATTTGTGGAGCTCATAACTTACGAAAATAAGCATTATGATTATTTAATACATTTCTCAAGCACTTGGTTTTCTTTATTCATTATTTTATTATTCATTCAGAACACTATTTATAAAAGTATGATTCTCTTTTGCTCTATATTTACACGCTGTAGTTTATTTCAGTACTTCTAAATCCCCAGTAACAAGTCCTTTTGTGACTTTTAATATGTACTAGGTAAGAGTCTATCATGTGACACTGTTCCTGGGGGAAACATGAGCAAGTGTATGTGGATACCAAATACAGAAGTGATGACAGATCAAAGTAATGATATTATCAAATTCTAACTGGCTGAACCATTGAGTTTATTTAGTATGTATACAGAAGTAAGGGATTGCTTAAAGGGGCAAAGCTGACTCAGTGATGGTTCTTATCACCAAAGTCAAGTCCAGCATGGGTGACAGCTCAAAATCTTTAGACAAGTCAGCAGGTTGCAACAGATCTTTCCAGATAGTTCAGTCGGCCCAAGCTTCTCTGGGCATCTTGCCTGGTCTGAAGGTCTCTCAACAGTCTTTATTTATATTCTTTGGAAGAAAAGGGTCTAGTTTATCTGGTCGGTTTCAGGAGAGATTCGGCGGCTATTTACTTCCTGAGATCAAAGCTTCCTTGCAGTACAAAATGTGTCATCTCTTAGAACATAGAGTTATTTCACCTCCTTGTCAACTCTGGATCTTAATCAGTGACCACTTTAGAACATCCTGTTTCTCAACTCCCCTTTAATGTTCTGTTTAAAAATATCCTGTTATTTTACCTCCCCTGTAATATCCCATGTCTTAGACTGTCCCTCCAAGATGGATAGATCTAATATCCAAGGAAACCAGTACACAGCAGATTCATAATTAATACTTTTTTGTTTACAGCTCAAAGAACTTATTGAAAGTTCCAATTGTCAATCTATACATATATGCAGAGTCTCGTGTAACCAAGATTAGTTTCAAACTGGTTATGAAATTAAGAATAACTTAAACTTGTAATCCTACTGTTTCTTCCCCCCAAATGTTAGAATTATATGTGTGGGGGGGAGCGTGTTCACTGTGCCTAGTTTAATTGGTCCATAGGATTGAACCCAGAAGGATATGCTTGCAAAACCTCCTCTCCACCTTTTTACATTTTGAGCCTCAATCAACCACTTGTTTAAATTTAACATTTAGAATGGCAGATGTTAGTAAAACACCTACTCTAGTGTATGTCTTCAAACTGTCAAAATTTAGAGATACAGCTTTTCCTCAGGAAATGTTAATGTTAATTATAAACAAGATTAAAGGTTCTAATAAAGCAGCTCCCAGTCTTGATGAGCACAGGATGCTGTAGACAGGAATAATTGATACCATCTTCTTGGCGGACACGTGTTCATCTGATATGAGACTTTCAAATATTGAATATCAACCAAATAAATGCACTTAAAATGTTTATTTCAGAAATGTTCAAATTAGGAAATTATAAAAGGAATACTAAATATAGTTGAAGAATAATCAATAACCATAGTCGGTAAAGGGTTAGACTTACAATCTACTTTATAAAATTAGCAAGTAATCCAAAGTGCAGTCTAAACCAGTACAGAGACTCAATCTTTCAGGTAAACATATCAAAATGAGGACATCCAACATGAATTAATGTCATTTCTATGAAACTTCATTAAACTTCAGACTTAATAAAATAATGTTGATATATTAGCATTTGTCCTAAGTAATGACTCACAAATATAGTGGCATTTACAGTGACTGGTTAGTGTTTTTTGCTGAGTACTTAATGCCCTCCAAAGTCTCATTTGTCATAGGTTTGGTTTCCATGGCAGCAGTTACTGGGAGATTATGAGACACTAAACAGGGCAGCTTTGAAATTTTTTTAGATTATTAGGGTCACTCCCTAGAATGGGACTTTGGTACCATGGCTTCTTCCTTTCCCATTCTCTTTCTTGTTTTTACTTCCTGGCTCATGACACCAGAATTTTCCTCTGCTGTCCATTCCCTGTTTTTCTAAGGCCCAAATACACAAACCACTGTGTATGCCCAATGTTGAAAGGTCATTTCCAAAGCTGTGAATCAAAGTAAAGTTAATTTATATTCTCTTCGTATGTTAGTTATATCGGGCATCTTCTTCATGTTACTAAAAGCTGAATAATATAGATAAATTAATGACAATTCAAACTACTATCTAAAATGTGGCCAATATCATGCAGAAAATTATCATAATGGTATAAACCCACTAATGGATTTTTTTTAGCGTATTTCGGGAACTAAATGGACCTCAGAATAGTATAAAACCAAAACCAGCTAAACAATACTTTGGACAGGTGGCTCACTTCATTCATTCTCTAGAGGCATATACAATGCTTGAAATTCTATTATGCACACTTAATAGATAAATAATGAAATGTGTTCAAACATCCAAAATAATAGACAATGTCAGGTGTAACTAACGTGGGGTGGGCTACTCAGTTCTGGAAAATCAGAAGTAAGATGGCACAGGGACCTGATGAGTTCCATGCAAATTCTCAGTTTCTTAATGGAGTTTCTGAGGTCTGACATACCTGTGAGAAATTTGAGGATCTGGAAATTGACCTCTGGGCAAAATTTGGTTTTATGTAACAATCTCCTAGATTTTCATAGTTTTTTGTCACAAAGTAAACTCCCGCATTTGTCCTCCAGTGTCTTCCTATCAAGGTATGTTTGCCCTTGATTGTCACCTGCAGGTTACATACTAGAAAAATGGCAATGGTAGTTGTAATGGATGGGGAGAATAGGATAAACTCTTAAGGTCAGATACTTTAACTAGAACGTTTACTTATGAAATGAATAGGGAAAGGTGTGAGAATGATTGGGAATGGGTGAAAGACAGGAATATTAATATTCTGCTGAGTATTTCAGGTAAACAGCTGTTAGTGAGAGAACAAGAGTGACACCAAAGTTCAAGTTTGTAAACATTCTGTAGAAGTTTCTAAAAACTGAAAAACTTTGCAAACTCAAATAGAAAACAATTGAAGGAAATAATTTAAAACTATTCTTTCTTACAAGGTTTTGACACAAATAATTCTGAAAAACATGTCCATATCTGCTTAAACTGAATTTGATGAGAAGCTGCTCCTGGTGTTGTTAAATGAACCAAGCCAAGAAAGCATTAAAAATCTCTTTTAAAAGGAAATCATGAAAGTTGTGTAAGGGTGAAACATTCTGTCAAGTAACACCAATAGACATGCATTTAATTTAAGATTAATAGATGAAAGACAGTCAGTATTAATGACTGACCATGCTCAATGTTCTGACTTTAACTTCTCCAAAGCAGGTAAAATTTAAAGAATTTTCTTAAGAAGAAACTATTGCCACACCTAAATTTTAAAATAATATATCTTTAAAATGAAAATCACAGAGGAATAACTTAATTTACTTTTCAATAGCTGGTACTAAAAAACTAGCTATCTTATAGAGCAAGAATATTTTCTTCATATTCTAGTTAATGGTACATATTACTAAGCCTTCTAAAATACATGATGATGTATTATGAATGAACTCAACTGACAAATCCAAATAAGACCTGTGAGACTCTTTATCCCTTTGCAGAGAATATATTTTAGAAGTCAATATGTCTTGTTTCTTAAAGTTAAAAACTAATGGGCAATTAATTACAAGGCAGAGCAGTGTCATTTTCATAAATTTGAAACATTTAATAAGGTATAATGAAAATCATTAAAAACACACATTTTTCTTCCTTATCTACCTACCTATGAGATCCTTGTGAGTAATAAATTAGGTAAACAAACTTTATAAGAATATTGTTGTGACCTATGTAAACAGATCCACTATGGTCACTTTCTTAACAAAGATTCAGTGTTATTGATAAATACTGAAATAATTCATAAACCCTCAATTCAAAATATGACAACAGGGAATTTTCATATATATATATATATATATATATATAGAGAGAGAGAGAGAGAGAGAGAGAGAGAGAGAGACATTATAGTCTGATTGCAACGTATTCTTCTCCTTTTGTACATCCAAACATCTATATTCTGAGACACAGCCTTTCCCAGAATCCTTCAAATTCACAGCCTCTTTTTTCACTACTTTTACTATATGCATGTCTATATAAAATTACATATATATTCCTAAATATAACTTGTTCCAACTGTATAATGGTGCTGGAGAAACCTATAGAAACCAAGAAGACTGATCTTCCATGTTAAGATCTTCCATCATTTGAATCAGAGTAGAGGACCTAAGGCAGCTTTTCTCACCCTTCTGCAGTATAGACCCTGTGACTCTCAGGTGGAAGATGCTGTTCTTCCAACTGGAAAAGGTGACCTCCTTGTGCCTGAAGATGCATAGGTCAGTGAAAGATCCACATGAACAAGGCATGCAAGTTCCCCTCAGCTCCTTGACGTCACAGACATCCTTTCATCTAATGTGTTTCTTCATGATTGTTTATATCAAAGCTACCACAAAATTACAGAAACCAAAGTCAAAACTTTTATGACATAGGTCCCTACTTTTTAAACTTCTTAATGTGTATTTCACCGTAGACTCAGGAAAGCATAAGTCAAAATGACTCATAACTGACAGATACTGAAAATTACCAGAGACAACATTAAGCAGGTTATTATAACATCAGCACATATGCTCAAAATGTTAAGTAGTCTCATGAGACCTATAAAAATGGCCCAAGTCTGCATTCAAAAATCAGGGGGAAAGAAGCAAGAGATAGAAATACCCAGAGTGAAATTGACAGCAGATTTGATACCTCCCAAGAGGGGATCAGTAAACATAAGGACACAGCAATGGAACCAATGGTAAGGACACAGCAGGGAAGTACAGTGAGTCAGCATCAAGCATCCAACACGTGGTTGTAGGATTTAGAAAGTATGAGAAGGACTAAAGAGTAAACAGGCAGAAAACTGCATATTTAATGATTAAAGACTCCAGTTCACTCACCCAGGATAAGTCCTGGTCCAAATGCACCCCCCAACAGACCAAGCCACATAACTGGCACCCACATTCAGAGGGCTTAGTTTGGTCCATGCAGGGTCTCTAGCTGTCAGTACAGAATCCAGTAGCTCCTGACTAGCTCAAGTCAGCTGTCTCTGTGCTTTTACCCATCATGATCTTTACTCCCCTTTGCTTATATGATCACTTCTTCTCTTCAACTTAACTCCAGGATCTCAGCCCAGTGCTTGGCTGTGGATCGCTGCATCTGCTCCCAACAGCTACTTTTCCCTATGGTGGGATACATTGCTCAACCTTCATACATGGGGAAAGTCTTGGTTCTGCCTCAACTTGGTATGTGAGACTTTGTTGACTTGTTGACTACCAAAGGGAGGACTTACCTCCTCTGAGGAGCTGATGTAGGGTGGGATCGGGTGAGGTATGTGGGAGGTTGGGAAAAGGGGGAAGGAGAGGGAACTGGGGTTGGTGTGTAAAATGAAAAAAAAATAAAATAAAAAAGAAATTATCATAAAAGTTATAGACTCCCCGCCAAAATTTTGAGGACAACAATGAACTCTGCAAAGATACAGACATGCCAAAAGATGAAATTTTAACAATAATTTAACAATCCAAATAAGATGCTTTGTTCAAAATCAATAATAAAGACACAATGTGAAGGAAGCTGGGGAAATGAAAACACTATATATAAAGTGAAGTTACATATGCCAGCAGATGGCTCACTGGTTAAAAAAAAACAAGTGAAAGGAGAATATAGCAGCATCCTGTCAGTCCATAATCATGAAGTGAGCAAACACACTGAAACACATAGGAAAATGAAGATGCTTTATGGATCCAAAAAGAAGCCTAAAAGAATTTTATTGAAAATAATTTTTTTTCACAAAGTATAACTTGATTACAGTTTCCATTTCCTGTACACTTTTTGGTTCCTCCCTCATCTCCTCTCCCACTCAGATCCACTCACTTTCTGTCTCTCAATAGAAAACCAACAGGCCTCTAAGGAATACTAATAAAATAAGATAAAACAAAAACTAATACATTGGAATTGGACAAAACAAACAGACTGAAGAATAGCAGCCCAAGAGAAAGTACAGGAAAGAAAAGAGACCTGCTCCTTCACATACTTAGGAATCCATAAAAACACTAAGCTGGAAGCCATAATATAGGCAAAAAGGACCTAATGCCAACTGTTGCAGGACCTGTGCATGCTACCTCAGTATCTGTGAGTTCATATGAGCTTTGATCATGCTGAGTTAGAGGGCCTTGCTTTCTTGGTGTCCTCTATTTCTTTTGACTCTGATACCCTTTTTGCCTCCTCTTCCAAAAAATATCCTGAGCCCTAAAGGAGAGGGATTTGATGAGGCTTGACTTCACCATGTTCAGTGAGTTGTGTAGGTGTTGTCTTCAGCAATAGGGAAATGGAGATCAGTCTATAACCATGATTGGGGATTCCCAGAGGACCTCTTTGTCCAAAAACTCAGTTACAGGTACAATGTTCCTGGGACTGGAAACTGATTTACTCAGAAAAGATGGCCATTTGGGACTATGTCTCCCCCATTATTTTGCTATTTCATTTAGATCACCTTTATATATGTATATATTTTATAATTCTACTGTACTAGATTTCCTTACTACCCCTTAAATGACCATGAATTTTAACTGTCTCACTGTATTCACTTTCCCATTTCACTCGATCCTCTGCATCTCCCCTTTTCAGCCTTCCCCATCCATACACAACTCTCAATTATATTTCTATTTCCTAGGGAGATAGATATCTCCTCTCCATTCAATGTTTTTATCAATTACAGAGTATGTCTGTGTATGTGGATTTATGCTTCTGTGTGCATGTGTGCTCATCTTAAGATAACTCCAGACTAAAACAGCTCTGTCTGTAAAAATACATACACGTGAATAACCCCCATTTTTACTTCTCTGCCATCTTGGATAAGAGTAACCATGTGTGTTAAAATCTTCTTTTTAATCTTCTTACTTTTAATAGCATTGGTAAATTGTAACTACTTTGATAAAATATATATCTAAATTTAGCTTATATACCCAGCTTAAAATAACAGGTAACGGTACCCTGACTCTCACGTGCCTTTACAGATCTGAGAATATAGCATTTAACAAAAGAGCTTCTAACACAGACATGCCAGACCTTGCTTTTGGGTTTGGCAAATGCACCCAGCTTTCACCCATTTAGCTTCCTGGAGGCTTCACCTGGGGAATCGATCTTCTCATCTTGCCAAGACAGGTAGACTAAATCTCTCCCCAGCAGCAAAAAGCTCTGGGCCTCTTACTCATCAGCTAACGGCAAGCACTGTTTCTAAGACTGGTGTTCTCCAAGGACTAAGGAGAGGATTTGGAATATCTTGCGTAGGTAAAAAGCTGTCTCACTTTTGCTCATTTATCTCTCACAAATCTGTCTAATGGCATTTGATAACTTAGGTACTGTTAACTTATTACTTCATCCATGACATTGAATAAAGTTTCCTGCTAAAATACAGACAGGTGTGCCTCCTTAACAGGCTTCATAGTCCAGGATTAACAGGTTTCAGATGTATCTTAAAAATCCAGAATTCCCAGTTCCCTTTAATTCATACCTTTTAACCTAAAGCAATAGCCTTTTGCTAAGATATCAAGATGTAAATCTGTTACAGATACCTACAGGTTTCTAAAAAAAAAAATTCTGCCTCTATATCAAAAAATCAGTCTGGTAAAAAACTAACAATCTCCAGAGTCTATTTTAACCCCAGTCAGTTTCAAGCATATTTTACAGGTCACTCCTGCTGCCTGGGCCAAGACCAACTCACAAAGCACTCTCCAGATAATGCCATACACCTGCAATAGCTCCTGGGACTTCAACATTAGTGCCAACTCTCCTGGAACAAGGACACCTACCAACTAAAACATGGTTTTATTTGCTATTGTGTCCTAATTATACACCTGAGCCTCACCTATACAACCAGGGCACCCCATCTGTCCCATTCTTTGTGGCAGTTAATGACTTCCCATAGCTAGTCCCATTTTATAGGGTCAGTAATAAAATTTTTATCCTAGCCACCTGCCTTCTCATCTCCCTAAAAAAGCAGCTACCTGAGGACTCCAGGTGACAGTGAACCAGATCCTGCTCCAGCCACACCTCTTGCATACAGTCAGCAATTGAGACAGGGCAGCTTCTTTACCCATTGGCCGACTTTGCCACATGAACGTTCTTTGATGCCTATCATTCGTTTTTGAAGTAAACTGGTGCTGCCGGGAGCAGAGTTATATCACTGTCGTGAAAAGCCTTATATTATTAAAATATCTTAAATTTCGTATTTTATAGGTCTTTAAAGTGTTTGAAGACTACCTATCTATGTAAAATATGTCTGTTTATTCAAGAATACATACCTAACATAACTATAAGCTTTTTATTATCAATATTTTATCAATTTTTTAATTGATATTTTATATCAGTTTCTAATACTACAAATTCTGGTATCATTTAAAGTGAGCTAAAGAATATTTAAGAGAAAAATTTTTAAAATATTGAAAACACAAACAAAGACTATTAAAAATGTAATAAATAATTCAACTATTCCTTGGTAGTCGTTAAATCCAGTTCATAGTTTAAAATCACCCACCATGGAAACTGCTAGCCTTAATGACTGGCTCTTTCTGACGCAGAGGATAATCAGTGTCATTTCTACAATTTTCTAGACATTTGAAGTGAGAAATTATTTTGTCGCTCATCTTTGAGGTTAGTTTTGACAATACATGTTGCAGAATATTTAAATATGTAAAAATACATTGCATTTGTTGACATTGCAGAATATGGCTTTAACTATGTAAAAGTGTGTTACATTTGTTTATGCTGCATTTGCTTAATTACATAAAGGTATGTTGTATTTGTTTCTAGGCAACTGATTACTCTAATAATGAGCTGAACAGCCAATAAGTAGGTAGAGAATGGCTAGGCAGGGTTGTCCAGCAGAGAGAAAATTTGGAGAAGAAATATAGGCTCAAGGGAAATGAGGAAAGAAGACAATGGGGGAGAAAGAGAGGAACACGCCCAGGACCAGAAGCCAGGCAGCCACCATCCAACCAGACAAGAGAAGCAGCCAAAGTAAGGTTAAAAAGCCCTGAGGAAAAACATAGATAAAGAAAACCAGGTTAAGTTATAAGAGCTAATGGGATGAGCCTAAGATAAGGATGAGCATTCAGAACAAACAAGAAGTCTCCATGTCATGATTTGGGAGCTGGTTGGTGGTCCCCATAGAAAAGACTGCTACTTCTACATAAAATATAGACACATAAATTTAGCATACAAATTAGGTTATGGCCAACCTACTTGCATTGTGAATTGATGAGCTGATTAGTTCTTCCTAAAATGAGAGGAACTCTTACAATGTGCTAGGCATGTTAACAACACTGCTCTGAATTCTGAAATCTGTATTCAAAAGCATTATCTCAAATTTTCTCTAATATTTGCTTTGCTCTTTGGGACTTCCTGCTAATAGCAGTTCTCAAGGCATGTCAGAGTAAATGTTCATTTTAAAAGGTGGAAGACCATTCCTATGAGGGCTGTTTGCATGTGGAAGATTTGTTCTTGAACACTTACATATGCTAACACACCATAAAATCAGTTTGGATCATTTGGGTTTAAAGAGGTGTGATTATTTTTACTCTCATGGAATTCTTCAATCATATTTTATCTTAAATCCTAAATGACAAGATTTTTTTTTCGGGGAGAATTTTGGCTTTAATATAGAGAACAAAGATCAGCATACATATTAGTTTAAAGATAAAAAACTTTTCTTCATTTTAGCAAATCAAGAAAAAGAAAAATTATATACTTGTGATATATCCATAGCTACTTCACAGAGTTATTTATTGACACACACACACACACACTCACACACACAATGTCTTAATAAGATGGGGAGAGACACTGCATACGCCATTCACCCTTCCCACGCTGGAGCAGATTTATACCCAACTTAGGCACTAATTTTTTTATTTTCTCATTATTTTGTTTATTTCCACATTACTACATGAATGTCTTCTTAGTGAGTTTATCATGATTTCTCTAATTTTGATACAGCCACAATATTCCCATCAAAAGACTTAATGTACACTTTGGAGTCACTGAAAATTCAGATATCCTGACTTGACAGTGGGAGCTGGGAGGAGCAATGCCATTGCACATCTGTTCCACCTAACAATACAATTCCCACTGGAAGCCTGAAACCACATCAAACATTTCTTTTATGTGCTCTTCAAACTGTCTCTGTGATTTAGAAGGACAAAAGAAAAGTGGGGTAAGGGTACTTATTTTTACTTATTTTGTTTATGGAATCTCATGTGGTTTAAAGAAGAAAGAAGTGTTCGAATGATGTTTAAAGGTTTATTTTTCCTACTCTTACACGCTTGACATTTTATTCTAACATTGCCTAAACACATTTGAGAAAATAAGTATTTCCCCCTTTTAACACATCATCTTTACGATTTAGCTTCCATTTTAATGTTCTACTCAGTGCCTTTATCTAAGGAATAATGGTAGACTTCTAAACAAATTAAAAATACTCTGTAGGGCCTGAAATTTTTTTATTCTGGTTTGTTATCATAATAAATTATATTTAGTTTCACTTAAAATCTTTGTGTTCGTATGAATTGTTTAATCCTCATTCACTAATGAAAATGTAGAATATCAGACTGACCTTCATGAACCTCAGTACAGTCTTGTAAGGACTCAAACTAGAAGGGAAGAAAATAGATCACTGTCTTCTATTCTCAACTCAAAGAAACAAAATAAAAATAGGATAACTATTTGTTTCCATTTCCAGGACATCCAGGGTGTATGCTTTTCCAACACCCTCTTGCCCCCAGTGATGTTGCTTCCCCTCAAGAATATGGCCTTGGTCCAGTTTCTACCACAGGTTGCCACTGAAGACTGATGTATATTTGTTTTAATGTTCTGTGTAGGAGAAAGACTTTGTTGTGGGGTTTAACATGATCATGGTCATCTTTGGATGTGAAAACAACAACAACACTGGTTCTAGACTACATAGCCTGACTTACCAACGTAATACAGTGTGCATCGATTCAGCATGTCAATTACAGTGCAATTCCCTACTGGAGAAGAGGTTGGGGCATTGGAAAACTTGCCCCTTTACTTTGTTTCCATCATCCTTTTCCTGCAGTGTGAACTAAAGACATAAGGCCTTCATTAGTCTCCTTCTCTAGGGTTTCTAATTTCTACTGCCGATTCCCAGTGAGAGATTACCAGCCTTGAATGATCAATCCATGCTAAGTTTTCAATTGTGTAGAAATTATTGAGAAGCCTAACTCATTCTAATTGTGTTCTTGAAAACTCGTTTTACTCTTGACAGGGAAAGCACAACCCTGTTAATGACCTCAGTATATATAATTTAAATAGAATTCTTCACATTCACTTATATTCTTATATTTGGGCTACTTCTTAGAATCCAGGCATGTTCAAGAAAATAGACAATTATTTTCCTTCTATTTGTATAAATGTTCTTCTAAAGTGGTTTCTGAAGATAAAATAGGATCTAGTCTTAAATAAGATGACCAATATCTTAGAAAAGCAAGGCAGAATTACCTGATAGAGGTGCCCTACCCCAACTTAATGTGTCAGACTTTGTGGACTCCACATGGGAGCCCTGACCCATTGGGAGGAGTGACTGGGAAATGGGATGGCGGGGAGGCAAATGAGTGTAGGAGGAGGCATAATACCGTGTTTGGAATATAAACTGAAATCAAAATAAATAAATAAATAAATAAATAAATAAATAAATAAATAAAATTGAAAAAGTACTCATTGTAAAATAAGTTTCTTTAAACAAAAAATTATTAAGTTACTTTGAAAATAAAGAAGTGAAGCCTCAGGACCACACCCTTGTTGATGATGAATTTTGACTAGGTTGAGTTTTCTGTGCATCTTGTGCAGGTAATCATCACTGCTATGAGTTCCTGCAATAACCATGTCATTTCACAGATCTTCTCAACAACCAAAAGCTGTTACTACTCTTTCTCCCCACCCTTGTGAGAAGTCTTCTTAGCCTTGAGTGCTGGGAAGATGATGTATATGACCTATCTACAACTGAGTGTTCAGAGTTACTCGTATCTGACACTTCGACGAATTATGGGTCTCTGATACTAATCAATACCTCTTGCAAAAAGAAGCTTGTCTAAAAAAAAAGTTGAGAGCAGTACAAGTCTATGTCTATAAATTATTAACACAGCAGTCTGACAGCATGCCTAAATAACACAGTGGCTTTCAATCACCCTAATGCTGCGACCCTTTAATACAGTTCCTCATGTTGTGGTGACCCCAACACTATAAAATTATCTATTGTTATTTCATAACTGTAATTTTGCTACTGGTATAAATCACGATGCAAATATCTGATATTGGACCTGAGGGGTCACAAACCAGGGGCTGAGAACCACTGATATCAGAACAGCACTAGACTTCTCCCCTTTAGAGCATATGACATCTACAGACAATTGCTTTTGATGAAGCTTAATGAAGGACCAGGACAAACTCTACTTTGAGAAAGAACTCCATTGTAGGATTTGACTTGGGGCTGAACTTGATTCCAACATAAACCACAAACAGTTCCAAGAAAAAGTAAAAACTGCCAAGGCCTGGATCAAGGTGACCTCACTCAGGTGGGCCAAAAAATGAGAAATTTCCATTAACAGCACCTGTGTCCTTATGATTTTACTGTTAGATTTGAAAACAAGTTACCCTAGGTCCAGCCAATAAATTTAAAGGTCACCTACCCCTGTCTAATTTTTACCCAATCCAAAAATGCCAAGGCCTGTACCACCTTGCTTATGGCTTTTCCCTTTAATATTCTCAACCCCAGAAGCTCGGGGTCTTTCTCCTCCACTCGCCATGTTGGAGTGCGGGATGATAGTCCAAGCTCGAGCTTGTAATCAATAAATCCGTGTGTTTGAATTGGATACTGGCTCTGTGGTGTTCTTTTTTGTGGATCTCGTGAAATGGACACAAAATTTGGGTGCCTGTCTGAGATCCTCCACAACCCCCAGACTGCAGCTCAAGAGGTTCCTTGGTAAGTTTCTTTGTTTCTGTCTTTGTGTTTGCCTCAGTTTCTGAGTCACGCTGAAACTATAGTGTGGTCTGGTAATAGTCAGAGTAGATGCGCTGGAGGACTGGGGTCAAGGGGTCCAGAATATTCTGGAAACTGGAGAAGGGGACAGAAGGCCCCAATTCTGTTTGCTTGAGGATGGAGAACCTGGAGTCTGGATGGTGTTTGCTATAGTTCAGGCTGAAGAATTGTTCCCTCAGCAAAGTATCAAGCCTTTCCTGTTTTTTTTTGTTTGTTTGTTTGTTTTTAAATTTGTTAGTCATCTCATTGGGGCAAAGTCTTTTTGTGTGCCCTTGGTCTTGCTTGAACACTGAGGAAGATATCTTTCTCCCCCTCCTTCCATTTACACTCCAGCCCCTAGACCTCTGCTGTTAGTCCAAATGGATCCACCTACTGCTCTCGTAGACCCTGTCCCAGAGGGAGGGCCAGTGTGAGTCACCTAGAGCCAGTAGGCAGGACCCCCGAACCCAACACAGTACAGTCACCCTCCTCCTGGGGGTCACTCGGTCCCCAGACCAAGATGAGAATCAACCTTTTCATTACTGACCCTTAGAAGCTAGTGATCTTTCCAACTGACAATCTGAGAATGTCGCCTTTTTCTGAGAACCCCTGAGGCCTGATTAATCTCCTTGTAAGTGTTATTTTTACCCAACAGTCTACTTGGGATGAATGCCAACAGCTTTTACATGTTCTGTTCACTATGAAAGAGAGGGATCAGGACAGTTCAAATGGAAGCTCAGAAACTGGTTCTGGGTCGGGAGCCAAGCACCAACCAGGCTCTGATAGACACTGCATTTCCCCGACCCATCCAGAATTGGTATCATAAGGTAATGTAAGGTAAGGGGAGGCTCCTGATCTACCACCATATCTATCAGCATGACTCAAAGCAGCTGCACATCAGTCGGCAAATTTAAGCAAAGTTTATGATGTCAGGCAGGGACCAAATAGAAGTCCAGCTGCATTTTTGCAGTAATTGCAGGAGGCTTTCAGGAGACACATGATCCAGAGTCTCAAGAAAATGCAGCTGCCATGACCCTAGCCTTCATTAATCAGGAAGCCACATGTATTAAAAGAAAATTGCAGAAATTAGAGCACTTAGGAGAAAAAGGCCTTAGAGATTTACTTATTTAGTTACAGTGACTGAGAAAGGGTACAATGGAAGGGGAAGTGCTGAGGAAAAGGAGATGAGGAAAGAAAGGCACAAAATTCAGCATCTGGCTAGCTTCCTACTGGCTGCAACCACGGATTCCAAAGACCATAGACAGGAACTGTGACAGCTGGTGGCCAGGGAACAGGAAGAAAAACCAAGAGGTAATAAAGGGCCACGACTTGGAAAGAAATGATGCACATACCATAAGAAGGAATGAAACACAATTAGTAAACACTCAGGGTCAGAAACTGGAGTTCAACCTGAAGATTTGAAAACAAAACAATCAGCCACTGACTCTTATGTTGACCTCAGTCTGAAATGGCCATCCTGCCTCCAGGAATCTCAGAATGAGACTGTGTATTGAGAGCTGTTTACTCCCGTTTTATAATCCTCTCTAGCTAGGGCTGGGATTAAAGGTGTGCACCACTGTGATTAAAGGCAGGTACTGCCCAGTTTCTATTGTGGCTACTGGGATTAAAGGTGTGTGTTACCATTATCTGCTCTATAAGGCTGACCAGTGGGGCTTTTTTACTCTCAGATCTTCAGGCAGGCTTTATTTATTAAAATACAGTTGAAATGTTGCTACAGAGGGAAGACACTGGGCTAGAGAATGCAATGAAAGGGGGCTAAGAACAACACCAAAGTCCTCAGTCAAAAAGAAAGGGACATGGACAGTGATTTAGGGAGAAGGGGTTCATCCCTCTCCCCAAACCGAGGGTAACCCTGAGAGTGTAGGAAAAGTTGATTGATTTCATGGTAGATACAGAAACTCAAAATTCAGTACCATTAAAGGCCAATAGGCCCAAAACAAATAAAAGGACTTGGGACCAAGGGATCAAAGGTGCTAAGCCCTACTCATGCCCAAAGAACAATGGTTTTAGGAGCAGGTCAGATAACCAACTCATTTTTAGTAATGCCAGGATGTCCATATCCCTTATTGGCTAATATGAAGGCCTATAAACCTTTTTCTGATGAGGGGGCTAAATTGAACAACAAAGACCAGAAACCTATTCATGTACTGGTGACCAGTAGCTTGACTAAAGAATATAAGCTGCACCGAGTGGCCACTAAGCATGACTCCCAGCCAGTGAGATAGCTTCAGGGGTTTCCATAAATCTAGGCAGAAATAGGGGATAGGACTAGCAGCACTCCCCTGCCTCCGTTTATGTGAAAATCAAGTGGGGGGAAGACCCCATTAAAGTCCACCAGTACCCCATGCCCTAGAGATCAAGAAGGGATTCATCCCTTACTGGACTTGAGAATACTCTGGCCTTCAGTCAGCCTGGAACACACCCTTGTTGCCTGTCAAGAAGCCTCATACCAATGATTATAGGCCAGTTCAGGATCTGAGGGAAGTCAACAAGAGACTTATAAGTCATATACCCATCAGTGTGCAACCTGTATACCTTACTCAATGGATTGCCCCTGACCAGTAATGGTATCCTGTCTTGGACTTAAAAGATTCCCTTTTCAGTCAGTCTCTGGCCCCCAGAAGCCAACAATACTTCACATTTGAATGGCATGACCCAGAGATTAGGATTAGTGGGCAGCTGATGAAGTTCTGCATGAGGACCTGGGTGAGTACCGGGTACAGAACCCAGATAACAGTCTGTTGCAGTATTTTGAAGCTGATTGCAGTGCAGACTGAGAGACCTTCCTGACTGGAACTGAGTGGTTATTGTGAATCCTCAGGGACCTAGGGTACTGGACCTCAGCCAAGAAAGCTAACCAGTATCCACTATGCATTTTCTACAGCCCATGTACACAGGGCTATATACAAAAGTAGGTACTGTTAAATGCAGAGGGAAAAAACAATACAAATTAAAAAAAAAAAGAAGCTCTGGTTCTTCTCAAAGCCCTGTGAAAATCCAAGAAAATGGTCATAATATATTTTCCAGGACACCGGAAGGGGAACGGACCTGTTACCAGGGCAATAATTTGGCAGACAAAACTGCCTGGGAGGTGGCCATACAGACAAACCCAATTCTGGTGTGTCAGTCTTGGTAGATGCAGGAGCCCCTGTCTTACCTGAGATTCCAAGTGCACCCAAGAGGACCCTGCCTGAATAAAATCCCTCTCTGTTGTGCAATGTCTGAAAGGATGGTGTTGATCAGCAGACAGGACAATTACTCTGCCTGAGCATCTGGGCCATATACTCCTCCCATATGGGGATCCACAGAATGCAAGACCTCTTGAAGCATTCTGGAGTTAAGATCAGAGATGGGCAGCAGAAAATATGGGCATAGTCTCCAAATATAAAGCCTGTCTACTAACCAATACTTTTGCACATCCCAGAAATCCTGGGACCAGACTCAGGGAAAAGGCCTGGTGTGTATTGGGAAGCAAACTTTACTGAATTTAAATCTGGCAAGTATGAGGATAAATATCTATTAGTGTTTATAGATACATTCTCAGGATGGACAGAAGCATTCTCCACCAAACATGAGACAGTGCAGGTGGTGAGAAGAAACTACTAGAAGACATCCTACCCAGGTATGGATTTCCTACTATGATAGGATCAGACAGTGGATTTGCTTGTGTGTCCCAGGTGAGTCTGAATTTAGGTACTATCTTGAGGAATAATTGAAAATTACATTGTGCTTATAGACCCCAGAGTTCAGGATAGGAATACATGAATAGAACTCTAAAAGAGATCCCCTTCCCTAATTAGCCCTGGAGACTGGCACAGACTGGGAGATTTTTGTCCCCTTTGCCTTGCTCAGGGTTAGAAAGTGTCCCTATCCAATGGGGTTGACACCCTTTGAGATTATGCTTGGTGCTCCACCCTTTATCATTTCCAGCCAACAGACAGATCTCCTTGTGGAGCTAGATGACTGAGACCTCCTTGATGCCATACAGGGAGTCCAATGGGCATGTACGGCTAAAGCTTAGGGTCCTTTATGAGTCGGTATCCATCCTAAACCCCAAAGGTTTTGGCCGGGGAGCTGGGGTCTACATTTGAAGGCGTTGCCAAGAAACACTAGAGCCCAGGTAGAAGGGACCTGGCATCATCCTGCTGATGACATCCACCACTATTAAGGTTGACCACATGGCCTCCTGGATACACTATACCCATGCCAGGCCTGACGATCTATCTGTTCACTCCTGAGGAGGACTATAGAAGAGAAGGATAGACAGTTTCCAGCGATTCAGCCAACTCACTCAAGCTCAAGATAAGGCAAGGACCCAAAGGACGGGAATGACAGCCTTGGCAATCCTACTGGCTGTATGTACTGTACTTGTGGGATGTACTTCAGGAGACTTACGTGCCTCTTGAAAATGGCCTACTCAAAAATGGCCCAATCAAAATGGATTATATTTCCCTACCACCACCCCCATGTGATGATCAGCCAGTAACATGTGAAAATCACACGGCTGAGTGCCGAAGATGCTGTAATCCCATAAATATAACCTTTACCCAAGAGGGACAAATGAAGGGAATCAACTGGACTTGGGGGAAATCCTGGGGAATCAGATACTATGACAAAGTCCATGTGCCGCCACACTGACTTAGATATAGTGAATCGAGAATGCTATTTCTCACCAGCAGGAGTCCTTAGCATCACTAGCTGAAGCTGTCTTACAGAAGAGGTTTAGACCTGATCTTTCTTCAGCAAGGAGGATTCTGTGCTACTTTGGGTGGGGAAGAATGCTGTTTCTATATACATCACTCAGAAATGGTAAAAGATTCAATAGCCAAAGTGAGGAAGGGGCTATCAAAGCACAAAAGGGAATGTGAGGCAGCTCAGGGATAGTTTGAATTATGGTTTAATGTCTCCTCCTGGATGACCACCCGAATTTCCACCTTACTGGGTCCTCTCCTCACATTACTTCTGCTCATAACCTTTGGCCCTTGCATCTTAAACATGCTGGTGCAATTCATAAAAGAGAGACTTGAGACTATTTATCAATCAGTGGCAACAAACACTTTAGGGGAAACTTATTACCAGCCCTGTTCAAGAGGGCTCTGAGGGCTGGGATAGAATTAGGTGAACTAAAGCAGAACCAAGACCCATGACATGGCTCTCACGGGCACAATAGTGAAGAGAATCGCCAAGGCATATACCACCCTGCTTCTGGTTTTTCCCTTTAAAAACCCTCAAACCTGAGAGTTTGGGGCGGTTCTACCCGCTGCATAGGAGCGCTGGATGGTGGCCCGAACTCAAGTTAGTAATCAATAAATTCCTGTGTCTTCGCGTTGGATATCAGCTCTGTGGTGGTCTTGTTTGGGCATAGGCCCCAGCCCCTCGCATCTATCCCAGCCCCCAGGCCCGGTCTGGACTCCAAATCCCAGCAGGCCAGGTCCTGACTCCTCCCTGGGGATGGCATCAGGACCACTTCCCCAGGGTATTTAAATGATCTTCCAAAAGAGGAACACATGGTCTCTCTTTCTTCCCCCTGGTAGTGGCATTTCCGCAGCTTCCTGGTTCCCCCTGGGGCCACCCAAGAGCGCAGAACTCCCATTAAAGATTGATATTTCTTAATTTGGCTTGTTTTTATTCGGCTTGATTGGGAATTTTGCATCGGCAGGGAGCTCGCGTTAGGAAATATTTCTAACAGGCACAACATTTAAAAATACTAGGCATGGACTCTTTCCTGTGGAGCAGGTCTTATGTAAGTTTCCGAGAGGACAGACACTACCCTTTGGAGAAACAGCTAGCGATAGGTTGCTCACACTCCAGTGTCTGGTCACATACCAATGGGCATATGGACAGTAATATTTGAACTCAGAGAGTCACAGTTTAAAAAAGACAGGGCTTTAAGAGGGTGATGGGTACCATCCAGAGACTTGAGGGGAAATAGTGGTAAATGAAATGACCAATATATATTATATAAATAGATAAAATTTTCAAAAATCGAAAATAATAAAGGCTTAAAAAGAGAAATAAAGCATGCATGTCACACACACACACGCACACACACATACACACACACACACGCACATACAAATCCAGATCCTTCAAACGGTAAGCCAAATTTCAAGTGGACTTTTAAAGTTTACATAGAAATAGCCACAATTTAATGAAAATTCTCATGTGGGGCAGGGGTTGCTCCAGTAATCTAGCATTCAATACCTCAAATAATCCTAGAAGAACACTGTAATAGCATAATAACACTCTTTTTTAAGATGAGAAAGAATCAAGAGATCCTTAAATTTGGCCAAATAAGCTCGCAATTAATGAGGAATAGAGAGTTACCCTAAACTAACCGGGAAAATTCAGAGAATCGAGGGTTAACTATAAATTGCAATCTTCAGCAAATTGTGAAATTACATTTGCATGTTTTTGTTGAACTTGGAAATTAAAGCTATTTCTACATATAGGAGAGAACAAAAAAGGCCATAGATTTCCGGTGTCATGATGAGTAATCCAGCACCTCCTGCTGAGGGATTTTGCAAGCAGAGGTGGAGGAGGAGCACCAAGATATTTCAGCAGTTGTTTGTTTTATTATGATGTATTTACAAGACCTTCACCTCAATTTCTTTATCTTCAGAACAGAGGAAAATGAGTATCTGTACTTAATAACTGTTCTTACAAGAAATAATGTAACCAGTGTCACTTAAATATTCAGTAGGTATTAGTTACCGTTACTTCTATCTCAGTCAAAGAGTTTGCATGTTTTTCAAAACTGCTGGATTAGGTAGGAAGATAGAGATGAGTCATAGCATGTGGCCTATGGTAGGGTATATTTGATTGTGAATAGTTGTAGAATGAAAGAAAGCAAAAATATTACAAAAATAGAAACCAAATTTCAAATTTTACTGATTTTAATCTTTTTTTTGAGTCAGCATCTCCCTGTGATCCATGGTGACCTTGAACTCAGCATCCTACTGGCTCAGTCTTGTAAGAGCAAGCACAACAGCACTCAATGAATATTTTGTTTTAGATTTATTATCGTTTACTAGAAGGGGCCTGGCACCATTGTTCATAATGGTCTCCAAATCCTGTGTCCAAGCAACCCTGTCCCAGCATCCCCGTAGCTGGGTAATGGGCATGCTACGGCACCTGCTAGATGATTTTTTGAATAATGATTGGTCTTATTAAGAGGAAATTCTCTCATCTTTCTAAAATAAGATGATTGATAAAAATACAAAAAAAGTAGGAAGATGATGCAATAATAGGAATAAAAAATGATAAAATCACAAACTCCAAATCAGCAGCTAAATTAAGGAAGCATGGGGAATTCACCTCAAAATCCTGAGAAATAAAAATGGGATGTATTCCTTTCCAAGGTGTTTGAAGTACTGCCCTTTCTAATAGTTTTATCATCTAACATTTTATATGTAACTCAACAATCCCTATATCTATACCTTAGGCCTTGAGCACTTCTGCCTGATGAAAAGAAAGTTTTTTTTTTTTTTTTTTTTTTTTACCCAGTGATGGCGTTAGAAAGATTAAGTATTTCAACAGCTGCCACACTGATAATTAAGTTTAGCGAAGGACAAGCAGCTTTGGGGCTTCATATTTAGTCCAAAGATAGGGAGAAAAATAGCCTGCAGATGTCAGTTCACACTTCAGCTGTACAATCAGGGTACTACAGACAGCCATGCTCATTACTTTATCAGTCCACTTCTTTAATAATAGGAATTGTTTAATCAAATTTGACCATTAAAATAATGAATAAATATCTAAAGGGAGACACGAATTGGTAAAAAAAATTTTTTATAGCTTAAGGCAGGATTGTAATTCATTGCATAGGGGAAAGGACAGGAACCAAAAGCTACAGAGAAACCCTGTCTCGAAAATCAAAAAACAAAAGAAAAAATATATATGTAGCATAACAAAATTAACATTAAATTTGTATCACTATTCCAAAATCCAAGTCAATGCAAGATATCTGAGATAAATGGTTGTCTTTTATAGTTAAGAAATACAAATTAATAGTCATCGATAATAGTCAAACTTACAGTCATGTTACTTACAATGCACTTCCTGTTTACTTAGGTAATATATCCTTCTTGGGCCTTTGATGGAATTGAAGACTAGATAGTTATAATTGTCCTTAGTTATGATAGAAGATAAATTATATGTAAAACTTTAGACTCACAAAGATAAGATAGATGATAGAGTATTTTCCTTAATTTCTCAAATATAAATGTACTAAATAGAATAACTATAATTCTTGCTTGATAACTGTTTCGTATAAGTAATTTTATTATGTTAAAGTTAAAACCGTTCATTTTATTTAGACAGAAAAATGGAGATAATGTGGGATTCCCCTCTGTGTGCTATGAATATGTTTTACTACTATTGATTAATAAAGAAGCTGCTTTAGCCTATGACAGGGCAGAATTTAGCAAGGTGGGGAATCCAAGCAGAGATAGACAGAGAAATAAGACAGAGTCAGAGAGTCACCATGTAGCTGCTGAAGGAGAAATACGAACCTTACCAGAAGTCACAGTCTTATGGTGGTACACAGATTAATAGAAATGAGTTAGTTTAAAATGTAAGAGCCAGATAGGAATATGCTTGAGCCATTGGACAAACATTGTTGCGATTGATATAGTTTCTATGTGATTATTCAGGTCTGGGTGGCTGGGAAAACAAAGCAGGGTCTCCATGGACAGAGACAGTCCTGAAAAATGAGAGGGCCTTCTGTGTGTTCCCAGGAAAAACTTTCAGTAGCAGTAACTATTTTTAATATGACTTCCTAGGATATTGGCAACATCATAGTTTTTGTCTGGAGGCTGGTGAATGGATATGTTCATTTGGTGAAGATTAATTAGATTATGACTCATGTTGTTTTACCTGTATTTGTGAAAAAAAAAAGATGACTCTATTGAAAAAGTTGCCTTAATAAGAATTACCTTTACATTATTCGATGAAAAAATCATATTTTTTGTAAAAATAATAAATTAATAATACTAATTATTCTACAGTCAAGTTAGTGCATGAAATTTTGGGAAACTTTTTTCCAAGGAAAAAATTGTATAACTCCTAAAATACCTTGCACATACTATGAAATATGAACAGTTTTGGTATGCCTCTTCCAATCACTTAGTTGTCAGGATTTGCTTTCAGGTCAAGTATCTAAAAGGAATATGTCTTTTAAATTGTGAATTATCTTATGGAATTGTGTGTGTGTGTGTCTGTGTGTCTATGTGTCTGTGTGTATGTATGTACACATACATATGTGGTGTGATACCGTTTTGGTTTCTATTGTTGTGATTAAATTCCATGAACAAACAATTGGAGGAGAAAAGAGTTAACTCAGGGAGGGTAGAACTGAAGCAGAAATCAATCCACAATCTTTCACTGTTATAAATTTCATTATCAGAACCATAAATCTTCACCAACAAAGCTATACTAAGACTCAAGCATTCAAAATAAATATATTTTTATAGAAAAGACAGAGCAAGATTTTTGGAAATGTAACAAGTCAACTGAATAGGGCATACCTCTTGGTCACTATATAAAGAAATAACATCAAATGCAATATCAGTTACTTGGAAAAATGTGGATTTCCAGAGCAAATATTATTCATTCAGTACCATGCTGAGACATGGTGCCAAAGCCAACAGCATCCATCATTGTAAGAAAGTGCTCCTTTGAAGTGACCTAAGAGTCATGAAATTATATTCTGAGCCTGGTAGTCTGTGTTTCCATTTATTTGAAGTTAAAAAATCAAGCATAAGAAAAAGTGAGGGGGAAAAGAAGTGAGTTTCTTTGAAGGAGACATAAGGACATTTTCTAGGATGCTGGTGTTCTTCTATTTCTGGTTCTGGGGGCTTTTAAAATGATGAGAGCTTGCTATTTATCCTCTTTCATAAATAAAACTTCTTATTTTATACATCTATTGTAGGAACAGCTCAGGCCTCTGTTTTTCTAGAACTCTGAAGGAAAAAGTAAGCCAGCACTACGGTACTCTGTACCAATATAGCTTGTTAATTTTTGTGGAGATTTTGTCAGAAAAAGAATTTCTTTTGTCTGAAAGAAAAAAAAAACAAATTAAAAATCTTAACTTACTCTAAAGCAAAGATAAGATTCTCTTAGCTGATATGTCTTCCAATTGAATATGAAAATCAAACAGCTCCAGGCAAGAATAGAGATGATTAGAGACAAGGAAATAAAATGAATAATGTGTTTAAGTAAGAAGGGGACATTGTTTTGCTCTGTTGTAAACAGTAAGGATGCTATGAACACATTCTTCATATGGACTAGCTGGTAAGACAATGCTCTGGTGAGAGATGCACAGATGATATCTGTAGAACAGTGTCCAGGGGGACAAAGAAGATCCAGTGAATACAACCAACATTCATGCATATATATCTATCCTCGCCCGAGCCATTCTAATCTTATGCACATGAGACTAAGTAGCCAGACTTTCAGGGTGTTATTTATGCATTTCAATTTTCTATACTACTAGAAGATTTCACACACTAGACTTGGCCTACAAACATAAATATTTTAGGATGTAATTTCAACTGATTTGGATAAATTATTTATTTTGATTCACCCAGCTTATGAAAATTTGAGTGTGTTTTAGAATGTAAGAGAAAAATATTAGGAAACAACGTTTAAAATATGTTATTTATCCACATACATGTGGACATAAAGAAAAATAAATTAAAAATTATTCTCCATGCCAAGTGTCTGTGATATTGCACAATGAATGCAAATATCAGTCATTTGTTGAAATAGTAGAACTTTCTTAGAAAGTTAAATGCATGTTACCTTATAAACAATAAACTTATCAAATTGCAAGCCATAGATAAATGTATTTTTATTTACAAATATAATAAAATTATCATTTTAAATTTTAATTTTCACTGTGCCAAAAGGGAAACTATACAAATGTTCGTTCCTTCAACAGGTGATGTGATTACACACACCTATGTTACTTTATACTACCCTAAGTACAATAAGTATATGCCAGCATCTCTGTCTGTGGGGTCAGAAGAAATTGTTGAATACGCTTGGACTGGAGTTACAGATGGTTGTGAGCAACCATGTGTGTGGTCAGAATCGAACCTGGATCTTCTGAAAGATCAGCCAGTACTCTTACCTCTAGATCCATCTTTTTCTCCATCTTCTTTGGTTAGATAATAATATTCTGACTAGTAAAACATTGGCAAAGGTGTAAGAAGAAAACTTGAGATTTTTCTAAATTACACTACCAAATTTTAAGTCAAATGTACCTACAAAGCTAAAGAACTAAAAAATTGAATAAAATGAAGATAGAAAGTTAAGATTGATTTCTGCTTTAGCAAGCAACTATCATTAAGATTTTCATTTAATGAAATGGCAAAATGATAAATCCTATTTTAATTTGTTTGAGAGAAAATCTGAAGGGAAAAATTGGGAAAGCACTACCTGTATACAAGAATTTCCAGGAATTTGGTTGAGCAGAAAAATTTACTACTAATTAAAATATAACCAGAGATCAAAAACTTCTTATATTTGTGTTTTTTTGTTTATACTGTCACGAGGACATTTAATATGAACTCTAACCTGTACATCTGTGACTTAGCCCACTTTATGTTGCTATCAAAACTGACTGTTGCTAGGAGCTTTATTTAAAATAAGAGAGAGAGATTTATTAAATTCCCAGTTGACAGTCCAAAAGCAGGGTGGAGCCTTTGGTTTCATGCAGGGCAGAAAACAGAAAATAGAAAAGAAGAGAGAGAGAACTTTTAAACTAAAAATATTTTTAGTGTTGAACAATGTTCTAAAGATATTATTGTCTCTTGTATACTCATTGCAAAGATTTAGCAAAGAATTAAATACAGTGATTTTTCTGAATACAAATTCAGAAAACAAAACTTGTGCTTCACTACATTAATTATAATATATTTTAAAACTTACTAAGAATGTGATTTCATTTCTAAAGACATAAAAAGAACAAAATAATTTGGAAATAATTTAACCAAGATGTCACATCCTTATCACATAGCTGAATGGCTAGCTGTCTACTTTGAAGGCAAAGTGTCTCTCTGAACCACGTACTCTAGAAATCTTCAGCTGGTAGAAACGTAAAGGCTACTTTTCTGAAATCTGTTCTCTGTCTGTCTCCATTTGAGTGTTTCTCAGTCTGTGTGTCTTTCTCTCTCAGTTTGTGTGTCTTTATCTATGTGTGTGTTTTTTGTAAGTCTGTCTGTGGGTCTTTGTGTGTGTCTTTCTCTGTATCTGTGTCCCTGTCTGTCTCTCTGTCTATTCCTGTGTATCTTTGTCTCTCTCTATTCTCTATCTGTCTCTCTCAGCTCCCCTCTGTCTCACTAACTCTCTCTGTCCTGTTTTTATTTTCTGTTTTTCTCCTAATATTGCTCTTGTAGACTATCCTTCCCTATAAACACAGGTTGGCCTTGATTTACAAATCTCCAGCCAGCAACCTCCCCAATGCCTGCTTTTTTTTTTAAGTTTCCTTTATCACATTTTTCACATTTTTTCCTCTTCATTCTTTTAGGTGGAGGTACCTTATTTCCTTGTGTGCCCTTATTAATTTTCTTTCTAATTGCTTGTCTCCCTGCTACTTTTTCTGTTGTTCTAAATTAATTGCTAATATTACACTACTTGCTTCTTTCATATTTATGTTCTCAGTAGCCAGCAATTCAGCACACATAGTACTGTTACTACTCCTTTAACACCCCACACCCCACACCCCAAATACTGTGGTTGAATAGGATTGTTTATAGTTGACTATTAATGGGTCTATCCATCAGTTGTGATTGTTTCTGTAGATAGTATTTTAGCTTCAAAGTAGTACCGGCAATTAAGTCTGATGTCTTAAGAATGTGGCCTAGCATCTACCCACTGATTTCCCCTCCCATCCAAGCACAGAGAAATGACACCTCAGCCTTATGCCAAACCATCCCCACAGGATCACTTCAAATAGATCCACTAGAAAAATTGGAAAAACGCTATTTTTAATAGTTTACATCTGCAGAAATTTAATATTTGGAATATAAAATGAATTGGAAAAAGAAACAGAAACACTTTTTTTTCAAAAAATAATTGGGGGAAAAATACCCTGATTAATAAATGGGCTAATGAAATGAACATAGTTCTCAAGAGATGATGTACCAATGTTAATAGGCATAAGAAAAGATGATTCAGCTTCCTCAGTCGTCAAGAAAATGCAAATTAAAATCATGCTGAGATCATCCCTTTTCCCCAAGTTCCCCCCATCCTCCCCCTCTCACTTTTCTCTCCCCATCTCCCCTTACCCCCATATCACCCCACCCCCAAGGTCCCAGTTTTTTGCCCAGCAATCTTGTCTATTTCCCATAGCAGGGATAATAACTATATGTTTTTCTTTGGGTTCACCTTCTTATTTAGCTTCTTTAGGATCACAAATTATAGACTCAGTGACCTATATTTATGGCTAGAAACCAATTATGAGTGAGTACATCCCATGATCCTCTTTTTGGGTCTGGGTTACCTCACTCAGGATAGTGTTTTCTATTTCCATCCATTTGCATGCAAAATTCGAGAAGTCATTGTTTTCTTATGGCAGAGTAGTACTCTAATGTGTATATATTCCACACTTTCTTCATCCATTCTTCCATTGAAGGACATCTAGGTTGTTTCCAGGTTCTGGCTTGGGGAAACAGGATGACTGGGGATAAAACATGGTTGGATAGAGGAGCAGGGAATCACATAACTTAATTAAGGGAACCACCTTAGGGTTGGTAAGAGACATGAACCTAGAGTGGCGCCCAGGTGCCCAGGGCAATGTCCCCAGTTAGTTCCTTGGGCAGCTGAGGATAGGGAACCTGAAATGACCCTATCCTATAACCATACTGATGAATATCTTGCATATCACCATAGAACCTTCATCTAGCGATGGATGGAGATAGAGACAGAGACCCATACTGGAGCATCGGACTAAGCTCCCAAAGTCCCAATGAGGAGCAGAAAAGAGGGAGAACATGAGCATGGAGGTCAGGACCACGAGAGGTGCACCCACCCACTGAGACAGTGGGGCTGATCTATTGGGAGCTAACCAAGGCCAGCTAGACTGTGACTGAAAAAGCACTGATAAAACCGGACTCTCTGAACATGGCGGACAATGAGGGCTGATGAGAGGCCAAGGACAATGGCATGGGGTTTTGTTCCTACTTCATGTTCTGGCTTTGTGGGAGCCTAGCCAGTTTGGATGTTCACCTTCCTAGACCTGGATGGAGGGGAGAGGACCCTGGACTTTCCACAGGGCAGGGGGCCCTGACTGCTCTTCGGACTGGAGAGGGAGGGGGAGAGGAGTGGGGGGAGGGGGAGAGGGGCAGGAGGAGGGGGAGGGAAATGGGAGGCTGGGAGGAGGCAGGGATTTTTTTTCAATAAATAATAAAAAAAATCATGCTGAGATTTCTTCTCAACCCAAATAGAATGACTATGGTTAAAAAACAACACATGCTGGAGAGCATGGGGGTGGGGGACACTCACATATGGCTGGTATGGGAGTGCAAATTGATCCAGTCATTGTGAAAATCAGTATGCAAACTCTTCAAAATACTTATAACAGAAATGCCATATCACCCAGTTACACCACTGTGGGCTGCATTAGTTAACACAGTAAAGATAACCTCAAAGGCACTAAAATGCATCGGTGTTGCATTAAGAAATGAAACACAGCACTTCTTCATGGGGCTGAACTGAACCAAAGAGAGCCCAATGTTAATAATTGTCCATTTCTTGCCCCATATATTCTGTCTATCTATAGGCTGTGATTGCTAGCTTATCTTTGTCTTTCTGTGGTAAAAGGACAAAGAAAAGACTTCTGGAATTCTTTTGTCTGACAGAGTAGCCTAAGAATAAGCTCTAGACCAATGAAAAACTTTGTCTTGAAGAAAGTGACTTCATATATGAGAATGACTCATAGAGAACATTCTCTAGCTTAAAGATGCATGCAAATACACAGTCATGTTCAAACATGCTCCCCACACATGCTCAATCTCCAGACTCTTCCAACATACATCTTTAAACATGCTTTTAAAAATAAATAAATAATATAAAGTCATTGGAATAACTAATGGGTGGCTAAATTTAATGATTTGGAGAAAAGAGCACAATTAATAAAGCTATATCATTAGGAGAGACAGGAAAGAAGGGGTCTCATAAGCACAGAGCTGGCTTCCCTACACCATTGTAAACAGATTGTCCATAACAAAAAGATGAGCACACTGTGATAGTAGTACAGTAATGGCATATATACTACTGTGGAGATATATGTGTATCACGTATTTTATATCTATATCTATATCTCTCTCTCTATATATATATATATATCTTCAGGAAACCAACAAAAGGTGTAAAACTAAGGATATATTATATGTATGAAAGAGAGTCGAGTTTCTCTTTAAAACCTGTGATCATGAAATGCAAGGTAAGATTTTTAGTTATGGTCTAACTTGATCTGTGTAGGTAGTAAGGACTGACTATGGTTGGTGACAAGGTGGATAGCACATGGACCATGTAATTAAACATGTTTCCCAAAGAGTGGAATATGAAGTCTGATATTTTAGGATAAACCTGGATTTAAAAAAAAAGAACAATGAAAACCTTTAGAAATATCTCTGCATCAGTAAGCCTGGTTTTATTTTATGCTTAGGCTATTTCTGATGTTTTTTAGCACATTCTCTGATATTACTTTAGCATCATATAAGAATTATGATTATGAAATTCACATATGAATTTGGGAGTGTGGCTCAATGGAAGCATTTCCAAGCAAGAAAAAAATAGTTCTGGGTTCAATCCTTATCTCAGCAAAATCAAAGAGAAAAGCAAATCTTCTCCTAGAGTTTGTTCCATGTGACTATTTCCTTTTATAAACATTGCTTTTCTTGGATTCCATGAGAGGTAACACTTTCTAATGGTGCAGAAATGAAGTATTGTTTTAATGGGCTTCTGGCCAAATAGATCGTTATTACTTGTGAATAATGTTTAAACACATTTATTAATATTTACAATGTATAGACTCATATTGCTCAGTGGAAGTATTTCTCTGATATTTTTGACTCAGTCAGTGTTCTATTGCTGTGGAGAGACACCATGACCATGGTAACTCTTGTATAAAGGAATACACGTAACTGGGGCTTCCTTATAGCTTCAGAGGCTTCGTTTATTCTCAATGGTGGGGAATATGGCAGCATACAGGCAGATATGGTGCTGGAGAAGAAGCTGAGAGGTCTACATTTGGATCCCCAATAAGCAGGAAGAGAGAGCTACTGGACCTGTTGGTGTTGGAAACCTCAAAGCCCATGCCTGTCCCAGTTACACCCTTCCTCCAAGAAGGCACACCTCCTAATTCTTTCAATAGTGCTATTGTCTAAGCATTCAAATGGCCACCTATTTCATTATTCAAACCATTCTTATTCAAACCACCACAGATCTGCTTAACAAAATTTTTCATTTAAAACAGTTTTAATAATCATTTTTAGTTGATAATCAGTTAGTAGATTACTGGTAGTCCAGCATCTCATTTATCTGCTGAGAAAGAATTCACAGTCAATAAGTAAGTAAATATAGTTTCTATTAATAGGCTCAGTGGAAAACTTATAGTCCATTCTTAGTCCAGAACATAGTAGTAAATAATCAGCTAATGCATTTGCTTCATGAAAATGAAGTTATATCTGTTCCTCTTGCTGATTAAGTAAAGCATTAGTGTAAAAATCACATCTGCTTTTCCTTGCTTCATGTCTGCCTATCACGTCTACACTGCAGAACTGCTGCCTTAGAATTTGCAACATGGTCATAAAATGTCTAAACATAGGCATCAACTTTCTGCTTGCACAGCATGCATGCTTGCAAATTCCATATATAAGCTGTTGAAGTTTGGAAATGATGTGGTAATTACAACCTCACCAGAGACCAGAGAGAAATGTTTATCTGAAAAATACAGTAAGTCACATTCTGATATAAGAAGCTCTTACTACAGTCAGATCTCTTAATTACTTCCTGCCTGTCTGCCTACCTGCAGATAAAACCTCTATCTAGGTCAGTAAGAACTATTTGGAGTAAAAGGAGAGAAAAATCACAACCCAACAACTGCCATCACAACACAAGAAGACAGGAAAAAGCCAAATTTAAAAGAAGACAACAAAAGAGCTAGTTATTTAAAAAATAAAATTCACACTTAAGTAGAATAAGATATCTTATTTTCAAAATCCTTCTTAGCTCTACAACACTGAATAGTAAACTATTTAAAATATGTGACTTGAATCATTACATTTCAATTAAAGAAAAAAAATTCTACAGAGATGGATTTTTTAACCTAAGATCAAGGAGTTCTTGTCACTTCCCCTTTCTGGGAACCGTAACCTTGAATTCCAAGAATGCAGAGAGAGATTTTCCCATTCCCACAGGAAAGGGCTCCTCTATCTTCATACAGAGTGTAAACCAAAATCCTAAGACCTAGACTCATGATCTCAGAATGGGACATTTCGTTTTCTCTGAGTATGATTGGACAAACAGAAAGGAGTTCTTGAGTATAGTAAAGAATAAAATGTGTAAACTCACTCCTTGGATGATCATGGACTGCAGTGGGCAATATTCAGTCTTGATCACACTCAAATAGAGATCTGCAAATGCTGGAAACAGAGCACTCGTGCATTAGCTCCTTTTTTCTAGCAAGTGTGAAGCAGCTGCTGTGTAAGTCTGGGTTTGACATAGGGAGTCCCAGAAAGATGAAGTCACTTGTGGAAATCATTCTGGAACTGAACAGCTGAGCTGAGTGAGAGTCAGCCCCAAACTGATGAATTTTTAGAATTATAGAATTCCTTTAAATCTTAAACTCATACAAAATTCTGATTTTCCCTCTTTACATAACATCACAGCAATTGTAGAGTTAACTAGAATAATATCAACTACTAAAATCTCTCTCTTGCATCCTTAAAAAGACACAAAAGATCTGAGAAGATTAGAAAATGGTGTTTTGTTTGTGCTTCAGGATCCTTGAGGCAGCGATCAAAGGACAGGAAAAAAAAACTGTATTCTAGGTCATCTTCTGCCTCAAACAATTTTATGCACACTGAAAACTTGACAAAACCAAAACCCAAATTGCCCCAGCAATTTTTATCCATTTATTCTTTAAAGAAAATGTATTCCTAGACAATTGAAATCTTCACTTGTCTAATTCAACTTATCAAAATGTTGCTGAAGGCTGTATATTGTTATGAGATATGTCTGATGATTCTTTAAGGAAATAAATGAATTGGTTTTAAGAAAATCTGAAGCCACAGAAAAGTGATCTAACTGTGCTCATACACAGTCTAATGTTTGGAATTTGATCTCATAAACAAAAGTAGCTATGTATAATTTGTGACAAATTTACCAAATAATAGCTATGCTATTAATAATGACCAATTTTAGTTAAATACTAATCATGAATAATATATATATATAATCACTAATTGTAAGATTTCTAAGACCTTTGTTTCTGTAAATCCTTTAAATTTGTATTGTGAGTATCTTTCCAATTTTATAACACTTTAGAAACATATTTAGTAGGTTAAATATAAAATTTTATGGTGGTTAATTTTGACTTGTTTAATGACATGTTTAAACTTATGAGCTGTACACATACTTTCAGTACTATATTTCACTAAAATAATTTCTCCCCGTGAATATAAACAATTGATCATTGTCTGCTTACGTACCGTGTGATTTATACATTGCATACAGAATACCTTCAAACTCAGGAGGACTTGCTTGAGGAACTAATTTTTCATTTGCACAGTAATTCCGTGTTTACCTTCACAATGGTGCCTACTATTTGACCGAAAATGACAGTGACACTCACAGTGGGTAAGGAAACAGATATCATTAGTGCCTTCAAAATATTTAACCTCTGTTTGGAGGGGAAAATACTTGGGAAATGAATAATTAAGAATATTCTATTTTATAAGACAAATCACGTGGAAGATAAATTAGAACTGTTTAACTTATGTTAGGTGACTCTGGTCTTCATAGGTGTACTGTCCCATGTTCTCTCCTGCTCCATGAATGATGCGGTCTTGCTTTTACGCCCTGTATCCTCGTTTTTTCTGCTCTTGGTAAAAGCCCTAAGATGTCATTTTACATTGATGATAAATAATTTAAGTCTCCTGGAATATTTTTAATTGAACGTAGCCTTCTTCTCACTCAGCTCTATGAACGTAAAGATGACCCCCAATAGGGCACCCAGCAGTAAGCAGTGACATCTAGCTGTCACAATGACGGAGAGACCTTGACACAAAAGCATCCAGTTTTTCACATCCATCTTTCCTCCTTCATCTTTGGTACCAAAGGTACCATAATAACTTTGTATTATTCTGTAGGTTCTAACAGTTGGAAAGACAGTTACTGTTTTAAGAGATGAAACTGTATCCACTAAACTTGTGTTAGTTAAACACAGAATTCAATAGTTCCAATAACTGAAATGATATTTATTTATATATCACCCAACTCCAAGCACAGAGGCGATTTTGAGAATATAATCTTGTTCTTTCAAACCTCCTATGTCTTTGGTGTTATGCCTATTCTGTTTTAATTCATACCTTATTTCACAGGCTCGTCCTGCCAACTCTGGCTCAAAATCTAAGAGCTGGCTTTCCAACTCCCACAGGTAAAAGACTTTCTGCTTTCCAGTACTTTCATCCAAAATTCCTGGTTATTTTTTTCTGACTTGGTTTGAGAAATAAGCTTGTGCATCCCTGTTACGTCTAGGTAAGCTTGCCCAAACCATGTCCTATGCCATAGAGACTCACATAAATATTCAAACAGTCTTTCTAGCTAGATAAGTAAATAGCAATCTGGAAAATGTACTGGAAGTACAGAAAAATTAAGTCAGTATTTCGTGAAGGGCATAAAGGTGTTCAAATAATACAGGTATGCAGTAAATATTTGCACTTATTTACACTAAAGTAGTTTCAGTGTTTGTCTGATATTCAAATTTAACTGAACATCCAGTCATGCTTTTTGAGAAATATGGTAATATTGCTAAAGATAATATTTTCCTTTGTGATGAGTTATTCTTCCCAATTATGTTAATGAGCATGTCCTAAACAGATATTCATAATTATAATGATTATAAATAAATATTGACCATCAATAGTATAAATGACATTTTATACATGATAACTATCCATTTAAACTTTTTATTCTCTTGAACTGAATTGGATATATGGTATGAAGTCAAGTCTAACTCATTCATAACTCTGAGACTCTCAGATAGCTTTTTTAAATAGAACATTGGATATCAATGGTTGCAGTAATTGTGGGGATTGGAAAAGTATTGTCCAGCGGGTAATACTGGAGTTTATTTCATTTCAGACAGATAGGCAGGAGCATTTCTAGAGACCTACTAGATATACAAGGTAGTGATTACAGTTAATACAAATATATTGTATTCTTTAAAATTCTAGAAGAATAGATGTTAGGTATTCTTACCACTAAAAGGTTCCTTAGATAAAGTTTTTACTATGTAGCTCGCTTTAGAGAATACACTGTTGTAGTTGGAATGAGAATGGTCCCCCATAGCCTAATGTATTTTCATTCTTAGTCCCCAGATGATGAACTGTTTGGAGGTATGGCCCTGTTGGAGGACATATGTCACTGGGAGGGGACTTTGAGGTTTCCAAAGCTCATGGCAGGGCCAGTGTGTCTTGCTTTCTGCCAACTGCCTGTGTATCAGGATATAGCTTTCAGTTACTTCTCCAGCACCATGCCTGCCTGCCTGCTATCATGCTGCCTACCATGATGATGAGTAATGAACCTTCTGAAGCTATAAGCCAGCCCTCAACTAAATGCTGTCTTTTTAAGGAGTTGCCTTGATAATTGTGTCTTCTCCCACCAAGAGAACCATAACTAAGATATTCACTATCTGGGTGTATTTCAGAATATATACCACCGAAGTGCACTCCATTTTACCAGCTAATTAAAATATGAAATGAAAATATTCACCAATATTTTTATATAAAATCTCATTTAATTTTATAAAGTGCGTTGACATTAAATAGTTTCACTATCCTTACACAAAAGAGTAAATTTGGATAACTACTAAGTTAAACATGATACAGTGAAAGAGATTGAAGCTTATATTGAACCAGGGTCTGTGTTTCTTGAAACCCCTTCCAGCTAATTATTTTCTAGTTTGGTGTCTACCATATTTCACGGGTAGCAAAGCTTTTCTCTTATGGAATACTTTTTACTTTTCATTTTGCTTATATTTTCCAAACATACTTCCCAGGCTCTCAACTTAAAATATATATTTGTTCCATCCTCCCTCTCCTCCCCTGGATTCCTGGAGCTTGGCCTGGTGCTTGGTTGTGGATCTCTGCAACTGGTTCCATCAGTTACTGGATAAAGGGTATATGATGACAGTATTCGCTAATCTGATGACAGGGAAAGTTGAGTAGAGAATGTATGAGTCAGAGAGGTCAGATCATGAAGAGGAAATCTACAGAGACAGCTGGACCAAGCTCATGGGAATTCATAAACCCTAGACTGACAACTGTGGAGCCTCCAAGGGACTGAAGTAGGCCCTCTACATATGAAGACAGTTGTGTAGCTTGGTCTGTCTGAGGGGTCCCTGGAAGTAGGACCAGGTTTATCTCTAGTGCCTAAGCTAGCTTGTTGGAGCCCATTCCCTATGCCAGGATATCATGCTCAGCCTTAATGCAGAGGGGAAGGACTTGGTCCTCCCTCAACTTAATGAACCAGGTTTGTTGATTCCCCGTGGGAGCCCTTACCCTTTGAGAGGAGAAGATGGGGGGTGATCTGGGAGGGAAGTGAGGAGGAACAGAGGGGTTTGGAGTGGGAGTGGGAGCTGTAATTGGAATGAAAAATGAAATTTAAAATACACACACACACACACACACATATATATATATATATATATATATATATATATATATATTCAACTTCAAAGAACAAGTATTGAATTCCAAATGTAGCAGTCTTTCCAAATACGTTAACAAAATGCATGTTCCTTGCTTGTGGAGAATACAATATCTCTCTCGTGTTCATAGAACATACCAAAAAGACAGCAATTCTAGATTTAGCATTGGAGGGTCTTCCTCATCAACTTTCAATAACATTTGTTTATTGCTGTCGTACTATGGCACTAGCCCTATCATGGTGGGGTCAGATGTTTTGTGCTGTTTCAAAAGTGTCTACTGTGGTTCTATTTACATGCAGAGAGAGTCTTGTGCTTCTTAAAAGAAAGAGTTAAAATTATCCATAGGCTCTCTTCAGTGAGGTATCAATGCTTTGACTCTTGGTCAAAAAGAGGAATTGTCTCTGAGAGACAAAGTATATACACTGGATCTCACACAGAAAGATGAGAAAATGTAAATTAATTTCCGACAACAGTTTTTGTTTGAATATTTCAGTAGATGAGTTAGATTTTTTCTGTGTCACTGTACAAATGCTATGTATTCTAGAAATATTACAGACAAGGAATTTTAAAGAACATTTCACTTCATTTAAATTTAATTTTCCTTTTAATCGGAACATCTTGATTCTAATTCTGGACTCTCCAGGGAGTGTACTTATAAAAACTATTTCTGAAGTTTGGTGGTCAACAGAATTACAGTTGAAAGTTTTGGACTAGATATTTTTGCATTTTCCAAATAGAGTTTGACATTTCTTTTTTGCTCGTTAAATCTTGCTAAAATATGTATAACCTCCTCACAGACTTCCAACCTGTATGCTGAAAGAAAGGTAAGGTAAGTTATTATAACTTAGATAGATGTATTATGATTTAGAAGTATTTGAAAAAAGCATGTACAGTATATATATAATATATGTTTATTATGGTCAATATATACGTCAAATGTACGTACTTATATTTAAACCCAAAATAACATTTTAACTCATTAGACAAAAGTGACTAGTGCAACTTAACAAAAGAAACTGAAAAAAAATACATTTATTGCAATGGGGCATATGTATTCAGTTTGTCAGTTCTCCCCTTAGAACCAGTATTATCTTCACAACACAGAAGATCATACCTTTTACAAAATGTTCATGCAGAAAAAGAAGACACTCATGCTCTCTTTGATGGGGAATGTTCCAAGATAAATCTGCATCCCCGAATTTGTCCCTGGCCTTGCCAGAGGAGCAAGCACAGGACTCCATGTGTAGTATACTTTGTTTACCATCCAACAGGGTTTTTTTTTTCCAGGACCTCAGCTTACTCCTCAAGGTCAAATTGACAAAAAAAAAAAAGGAAGTTATTTGATATACACAAAGAAGAATGAAGAAACGTGTGTGAGGATATTATTTGTGTTACTTATGTATTTGTTTCCTTGCTTGTTTGTGTGTTTGTTGGGATGCAGGAAATTACACACAAAACACTTTAGACACTTGATAATTGCTAAAGCACAGAACTACAGAGATACATCCAGCCTTCATTATTAGCATTTTATTATTTATTTATTCAGACAGGAAATTTCTAAGTTCCTTGAGTTATTGTTTATCCTCCCATCTCAGTGTCCAGACTCAATGGAGAATATACAAGTATATACAACATTCCATTATAAGCACATGATAACTAAGATGAAGCCCTTGACTCCTTGCATTGTGATCACCATGCTACTTTGTTAAAAAAAAAAGGTTTTGAGTCCTCTCTGTATGAATTGTCATATGTATTATTGGATACAGCAGAGAAAAGAATTTTTTTTCAAATATTTATTTATTATGCATACAATATTCTGTCTGTATGTATGTCTGCAGGCCAGAAGAGGGCACCAGACCTCATTACAGATGGTTGTGAGCCACCATGTGGTTGCTGGGAATTGAACTCAGGACCTTTGCAAGAGCAGGAAATGCTCTTAACCTCTGAGCCATCACTTCAGCCCCAGAGAAAAGAATTTAACTGAGTTTTTTATGAACACAGTTTTGTGTACATTTGCAAGACAGTGAAGCAGTAAATGGTATTTATAATACCTGAAGGATAATGCTTAAGAACTCATCCCATAATGCCAGATACACATGAGTTTGAGTCCAGACCTGGTCACTTAGGAAGTTCTATGAATTAAAAACAGTCTTCATGTATTAGTCAATTAAACTGACAGTATTGAATAAAATGATATATTAGCTATTTTCATCATATATGACACATGATAAGTCATTATTAAAATGAAAGCTTTTATTTATAAGAAAACATATCAAATAAATATATTGCTAAGTAAATTCAGAATGGACATTATTTTCTATTATGAAACAGACTTACATAAGCGTTTCATTTAAAGTTTGTCTTTCCTGGCTATTTCTCCATCTGTTCTACTTAGAGCTGCTATTCCTTAGAAAGTTTAGGAAGCTCTGAAAAAAGAAAAGCTTGGCACTATTTTTTCTCTAAGTATTTTTATTATCTTGTCTTTGCAGTCTTGCTATTATAAGTTTTACCATCATCTTGTTCTTGAATGACTAGACTAAGTCTGATAAAATGGCTAGTGATCACTGTTCTATGCAAATAAATAAATAAATACAAATAAATAAAATAAACCACTGACAGAAATGAATTCAGGAAGGAAAAATTTTTCACTGCACAATTTACCATTCTCATAAAGAGGAGTCATGGCAGGAACTTGTACAGAAGCTGAAGCAATACATATAGAGGAATGTTGCTCCCTGGCTTTCTAACACTGACTTGGTCAACTACTTTTATACTTCTCTTGCCCAAATGCAGACTGATGGTTCCCCCACAGTTGCGGGACCCTCCTGTAACAATTAACAATGAACTAAATGCTTACAGACATTGTCACAAGCCCATATGGTCTGGAAAATTTCTCAGTAGATGATCTATCATTATAAATGGCTCAAGGTCTGTGTATTGAAAGATAAAGCTATGACAATACCTAAACTTCAAATTGAGAAACCACATTAGATATCAGAATGTCTGGTCACTCATTAATAGATTGCAAAATCTTATTTTGGAATAAGAAACCTACTTTTTTATCTTGTATAATATTAAATAGTCAAAAATACTGTGTCAACTTTTTAAATTAATTTAATTTGTTCTTAGATAATTTCAAACAATGAATATGTGATGTACTAAATGGTATTTATAACCCTATCATATTTTCCTGATGGATAATGCTTAAGAACTCATCCTATACAGCCAGATACCCATGAGTCTAAGACTTGACCTGGTCACTTATGAAGCGTCCGTGAATTAATAAACTCTTCATTAGTCACTTATTAGTCAGTTAAATTGGTAATATTAAATAAAACTATTTACATTATATAAGCTATATACATTTACTATGTATTTATTATAAATTATATTGTTTCATTTATTATACATTATATAATACTATTTTCATTGTATATGGCATTTGCATCCCTACCCTCTGTTATTTTCCTATCGGCCCTGTTCACACTGGATCTTCCAAAAGATCGTTCTTTCATGCTCATGTGTATTTGCTGTGTGACAAGTTAAATTTAACAAGGGTTATCTGTGTGACCACGCATTTGGACCTATCTGTTGGCGACTAGAGGACATAGTAGTGGATATACTACAGCAGCGGGTAGACAACAGTAGCCAGTATTGAAACATTAAAGAATGTCTCTCTATGACTCCCTACCCATCCTGACTCACTGTTGACAGGGCTTGTCTTTTGTGGGTTCAGGGTAGTAATCAGCCTTTCTGTGATGTAATGACTCTAATAGTTGTATCAAGTCTACAGAATGGCAGTTTTCAGCCTTTCACCATAAAAGCTAGTATGAATTTCTCACCCTTTTTTCAGCAATGGTACCTAAACCTTAGAAGATATTATATAAATATCTTGTTTAGGCTCAGCCCTCAACAGTCACTTAATCTCAACAGTTTGGATGCCATCAATTCCTGCATTCACCCCCAATTTCTTTTAAATAAGGTTTTTTTCTGATTAAGTCTGGAAAAGCTTGTGTCTATGATATAATATTTAAAAGACATTTGATGATATGTAAGTTTTGTTCAACAACTATAATAAGAGGCAACATTTTATTTAAGACAAAAAACTTTACTTGCAGATATTCTTTTTTAACGTATCAGAAGCAAAATCTGTTCTGCCATCTGAATTAATACAGAGAGAGGATTCAAAGGTTACTAGAAAGGGCATTGACTCAGAGCAAAAAGACTTTCATAATTCAAATGTTAATGGCAGTAGGTTATACTATAATTAAATGAAGGGTCCTAGAACCTTCGCTATCTATTGCCTAATATTTTGCAGATTCATTCCCACTAGGGATTTAACCTGGTTTTTAGCACTAACAAATTGAAATCTATTAGCTAAGGCTTTTTTCTTGTGGCCGACAAGACACCGTCAGCTCCAAAGTGGTCCCCTTAGTCAACATTTTGCTTCCTTTACCCCAATTTCTGTACCACAAAAATATACTGTAAGATATTTCTTGGATGTGTTAGTATATTAACTTACACAGATTGAAATATGTATAGATTTCTATGCCTAAGAAATTTTCTCTTTCTGTGTCTTTCCATATCCATTCATCTTTGACGTTGTAGTAAAGGACAACGACATTTTATTAATTCAAATAGGGGTGCACCTTGATATAATCTCAATTCCAAACTTTGAAAGTAACACAGATGTTAATGTCACAGGAGTCACAGAATCTTCTATGTAAGGGGTTCCTCTCATTGGCAAAATAATTTTAAAATAGATTAGGAAGGATAGATGAATGCAATTTTACAGAGGTGCTTGAAATTTATCTCTTTTAGTTACTTGATCTCTTTTCTGCCAGGCTATCACTGACCACTGATCATAACATTTATCTCAGAGGAAGCTGACATTTTGATATTCATAAGCCTCTACTGGTCCCTAGAAGGCCTAAGGCTTCTTAGGGCCCATCATTTCCATTCTTCTTCAATAGCACTCTCTGTCACTAAGAACATAATAAATTCTTCTCACTACAGATTCTGGTTGCAACTGTTTCTGAAGTTCAATGGGTAAACCTACTCTGGGTTTTTCTTATACATTTTAATCCAATTATGATATTTCCATGACTTTTACTATGGAGATTAAGCATTCTACTAGAGCAAGAAGTATATTCTTTGAATGCTAAGAATCGTGATCTGAAACTACAAGTTACTCAACTAATTTTTATTTTTATACTCTATTGGTTATCCTCAAGCCAAATAGTTACTTTCCTTATATCACACTAATGTTTTCTTTGAGCTTGAATTCTTATTTTGCTCTTTGTACCACTAGTGTTTTATAACTCTAACTGTATAGTAGGTTTCATATAAACAGGGATTTGTTTTAGCTTTATCAAAAACATCATTCAATTGTCAGCATATCTTGAGGAATTTTGCATCAAGCATCTCACTGAAAACTTGAAGCAAAATGTTATCTATACTACCTATATTCTCAAGAAATGTCTATTATCAAGTGGACACAGTCATGTAAGTAGTGTACTTGATTGTGACATTTAGTCTTCATTGTCAACTGCCTATATATGTCTGTGAGGATGTTTCCACAGAAGATTGAAGAAGAAAGGCCAACCCCTGAATGTATGTGCAAGAGCCCCTGGGCTAGGGTCCTAAACTAAGTAAATCTAAGAGATTAAAGTGCACACCCATACTCATCTCTCTTTGCTATGAAAGCAAAGAACACAACTACTTTATTTTCCTGTTGTCACTCTGACAATACATTAGCCACCACACCTTCCCTACTGAAATGCACTATGCCATCAAAATTTGATCCCCAACACGCCCTCCCTTCCTTAAGTCACTGACATCAGTCATTTTGTCACAACAATAACAAAAGTGCTCACTGTCACAAGTAAGATGACAGAGTAGAGCTTGGTACTTAGTGCTAGCTTCAGGGCTCTTTCTCTACTTCATAGCTGTGAAGTCACCCAGAAAATTTAAGTTTCTCATTTGTAAAACAGGTAAAAATGTAATGTGTGAGATAGATAGAAAAATAAGGCAAATATTAACTTTTAAGTAATGGACAGGGTATCTTGGAAAATATTCACTGTGATTATTGGGAGAGAGCATTAACTATTATTATATCTTTATAAAACTCTATAAAACTGTTTAACTAAAGGTAATAACAAAATCACAAGAAAATGTTTAATTTTGGATGTAAATTTCAAGTCAATGAATAATTGTGAAAGGGCACAAAGTGACACAATTACCTACTGTCTCTGCCTGTATTTTTTTCATAATCCAGAGCTGAAAAAGAAAGGAAATTTTATATAAGTTAGTAATAACAAATGTTGAAATATCAACATAAAAGTAATACTGTTTTCCCATTCCTAACAAAATAAAAATCAAGCTCTTACCATGAGAAACCAGCCTCAACTGCATCATTATTAAAAGTGAGAAGACTTTTGCAGGTATTTGCAAGTATTATGAATAGTATTATCAAAATTGAGTCCAAAGTTAAAAAATAAGTAACATTTGAAGCTTTAAGGAAATGCTTCTGTCAATTAATGCCATCAAAACAATACACCAAGAGTATAGTTCCTACTACTGGAAAAATGAATTGTTTACACAGTTTTAGTGGAATGAAGCTGAAGAAAACAGGGCTGAATGGGTTCATAATGAAGTAACAGAGACCCAAGTAATGGGTTTTCAGTGAGATGCTTGATGCAAAAGTCCTCAACCCAAAACATGTTTATAGGATTGTGTAGGAATGTAATTGCACAGATCATTTCTTTCAATTATGGAAAACTTTAAATTAAGGTGTTAGGAGTCCAGAGAATTATTGAATCTAGCTAGCATTCCTAATAGGTTCTCTTACCATCTTTTTACTTTGATTTTGACCAAATTTGAATAATTTTTATTTTAGGACACCAATTATTATATCTAATGTATAAATAATAATTTAGTCAATATGATTTCTAAGAGTTTCATTACTATCCAACTTTGGAGACATGGAGCTCTATGCAGTCTGAAAAGTTCTCATTATACCACCTGATCAAATAAAGTTTGAAATATTATGTAAAATTTGGCAAGCAAAATAGATTTTTAAATATCTCAGAAGAACAGTAGCAGAGATGAACAAATACTCTTTGGTGGTATATTACTGGTAGTTTTTAGAAGACAAATTTCATACAACTGCATAAAAGTTGACATATATTAAAGGTGATTGCCTTTGCTATGGCTTTGCTGCCTTATATTCTTTGTAGATGCTTTGTGAGCATCCATTCTTTGTATGGAGGTCGATGACAGTTAATAATCTAGGTGCTACGAATGCCACCAGAAGAAATCTTAACCAGCTTCAAATTATGTGAGCTATAGCAACAACTGTCCTGATAAAATATGCCCCCTTATGTAATAGTGGCATGAATATTATGGAAGTAGCCAACGATTTTATGATTGGATTCAAGGAAAGCTCCCTGAGGTGAAACTCAAACCGGAAACCATTATCATGTCCAAGATTCTGCGGACACAGAGGTCACAAACCCTAAGGGAGACTTTAATACCACTCTGCTAAAGGGACATATGTAAGGAACTAGAATGAGTTATTTGCATACTCATAGATTAATGTATCTCTCAACCCTCATCAGATGAAATTCTTCTTGTAGCTAACAGCAGTTAACCTGGAGATCCACTATTGTTCAATATGTAGAGAATAAGAGACTCAACAATAAAAATAACGTCTATTTCACCCATCTCTTCCCATGCTTGAAGACCATCATGGAAGAGGGTGCTCAAAGATTCAGACCTAGAGGTGGAAAATAACTAAAAGGCAACAGTGTCTTGTGAAGACAACAGGGCAGTTGCACATATGGATTCAGTTGTGACAGTATGCACAGCATCTGTGGAATCTGATGCCTGGCGAGATCTAAGCATGGAAGTAGGGAGGTGAACACATAGTCCACCTCTGGCTGAAATGTTAGTAGTGTTAGTAGTACATGATAGCTGATGAAGAAGGCGATTCAGTCTTATCAGTCAAACTCCAATGAAGGCTCTAAAACTCAAGATTATTTGGGAATCACATACTGAATTTGGTGGATTTAAAACATACATACATACACACATATGCACGCACACACACACACACACACACATACACACACACACGAAGTGGGGGATGGGAATTGGGTAGGTAGCAATAATGAGTGTGGAAGCAATTAAATATGATTAAATAGCCTGTAAAAAATTCTCAAAGAATTAATAAAAATATTAGCTCTGTCTCTCTGCCTGTGACTTGATACCTAAGAAGTACTTGTTTTAAAAAAATGGGGTGCAACTAAATTTGGGGTGTATATGTTTAGAACCGTAATTATATGTTTATATGTGGTGCATTGTTTACTAGGTCAGAATGAAATGACTCTCTTTATCTTTTCTGAGCAATGCCCTGAAATCTATGTTGTCAGATATTCAGGGTAGGAACAATTACTTGTTTCCCATCTTATTTGCTTGGAATAGTTTCCATTCAGTCACTCTAAATGTACTATTTATTGGAGAGAGGGGTGAGTTCTCTATCATATTGACCACAATGAGACAGAATTTTTTCTCTATTCCAATCATTTAATTTGTGTATTTGTTTGAACTGAGTGCATTAGTATTAAGAGTTATTATTGGACATTTTCTCCAACATTCTCACTAGGGATATCTTGGAGGTTATAAATTCTGTTAAGCTGCTTTCATCATGGAAAATTTCTCCTTCTCTGCCAATTATTGTGGATAGATTTTCTGGATAAAATAGCCTGGATTGGCATCTGTGATCTTTCAGAACTTGAATCACATGGCTCCATGATCTGGCCTTTAAGCCTTCTACTGAGACTGTATTTATGTACAGTGTGGACCTGTTCTCTTGCAGATTCCAATATCCTTTGTCTTATATTTAGTGGTTTCCTTATATAATATGAAGAGTTTACTTTATGGTTCTATCTATGCTGTATTTGATGTGTTTCTTGAACTTGGATGAGCATCTCTTGCCAGATTTGGGAAATTTTCTTCTGTGATTTTGTTGGAAATGTTCTCTATGACTTTAACCTAGAATTCATCTCGTGTTTCTAAACCCTCAATTCATACTTTTAGTCATGGTGTGCCCTACCCCATTCACCATTTTATAAAACTTATCATATTTAAATTGATGATCAAATTCTTTGATACTGTTTTCAAGCTCTGATGTTCTGTCTTCCTCATGGCCCCATTCTGTTGGTGAGTCTTTGTGATGAGCTTTTTCTTTGACTTACTGAAAAGCTAATTTTTAATTGTTACTTCATCATTTTATTTCTTTAGTATTTCTCTTTATTGAATTCTGTTTTCATATCCTGAATTGCCAGCCTGCTTCATTTTGTGTGTGTGTGTGTGTGTGTGTGTGTGTGTGTGTGTGTGTGTGTGTTTTAGACTTCAGTTTGGGGTTTGCTCCTACCCTTTTCAATTCTTTTGGAAGTTTATTTTGGTCTTTTGTTTTCCTTTCTTTTCATTCATTGAACTCTTTGAAGACGTTTATAGCTTTTTTTTGTGTGTGTCTTGAATGTTGTCTTGGTTGTTATCATTACTATGGGGTTGGTTATTTGGAGATAGGATATATTCTCTTGGTTTACATATCACTTATGTTTATGCAATGGGACCTGGGTATTTGGAGTTAAGTTGTTGCATAGAGCTTTAAATATGAATTTCAAGCCCTTCTATGTTGAATAAGTATATGGATATGAATTATCTATATATCCGTATATTCACTGTTATCTTAACTTGACTGGTATTAGATAAACTATGAAATGCTTAAATCTCAATATTTGGGTATCTAGGAACCCAGACATTTAGGTAGGTTGCTGGCTATGCATTTTGTAGAGCTTTGGCTAATACCCTAGACCTTGTAGGCTCCTATTCAGTATAAAGTAGTAGCTGGAATGACCCGGAAGAGGAAAGAGCCATGCAGTATTTTAGGGAGTACTGAGAAAGCATGACTGAGAATAAGAGAAACAAGGATATTATATGGTCTTGTGCAAATTCTGCAGGTTCATGGAAGGGCTGCAAGTGAAGTTTATGATTCTTTCTAGGGGAAATGTCTGAGAAGAACAACAGCAGAGGTACTTACTGCACTCCTTGTAGCTGCTTGAGGATCCCTCGAGAGCAGTGGGCAGTTTAAGAGAATCCCAAGAGAAAGGAATTAAAAGACCTGGAACAGATGGGTTGCTGAGGCATAATGTGGTATGTCATTGGTCAGTCCACTTATTTTGAGACAGTTTCTTACTGAATAGAACTTGCTAAGTTACCTAGGCATGCCAGCCAGTGAAACTCAGAGATCCATCTATCTTTTGCATAACCAACACTGCAATAATAAGTGAATGCCACCAATCTGTGTTAGCACAACCAGCTTTTAAGATGTGAGCAATACAAGGGAAACACTTCACTGAGCTTTCTGTCCAGTTCTGGGACTTTTAAAATATTATAGTCCTTCCAAATATGTCTTTCCATTTCTAGGCTCAAAAATTATTTATCTTGAGATTCTCTTTCCCTTTCTTTTCTAGAATTTGCAAGTAAGTAGACCTTTTCTTAGATTCAAACCTGTTTTTGTGATGTTATCTCCTCTTCCTGGAGAAAGGGCATTGACCTCTAGAAAAGATTTTTGCATTTTTGACTCAGCTCCAAAATAGCAATTAGTGGTTTGTTAAATTTCCTGTTCTAATTTATTACCAATATACCCTTTGTTTCTTTAGTCTTGCTTTCAAGCTCTCTCTCTTTCTATTAAATACCAAGATAGTAAGCAAAATGCACCATTATTTAAACATCACAATTTCAACCATCCAAATAGCAGTGGTTATTGGTACAATGATACTGCCACAAAACTTGTTTCAACACAAAATTCTACTCTATGGTTCATTCAAGAAAAATTTAATAGATAGAAAATTATTTATTTTAATCTACTTAATTGTCTATTTTATCCTTGCTATTGAAAGTAATCTGATCTACAAATAATTCATCAATACTTGAGTTCTGTATTTTAAATATAAGGTCTTAGATGAAATAGCTTATAATTTAAGAGAATACATTCACAAAACCAAGAATATTTAATACAAAACCAAGAATATTAAAATACACATTAACAGTTTTTATGTAAAACCTAGTTAATAACCACAATTCTAAAGAGGATGAGTTTTTAAATTAATTATTATTCTTTGTTTAATTAATACATAAATACAATGCATTTAGATCATACCCACCCAATTTATTCTTTTCAACATCTCAGGAATTTCTCTATAATCTTCCCAATTTCAAAGCAACAACTTCTTTTTTCTTCTTTCTCTTTCTCTCTTCTTGTTCTTTTCTATAAATTACTCAATATAATTAATGATGCTGTGCTATTGGCTAGATTGATATCAACTTGATACAAACTGTAGTCATCTGAAATGAAAGTATCGTGGTTGAGAAAATGTCTCCCTAAGATAAGGCTGTAGGCCAGCCTGTAGATTGATGTAGTGATTGATGGGGGATGGTACAGCCCCTTGTAGGTGAGGCTAACCTAGGCTGATGGTCCTGGGTTCTATAAGAAAGCAGGTTGAAAGAAAGCCATGTGGAGCATGTCAGTAAGCATCATATATATTTATATTTATAGCATTTATAGCCGCTGCATAAACTCTAGGTTCTTGCCATGTTTGAGTTCCTGTCTTGGCTTCCATCAGTAATGGACTACAATGTGTAAGCCCAATAAACACTTTCTTCCCCAACCAGCTTTTTCATCATGGTGTTTCACTGAAGCAATAGAAACCCTAACTAAGACAAATGTCCATATATTCATGGGTATAAGGCCATCTAATAGAGCATGGGAAATATATCATGTGTCACACGAGTGAAGAAAACAGACTTTCACTCCCTCTGCAGTCATCACCTGCCCGAATCACATTCATAGTGGAAGGATCTCATTAGTCTTTTTCCTATCTATGTTGATAGAATCATCTGTCTTTAATCCTGCAAAGACTTTCTGCAGATAACCAGTAAAGTCACGAATACATGAATGAAACTGTCCTGTCATGTCTAGTAGATACTATTTTACCCCAGTCCACCCCCAAGATTTGGCTCTTACAGTTTTTCTACCCTCCTTTCAGGGATGGTCCACAAATCTTACTGGGGAGTGGCATAATAAAAATCTCTCCTTTGGTGCTAAGAACTCCACAGTCACTTATTCTCTACATTGTCATATACTTTGTTTTTATTAACTGTCATCTACTACATCAATAAATTTCTTTAATGAGGGTGAGAATTGTATTGATCTATGAGTGCAAGAATATGTATTTTAAAGGTAGTTTAATGCTATGCACCTTTGGCAAAAGAAGTGTAGCATGATTTCTTTTAGGGACTATGACCTCAACCTCATGGCTTCATAGCCAACACTAAAGCACCAGGAGTGTGTTCTATCTTATGCAGTGGGTATATGTCTATTAGAAATTTGTTGGTTACTTTCATAAAATCCATATCGCTGTTATACCAATTGGCCGCCTTGTCATGTCAATCTTTCTTATAGCTCACCAATTTCACAGCATGGAAAGACCATTAATGACTTCTCTTCTCCAGTGGTCAAGGATCTTACCATCAAGTTCTCGTGGATAACTAAGAGTTATATCAATACCCTCTATTGTTTTAGTATACATTTTAAGAAAATACTTAATTTTATTCAGCCATAAAAAATGAACTGATGAAACTTGTGATAAAATGGACACAACTTAAAAATATTACACCAAGTGATGTAATTCACAGTCTGAAAACAAATTAAAATGAAACACATCTTAAGATCTATTCTAGTAATCTGAGCCAGGGCATAAATTGTTACATGACAAAACTGAAATAAAATTCTTTAAGAGGTCTTCCCTGATCACTATTAAACTCAGATTTCTAAGTTCATACTTGGTATGACTTATATTTAGACATGTAGGAAGATTCAGTATCCTATCCTAAAAAAATAGACTTATTTTTTTCAGTTCCTGCCTATCCTGTGAACTGATGGAGAATTAGCTAAAATAGCTAAAATAGGGTGAAAATTGGACATCATGGTATAAAATTATGCATATTAATGTTTCTAAACACAAAAAGGACTATTTAGTTAACTATTAATTCACACTTATGATTGAATTAATCTATTATTTTGATGTGGGATTCCCTTCTGTATGCTATGATTACCATTAATGAATAAATAAACTGTTTCGGACCTATAGCAGGGCAGGATTATCTAGTCAGGGAAAACTAAACTGAATGCTGGGAGGAGGAAGGCAGAGTCAGAGAGAAGCCATATAGCCCGGCTAGAGACAGACACCAGAACTTTAGCCAATAAACCATAGCCATGTGGCAATACACAGATTACTAGAAATGGGTTAAATTAATATAAAAGACTTAGTCAATAAGAAGCTAGAGCTAATGGGACAAGCAGTGTTTTAAATAATATTGCTTCTGTGTGTTTATTTTGGGTCTGAGCTGCCAAGCAGCCAGAAACCAACAAGCGGCCCTCCTGCAACATTAGTTCATTTGAATTGTTTTACTAATTAAGTAACAAAACAAACAGATAAAACTGGCAAAGTAATAGAGAAATTAGAGAAGTCATGTTACCCATTAGTATTCAATGGAAACAATTCTTTTTCTTACTAAAAACAGAACCACCTGTCTTCAGTCCTTGGTCTCTGTGATAATGAGAGAAGGAGTACGTTCAGTAATGGAAATAAGCTTTGGATGAGCCAATGAGCACACTTGGTAGCAAGACTACAGACCCAAGTTGGATCCTCAAAACACACATGGTGGAAAAAGAGAACCAAACCAAGTCCTGTGGGTTGACCACTTGTCTCCATCCAATCACTGTGGTACAAATGCATGGACACACACACACACACACACTAACTTAATAATTTAATTATCATTAAATTAAATTACACACTAATTTAATATTTAATTAAAAATAAGTCCTGATTTTAATTACCAGATTCTACTCCCTAAACTACAACTTAGCACACATAGGATAGAGAGGACATCACTTGATCCTAAATCAAGGCTAATTCTAATACTTTCCAGGTCTGTGAGACAAGAAAAGTCTATTTTGCTTAAACCATCATGTATGATTCTGCACCAAAGGCTGATTAAATGTTCTATTTAATAGTTTGGTCTATCTGTTTTCCAAGCAAGTCTACCAACTTTCCAAACAGTTTTGTACTTGGGCCGAAAGTCAATATATTAAGCTAATGTCTCTGGTCTTCAGAAGACTTTCTGTGAGGGGAGCGCTAAGTGATCAATTCCACTTTCACAGCTAAGATCAAACAGAAATCTCCATTCCTGAACAAATTACATGCCCTACAAATACGAAAAGATTGGAAAACCACAGAAGTGTTTATGTTTGTCTAACTGGATAATAGATATATGGATGCATGTAGAAGCAAGGGAAAATGGGGAAATCAGCTTGCAACTTTCAAAAATCTCGTTAAACTGGAGCTAAAGCCATCAAACTAATCTGCATTGTTAGTAGCACATTTCAAGAAATGGCGTATCTAAGCATCAGATTTCATTGTTTGACATGGTGCATCACACACCATTTAGGAAATGCCTGGAAAATCGTGAGATAAAATTCTATTGGCATTGGTTATTTATTAGTGGACAGTGATTGCAGAGAATAAAGAGAAGGTGTCCTAGTCTTTGATTACAGAAATGATTTGGTTCAAGAACGGACTAAACGCTTGCTCCTTATCCACTCCTGTCTATCTCTGACATCATAAATTCCTTGAAGCAGGGTCTATTCACAGGTGTCCTTTTGCTCTCAGCACATCACTCAGAGAGTGGAAAGGAGATGATTGTAAGCACAGTGCAAGCTGTCTGAATTAATGTGCGCAAAATAAATGGATGAGTAAATGGGATTAGCTTCCACAAAATTTGGCTGAGTTTCCTTATATCTTACTCTCAGGTCACCAAAATAATAAATGTCCTTCAGATGTTCACTTGAAAAATTCTGACTAAACTGCAGAACTGCATATTTTATCTCACAGTGACAGCATTCGCTGTCACCTGGGGCATGACCATTTAGGATAACGCTGCTATTTAAAAATCATCCTAACAAGAATGCAGCTGCCCATTAAAGAGTCATCTAATCTGCACCCACCATTCCAGACATGTGCTAAATAAATATGCAAATAGATGTCCTGCCAGGCAACTCGTCCAGAATGAAACTCACCTAAATTAGGTTAGTTAACCAATATCTTAAATAGACCATCAGTGTTTGTAACCAACAATGTGTTATCATACATTTCAATTTCTTTTAGTTTTTCCTCTTTTTGGAAATTGTCGAAATATGTGAATTTTCTAAAATAAAACAGGTACTTTTCAAAGAAACTTCTTTGTAAATCTAGGTTTTGTTTTTTACAACTTATGGAAAATGAAATAAATGCAAACAGCATATTACTGAAAAATATAAATCACTATTCATAATTGCGAATATTTCAAGACATTGGAAGGAAATTATTTGGAATTTTGGAGGTAAGATTAAATTCAGTACGAGAGAACTCAGAGTGCCCTTGGACCTCAAGTTTCTTGTTCTCAGGATAGAGCCAAGCTAGCACGTAAGGACAGCAAACAAACAATTTCCCTTTAAATGAAAAGTCAAAGCTTTTTGCATTTACTCAAAGAAACGAGCTAACCTAAATCATTTAGTCTTCTTAGACTAATTGTCTCAGTTTGGATTTTACAGGGCAGAGTGAAAGCGAAGATGAGGAAAGCAGGTTTCTAATAGGTTTAATTGTTTTTGTTACTTATACTTGTATGACTCCCGCAAACATTAAGCCACCTTTGTACTAAGTACATTGCTGGCAGTACACCATTGTAGATTGAAGGAGTTGTAGTTGGGTTATTGTTTAGCTTTCTCCTTTGATAAAATTGAGTATCATCTGGTATCATGAGCCCATAGGGGTAAAGGATTCAGATAGGTACCAATTCTACTTCTCCATATTCAATATAGGTGTTATCTTCATCAATAGGTCCTTGTGAAGAGTAAACTAAGTTGTGGCAACAGCCAGGGATGTTTGAGGGTTCCCATGGGAACTGTTCGGCTATAAATTAAATTATATGTAACCCATTTCCAGTACCAGGAACTTTATTTATTGATAATTGTTGTCCAATTGGGGCTTTGTCTTAATCATTGCTTGGTGATTTCATTTAAATCACCTTTATATATATTATTATATTATATAGTATAATATATTAGGAAGCTTCTACTGTATTAGGTTTCCATATGACCACATAAATGGCTCTTAATTTTAGTTGCCTTTCCCCTATTCTTATCTTCTCCTTCTTTACCCACCTTCCTCACAAACTGATCCTCTCATTCCAGCTGCCTCCATCCATCTATAACTCTCCTATTTCCCTTGCCTAGAAAGACAGATACCACCCCATCTAGTACCTTACTCTACACCTAATATCTGAAGTTCTGTAGATTGCAGCTTGCTCATCATTGAATTAACAGCTAAGATCCACATATAAGCCAATACATACCATCTTTGTCTTTATGGGTCTAGAGTGCATCACTCGGAGATTTTTTCCCACTTGCCTCAATTTTCCTTAAAATTTCATAATTACATTTTTTTAAAGTTGAGGAGTAATCAATTGCATAAAGGCACCACATCTCCATTAACTATTTTTCTGTTGGTTGTCAGAAGGTTGTTTGCAATTTCTGCCTAATATAAATAAAACGTGAATGAACATGATCGAGCAAGCATCTTTATAGTACAATTAAGTGATATAGTTGGTTTGGGGGGTAAATCAATTTCCATCTTCCTGAGAAGCTACAACACTGATTTCCAAGAGGCTAAGCAAGTTTACACTCTCACCAACAGTGAACGAGTGTTCTCCTTACTCCCCATCCTAAATAACATGAGCTCTCTTTTGTTTTCCTGTTCTTGCTTATTCTGCCTGGTGTCATATGAAAGTTCAAAGTAATTTAGATTTACATTTCTCTGATGACTAAAGATGTTGAACATTTCTTTCGGTATTTCTCATTCATTTGAGTTCTCTCTTTTGAAAACTCTGTTTAGACCCAGACAAAATTTTTAATTGGGTTATTTGTTATCTCAGTTTCCAGCATTACACACACACACACACATATATATATATATATGAATATGATTTTATTTATTCATTATATATACAGTTTGCCTGTATGCCAGAAGAGGGCACCAGATCTCATCATAATGTTTGTGAGCCACCATATGGTTGCTGGGAAATTAAACTCAACACCTCTGGAAGAACAGTCAGTGCTCTAAACCTCTGAGCCATCTCTCCAGCTAGTTACATATTTTTGATATTTGCCCTATATCAGATGTGGAGATGGCAAAATTATCATTCTGTAGGCTATCTCTTTGAATTATGAAGTCCTTTGCCAGACAGAAGCTTCTCAGTTTCATCTGGTTCCATTTATTAATTGCAGATCTTAATGCTTCTGCTATTGATGTTCTACATAGAAAGGCTTTTCCTGTGCCAATGAATTCAAGACTGTTTTTCAGTTTCTCTGATACGTAATTCAGCATATCTAGTATTATGTTAAGGTCTTTGTTCCATTTGCAGTTGAGTTTTGTGCAGGGTGTTAAATAGAACCTATTTGGATTCTGTTACAATCAGTTTAACCAGAACCATTTATTGAATATGCCACTCTTTTTCCAGTGTGTATTTCTGACTTCTTAATCAAAAGTCAGATTACCAAACATGTGCATATTAATATATGGGTCTTCAGCTTGATTCCATTGATCAGCACTTCTATTTCAAGCCAATATTATGCCACCTTTGTTACTATAGTTCTGTACTACAGAGATCAGAGATGGTGATCCCTCCAGCAGTCCTCTTATGTTAAAAATTGTTTTAGCTGTGTTTGTTTGCTTACTTTATTGCTTGCTTGTTCCATATGAAGCTGAAAATTGCCCTTTCAAGATCTATGAAGAGTTGTGTAGAAATTTTAGTGCAGCTTGCATTGAATATGTTGATTGCTTTTTGTAGACTAGTCATTTTACTATATTAATCCCATCAATCCATGAGCGTGGGAGATCTATCTTCTGATATCTTGATATTTCTTTCCCCCAATAACTTGAATATTTTATGTCTTAAAGACTTTCACTTGTTTGGTTAGAATTATACATACATATATATGAAGCTATTGTGAATGGTACTGTTTTCCTGATTTCTCTCTCAGTCATTTGTTTACAGAAAAGCTACTGGGTTTTATTGGTTATTATCCAGCTATTTTGCTAAAGAAGTTTATCAGTTCTAGGAGTTTCCCAGGGAAATTTTTAAGGTCATTTAATGTATGTTATCATATAGTATGCAAATAATGAAACTTTGATTTTTTTCTCTTCCTACTTGTAGCCACTTGATAGTCATCCTATTATTCTAGCTAAGACTTAAAGTACTACATTAAATAGGTATAGAAAGGGTGAACGACTTTTTATTTCATTACTGAATTTTAGAAGAAATGTTTTGAGTTTCTCTCCATTTAAGTTGTTGTTGGTTATCACTTTAGTTAATTTGCCTTTATTGTGTTGGGGAATATCTCTTGCATCCCTAATCTCTCTGTGACTTTTATGCAAAAGATATGTTGAATATTTTTCAAAGGCCTTTTCTGATTCCAGTGAGATGATCATGCGTTTTCTCTTTTTACTTTGTTTATATGGTGGATTACTTTTATTGATTTGCATATGCTGAAATATTCCTGAATCTCTGAAATAAAGCCTACTTGATCATGGTAAATGATCTTGTTAATGTGTACTTAGATTCAGCTTGCAAGTATTTTATTGAAATTTTTTTTGCACTGATATTCATTGATAGAGAAATTGATCTATAAATTTCTTTCCTTGTTGGGTATTTAGTGGATCAAATATAAGCATAACTGTGGCCTCATACAAAAGATTAAGAAATGACCCTTTTGTTTCTCTTATAGAATAAATTGAGCCATTAAGTCTTTGACTGTTCAGTAGAATTCTGACCTAAAACCATCTGGTCCTGGGACTCATTTGCTTGGTAGACTTTTAGTTACTTTTTCTATTTCACTAGAGTTTACATGTTTATTTGAATTACTTGTCTATTCTTGATTTAATTTTGGTAAGTGGTATACATCAATAAAATTATAGATTTATTATAGATTTTCCAATTGGGTGGGTTACAGGTTTTTAAAGTATCTCCTTATTATTCCCTGGATTTCCCAATGTCTGTTGTTATGGCCCACTTTTCATCTCCAATTTTGCTAACTTGGATCTTTTCCTTCAGCCTTTGGTTAAATTTATTTTTTTCAATTTTACTGATTTTCTCAAAGAACAAACTCATTTATTATATCATGTTTTTCTCATTTCTTTGTTTCTGATTTATTGATTTCATCTCTGAGTTTGATTATTTCTTGCCATTTACCTCTTTCGGGTTTTATTTCTTCTTTTTTCGTTCTATAACTATGAGGTGTTTTAGTATGAAATCATTCTTTTTGGGTGGGTAGGCTTTTTTATTTTTGATTTTTTTGTTTGTTTGGCTTAGTTTTTTGATTTTTTTATAGTTGTTTTGTTGTTGTTATGTAAGGTGTATAAGTAAGTATTGTAAATTTTCTTTAGAACTTGTTTCGTTGGTTGTATAAGTCTGGGTCTTTTTCTATTTTTATTTAACTTTAGAGTGTTTTTTCATTTCTTCATTAATTTTTGGCTTGATTTATTTTTCATTCAGTGATTAGTTGTTCATTGTCCTTGAGTTTGTAAGCTTTCTGTTGTTCCTTTTGTTCTTTTTGGTATTTGTTTCTTTTGATATCTAGTTACAATATATAGTAATCAGATATCAATATTCTAAACTGTTGAGACTTGATTTGTGTCTAAATATATGATCAAAATTGGAGAAGATTTCACGACCTACTAAGAAGGTGTGTCTTTTATGTTTGGGTGAAATGTTTTGTAAATATCTGTCCATTTGGTTTATGATATCAGTAAGTTTCAGATTTCTCTGTTTAAGTGTTTATCTGGCCAGCCTGTCTATAGACACAAGAGGGGTGTAGAAGTCTCCCCCTATCAGTGTGTGGATGTTAATATGATTGAAGTTATATTATTGCTTCTTTTATAAATTTGGGTATCCTTGTGTTTGGCCCATAAATGTTAAGAATTTCTGTCTTAATGTTTGGTTTTTCCTTTGATGAGCATGTAGTATTCTTCCCTATCTCTTCTAATTAGTTGTGATTTGAAATCTATTTTTTCATTTATGGAAATGACTACACCAGCTTACTTCTTAGGTCCACTTGCTTGAACTAACTTTTTTCATCTTTTCACTTTTTCTTAGCCTTGGTTTAATATGGATTTCTTGGATGCAGAATAGGCATAGATCCTATTTTTAATCCGTTATATTAGTCTGGGTCTTTTTATTGGGGAGGGCAGGCCATTAATATTTGGAGTTATCATTGAGCAATATTTGATGATTCCCATTTTATTGTCGTTTTATTATTTTGATATACTTCCCCTTTTTATTTGCTTGTTTGGGATGATTTATTTCTTGTGTTTTCTTGGGCAGTTAATTTCTTCAGGTTGACGGTTTCTCCTAGCACCTCCTGCAGGATATGTAGATAGATACAGCTTGAATTTATTTATGTTTCTTTTTCTTTTTTGAAATATGTTTCTTTCTCCATCCATTGTGATAGCAAGTTTTGCAAATAGTCTAGGTTGGCCTCGGTTGTCTCTTAAAGTTACGGAACATCCATCCATGTCTTTCTGTCTTTTATATACTCCATTGAAAAGTCAGGTGTTATTCTAAAAGGTCTGTTTTAATGTTTCTTGTTTAATATGTTTATTTTTCCCATGCAGCTTTTAAAAAATCTTCTTTGTTCTGTGCATTTAGTGTTTTGATTATCATGTGGCATTGGGAATTTCTTTACTGATCTAGTCTCTTCAGTGTTCTGTATGTTTCTTGTACCTTGATAGGTACCTCCGCTTTAGTCAGGAAATTTGTCTTCTATGATTTTATTGGAAATACTTTCTGTGCTTTTGACCTAGGTTTATTCTCTTTCTCCTATTCCATTATATGCAGACTTGGTCTTCTCATAGTGTCCCAGATTATTTCCTGGATGTTTTGTGACTGAATTCTGGATTTAACATTTTCTTTAACCGAGGCCTCCATTTCTTCCATGTTGTCTTCATTGCCTGAGGTTCTTTCTTCTATCTTTTGTATTCTGTTGCCAAGTCTTGTCTCTTAGGTTCCTGGTCTCATTCTTAAAATTTTCTTTTCCAGTTTTTTTTTCTCAGTTTGTGCTGTCTTTATTGATTCTATTTCCACTTTTATGTCTTGAACTCTTTTATTGACTTTATTCCACTGTTTATGTTTTCATAAATGTTTAATGGTCTATAACATTCATAAGGTGATTCTGAAGTCCTTATTTTGTGCTTCTGCTATGTTGTGTTTTAAGGCCCTATTGTAGTAGAATTGCTGGACTCTAGTAGAGACATACTGCTCTGAATGTTATTGATTGTACTTTTACATGAGCATCTAGGTTTAAATGTAAATGTAGGTGCTGATATCTGGTTTTGTCTTTGTTAGGTAGGTGATTCTTTCCTTTGTTTGCCCCCTCTACTTCTTGATAGACTATGGTGTATTCTGCTGAAGATGGAACCCACACTAGCTCAGTATTGCGTATAATAAAGTGTTATTTATTTAGGGGTAGACTCACAGATCACAGTCCTCTGCACAAACGGGAACAAGAACCCATTCCAGAAGCTTGGAGAGAGAGAGAGAGAGAGAGAGAGAGAGAGAGAGAGAGAGAGAGAGAG